>CP092863.1:13490903-14090903 GCA_030710605.1 Cordylochernes scorpioides
ATCAGCGTGAGCCCTCGTCGGTTGTCACCAAGGTCCTCCTCATCCACCATGTAGACCAGTAAGAACTCTTCTATCTCCATCTTTCGCTCCTAGCTCAACTTTTATTTGTTCACGGAACTTTCCTAGTGCAACTGTGTCTTCGTTTTTTGTGTGGACTTTCCCAAGCTTTCCACTCTGCCTCGACCACGACTGCCTGTACTCTGTGAGAACTGTTAAAGGTCTTAAAAGGTGCAGAGAGGTACTGGAAAACTCCCCATCCTGACTGTTCCTAACGGTCAACACAGTACAGCCTGAGTCGACAGGGACTCACACTGTTAGGCTTTTTTATTATCATTATTATAGTAATCTATATGTTAGGTTTTATTTTTTATTATTATTATTGTATTTTATTAATTAATTATAATTTATATTCATAGAATTTTATTGTTACTTATCATCATTCTTTTTGTTGTTTTTTTTTCTTCTTCTGTTTTCTTTTGTCTTATATATACAACTAAATCGCATTAAATCGTAATGTAATTCCCTTTTGTTGATTGAAATAAATCGAATTGAATCGAATTGAGTCAGCTCGTTCTTTCTAGAAGAAACTTCAGAGAAAACCTACTAGCATTTTTTGGTGCCGAAACCCGGGAAAGAAGTAGAAGAAATAGAAAGTTCTTAGAAGCCATAGAAATAAAGAAAGGTAAGGTTTTGAATACTAATCTTCAAAATATGGAAACAGAAATCTTAATTTTTGAATCTCTGATTAAAAGTTTAGAATTGATAAAAGCAGATTTAGAATATAATTTAGAAGGCAATGATAAAATACGCACTTATGCAAAATAAAGAAGACTTGTTAAATTTAAAAGCCAGCTTTGATAATCAATATGTGAAATTAGTAAAATATAAAGGCATTAATGCTGAAAAAAATTTAAGGTATCCTTTGAGGCAAAGTCTAAATTCAATTCTTTTTTGATAAAAATAAATAGATCGCTGGGAAATTTAAATAAAAATACATTTTCTGGAGAAACCAATTTAGAACTTCCCAAATATCAATTGCCCATCTTTAGTGGTGATATTTCAGATTGGCTGAGTTTTAAGAAAATTTTTATTAGATCTATTGATCAAAATCCAACACTAGGAAATTTTCAAAAACTTCAATATTCAAATTCTGCACTAAAAGGAAATGCCGCTAGACTTATTAGGGCGTTCAATATTTCAGATGAAAATTATCCTATTGCCTGGCAAACCTTGATCAATAGATTCGACAAAAAAATGAATTGGCTTTTGAACAAAAATTCAAAATTTGTATGATCTAAAAAATGTAAACAAGAATCGACTAAAGATTTACTTGATCTCCTGGACACTTGTAACGAAAGCATTCAGAATCTCTCTATCCTCGGATTGGAACGTAATAATTTATCTGATATGATTTTAATTCATATAAAATTCAATCAAAACTTGATCGTTCAATAAGAAAGGAATGGGAGATGAGTTTGCTTGAGAAAGAATATCCATCGTATAAAGATTATTTCTTTCCTGGAAAGATTTGCTGGAAGTCTTGGGAGTTTTCAGAATAAAGAAAATTCAAAACAATTCTACAAAATGAATAAATCCACTCATTCTCATTCAGCAACATTTGCCTCTGGCTCTAGTATAGATAGCAGAGTCAAGTCATGCGTCTTATGTAAAGGTGAACATTTTTTGTTAAAATGTCCTAAGTTTAATGGTATGATGTTACCTGAAAGATGGACATTTGTAAAAGATAATCGTCTATGTTACAACTGTCTAAGATCTAACCATAGAGTATCGTCATGCGTCTTCACGCAAAATTGCAAATCATGTAATAAGAGACATCATACTCTTTTGCATCAGTTCAAACCGGAAATGTTAAGTCCTGTTGCGGACATATCTCCATTGACCCATGCCAGTGTCTCATGTTTTGCAGACAACAAAAGTCATGATCGAATTTTACTCTCTACGGCTTTAATAAAGGTCAAATCGGAAAATGGGATTCTACAAACATGTAGAGCCCTCATAGATACAGGCTCTAAAAGGTGTCTTATAACAAATAGTTGTCGAAAGAAATTAAATCTTCCTCTTGCTGAATGTAAAACTACAGTTTTTGGTTTGGGAAACAAACTTGTAGAACAATCAATGGGTGAGGTCTCTCTCCAATTTAGCCCACATTTCTCAAACCTAATATTCAACGCCAATCCTATAGTCATTGATAAAATCACATCAGAATTGCCCAATTTCTTTATAGAAAAGGATAATTGGCCTTATTTGAAAAATCTTCTGTTGGCTGACCCCAATTTTGACAAATCTAGCCAGATTGATTTAGTGATAGGAGCAGAGCTTGCTCCATGCTTATTTAGCGGGAAGGTTAGATTCCAAAATTTATCTGGACCCACTGCGTGCGGATCCAAATTGGGATGGTTACTTACAGGTAAAATATTACTGTCAGGTGAAAATTCCAATCAAGATATAACTATGTTCGCGTCGGAGGAACAAGATGATTTTCTAAAAAAATTCTGGGAGCTGGAGTCAGTACCCTCTGCCAAATCTTTAACCAGAGAAGAAATTTCGTGTGAAGAAATATATATTAATAACCTCAAAATTCTGGAAGATGGAAGATACTCTGCTGGGCTGCCATTTAGAACATTGCCAACTCTTGGCGAATCTAGGATCAATGCTCTGAAACGATTTCTGTCACTTGAAAGAAAATTACAAAAATCTCCAAGTATCCTAAAACAATATTGTGATTTCATGGACGAATATCTTTTAATCAATCATATGGAGCTTATTCCCAGTGATGAGCTGGGTACACCTTCAGGACAATGTTAATATATACCTCATCATTGTGCTTTTAAGGAGCAAAGCACTACCACTAAATTGAGAGTTGTTTTTGATGCATCTTGCAAAACTAGCAATGGCAAATCTCTAAATGACTTTCTTCATGTAGGACCAAAACTACAACAGGATATCTTCAACATTCTGATAATATTTCGAACACGCCCAATAGCTTTTTCAGGAGATATAGAAAAAATGTATCGCCAAGTAAGAATCGATTCTAGGGATTGTGATTTCCAGATAATTTTATGGAGAAAAAACCCATCAGACCCTTTATTGGATTATAGACTACTGACTGTGACATATGGATTGTCTTGTGCGCCATATCTCGCCATGCGTACCCTACATCAACTTGCAAGGGACAAGGTGTCAACTTTCCCAGTGGCCTCAAAAATAGTACAAACCGATTTTTATGTTGATGACTTGCTTTCTGGTGCAGACACAATTGAAGAAGCTACATGTCATATTCGTGAAGTCAATAATCTTTTTTCTTCAGCCGGATTTTCTCTTAGGAAATGGAGATCAAACGTCCCGGAGGTCCTTTCTGGATTGTCAGAACAGGTTTAGAATAGGCATAATCTTCGGGATTTTGAGAGTGATTCATGTGTCAAAATACTTGGTATTTGTTGGAATCCTTCCTTGGACATTTTTCAGATTCTTGTTAATGACATTCCAGAACAAACGAATTATAAAAGACATCTCCAGAATCTTTGATCCTATAGGCTGGCTGTCACCAGTTATTATTCGTCTTAAAATTTTGCTTCAATCACTTTGGAAACAGAAGTTGAATTGGGATGATCCCTTGCCTGATACTTTGTGCTCTCAATGGAAGAAAATCGAAAAGGAATTATCCGTATTAAATAAAATTCAAATTCCTAGATACTTCTCGTGCAGGGGAGCTTTACTTTCTGTTGAACTTCATGGTTTTTGTGACTCTTCAGAAGTTGCATATGCGGCAGTATTTTATATAAGATCTCATTTCAAATCGGGCCAAGTGAAAGTTTTCTGATTGCTTCCAAGACGAGGGTAGCTCCTCTGAAAATGATTTCCATACCACGGCTGGAGCTGTGCGCTGCTCTTCTTCTCGCAACTTTATATGATACTATTCGCAATTCTTTATGCTTACAAATTGATAGAGTATTTTTATGGACTGATTCCAAAATTGTTCTCAGCTGGATTAAATCTGAATCTAGACATTGGAAACCATTTGTCGGAAATAGGATTGCTGAAATTCAAAGATTGACTTTACGTTCTTCCTGGCATTATGTCATTTCGAAAGATAATCCTGCAGACTGCGCTTCCAGAGGTATAACTCCTTCAGAGCTGGTGGATCACTCTCTTTGGTGGCGAGGACCAACTTGGCTCTCGGATGTGAACTTTGAAGATCCAATTCAAACTCAATATGATTTTCCGAAAGAAATTTCAGGTGAAAGACGAAAAACATTCTCTGTTTTTCATTCCACTAATCTTCTTTTCCCAGACTTCATTTTCAAATACTCAAATATCAACGAACTTGTTAGAATTACAGCATGGATTTATAGATTTGTATTCAATGTCCAATGTTCTTACAATGAAAGAAAGAAAGGACATCTATCTTCAAGCGAATTAACAAGTTCAATTCACAATATCATTCGTTTCATTCAAAGTTCTGAATTTCAATCAGAAATTACCTGTTGCAAACAAAAGAAATCTTTACCAACTAACTCAAGGATTTTATCTTTGAATCCTTTCATTGATGAATCTGGACTATTATGGGGGTTGGAGGAAGATTACGTCATTCAAATCTGCAATTTGATGAAAAGCATCCAATAATTATACCAAGAGATCATTTTATCACGAAATTAATAGTGCGACAGTGTCATCTGGATCATTTACATTCTGGTCTTCAACTGACCATGTCAGCACTACGATTACGATATTGGATTCCTGCAGGCAGAAGTTTGGTCAAGAAAATAATCCACCAATGCATGGTGTGTTTCAGGGCTAAACGCCAAGTTACCAAGCAAATTGTGAAATCAAATCCGTTCACTAAAACTGGAATCGACTTTGCAGGACCGTTTTTTTATTGAAACCAAACATCAAAAGATCCAAAGTAAAATTAAAATCATATGTTGCTTTATTTGTATGTTTCTGCACAAAAGCAATTCATATAGAAATTGTATCAGACCTATCTTCAGCGGCTTTCCTCGCAGCTCTCAAGCGGTTTATTTCTCGTCGAGGAAAACCTTCTGATATATTTAGTGATAACGGGACCAACTTTAGGGGAGCTAACAACATTCTCCGAGAGCAGTTTGATATATTGAAAGCTTCAACAATTCAAAAATTCATATCTAATGAACGAATCAACTGGCATTTTATACCTCCTTCCGCCCCAAATTTCAGAGGTATCTGGGAGGCTGGAATAAAATCTTTCAAATTTCATCTTCTCAGATGCTTAAAGTCTCAGATACTCACATTTGAAGAGCTAAGTACTCTGACAACTCAAATAGAAGCTTGTTTAAAATCGCGACCTATTTGTCCTCTAAGTTCAGATTCAGACGATTTTAAACCTCTTACACCAGGACACTTCTTAATCGGGAGACCCTTAACTGCCCTTCCAGAATCTAATGATGATGATGTTCCGATGAACTACCTCGACCGCTGGAGCCTAAATCAAAAAATTAAAAATGTATTTTGGAAACGTTGGAATCGAGAATACCTCAACAATTTGCAACAACGCCTAAAATGGCAAAAATCCTCACCCAACATTAAGGAAGGTGACCTCATCTTGCTCAAGGACACCATATCACCACCAGCAATGTATTGGAGCCTTGGTCGCATCACCAAAGTCTTTCAGGGAGCAGACGGAAAAGTTCGAGTCGTCGAGGTGAAGACCAAGCACCAAGAACACCTTACTAGAACTGTCTCTAAAATAGTACCATTACCTTTTGCTGAGGACTAAGTTAGTCCACCGGGGTGGAGTATGTTAGGTTTTTTAATTATCATTATTATAGTAATCTCTATGTTAGGTTTTATTTATTATTATTATTATTGTATTTTATTCATATTTATAGAATTTTATTGTTACTTATCATCAATCTTTTTGTTGTTGTTTTTTCTTCTTCTGTTTTCTTTTGTCTTATATATACAACTAAATCGCATTAAATTGTAATGTAATTCCCTTTTGTTGATTGAAATAAATCGAATTGAATCGAATTGAGTCAGCTCGTTCTTTCTAGAAGAAACTTCAAAGAAAACGTGCTAGCACACACCATAGATTAAGTCGACTGGATACCTCATCACAGTTTTAGTCGACAAGAGGCTACCAGACCTCACCATATATATATATTGTCACTGTATAATATTTGCATATATATTTTCAATTCATCATGTAAATTATCTTATAATAACTATTATGTAAATAGTAGCCAAAATTGTCATTATAAAAGAAGCTTGTTTTGGCATGCGGGCAGAATAAACTTTCAATATAAAACTACCATTTGCGTGATTCTTAATACTTATTTACACGGAAATCCGTGACATTTTGGTGGAGGCGCTGGGTAAATCCTACTAAAGAATAAAACGGCTGACTTCGTAAATTTGAGAAGAAGTCTCCGACTGAGAGGATTATCACCTGAAGGTCATCACAAGGAACCAACAATGTTGAAAAGCGAACCAGGAGACACCTCGGCTCAAGTCCCATCAACCTACATCTCTTTGCAGCAGCCAAGATATCCTTCCACTTTCGTTGGAGATGGAAGTGAAGATGCTCAAAGGTGGCTGAAAGATTACCAGCGTGTGGCAAAGTTCAACAGATGGGACGATTCTATGTGTTTGGCCAATGTCATATTTTTCCTGGCCGGAACAGCCCGACAATGGTACGAGAATAATGAGGACCTACTGACATCCTGGGAAGTGTTTCAGAGGGCTTTGGGTGAAACCTTCGGACAACAGGAGGAAGAAATGAAGAAAGCTGAGATCATTCTGAAGACAAGAGCACAGAAATCCAGTGAATCATCCGAGTCATACATTCAAGATGTGCTATACCTGTGTCAATTGGCCAATCCTCTGATGGACGATGAAACAAAGTTAGGACATTTGATGAAGGGAATAGCGGAGGACATCTATCAGATACTGATCGCTAAAGACGTTGAAAAAGTGGATCAGTTCCTAAAGGAATGCCGGAAAATAGAGTTGATGAAAAAACGACGAATAACTGCTAGTAAATTCGAAAGGCTCCCAAATGTGGCTCTCGTGGCTTACGAGGAGGAGGACCTTCCCTCTATGATAAGAAGAATTGTCCAGGAAGAATTTCAGAATGTGAAAATACCCCCAACAGCATGCTTCCTTGGAGTTGAGCAGAAAGCTGAGAGTGCGCCTCTGGAGGATTTGATAAAAAGAGAGGTTAAAAGGGAACTTGCTCCCATCACCAGAAAGAGTAGCTTCCCGAGACCCCAGAGGAGTTATACCAGGCCGCTGCCACCGCAAAGATCTCCTGAAAATTCCGAAGTAAGGAAGACTGACGCCTGGAGAACTCCAAACGACCAGCCGATTTGCTTTCATTGCGGGCGACCGGGACACGTGGTGAGATATTGTCGAGATAGACGACGTATCTTCGAGGAGGCTAGAGGAAGAAGAACAAACTATTTTCCTAACGCCGAATTCAGCAGATATGACGGGGAACTAGAATCTGAACTGAATAAACGCTACCGGAACCCATCTCCTTATCCTAGCCGCGGAAGATCGCCGTCGAGAAGAAACAGCACTCCGTCGCCTTCCCGCCGATCTCCTCGCCGCCAAGTCCAGGAAAACTAAGAGGCGCGGCCTATACAGGAGGTAAGGCCGCCGACGTAAGTGAAATTCCTCCCCCTCTCATTACTGCTAATATGAAACGTAACTTTGTGGTGATCTCCGTTAACGGACAGAATATTGAAGCATTGGTTGATTCCGGAGCCGATTTTTCGGTCATTTCTGAAAATTTTCGCCGACATTTGCGGATCCCGTTCTTTGTTGAAAAAGGCCCAATTTTACGAGTGGCAAATAAGAAATACGTCGAGACTTTGGGACGCTGCAATATACGAATCACCATTAAAGAGCTTGAAGTTCGTTTCAACTTTGTCGTACTATCTGAATGTAGTCATCATATAATACTCGGGTTCGATTTCTTTCAGGCCACAAATGCGATTATTGATTGTGGAACGGGTGAAATGCACCTGGAGGAGTGCGCAAGTCAAGGTATAGAAGATGAAGATCTAGCCGTATATGCTTGTGAAGATTGCATAATCCCAGGCCGCTCGATTAGTAAAATTGCGGTTATTAGTGAAAAGGTTCAAGGCGCAAAAGATCTGATCGTGGAGGGTCACAAAGATCTCTTCTTGAAGAAAGAATTGGCCATTCCTTCGTCGGTCATCAACTTCAATCACGGAAGAGGAGACGTATGGGTGACAAATGCAACATCTCGGAACCAAATAATCCCTGCAGGTATGCTCGTGGGCAATCTAGGTAAAATTGGAAGTAGTGGGATATTCAGTATAGATATGGATGACTGCAAAGAAATTAGAACCAACATTAAAAACGAGGATATACGTCAAAATATCTTATCTCTAGTAGATGATACTTTAAGCAAAGAACAGAGATCAAATATGGCTGAATGTTTGATAAACTACGCGGAGATTTTTGACTTTGAGAGAAGAGCAAGTAGACCTTTCTCCGGCGTAAAACATAAAATAGACACTTCAGACAACCGCCCAATTAAGCAACGACCGTACCGTGTGTCACCTACTGAAAGGCGAGCAATACAGGGAGAGGTCGATAAAATGATCAAAATGGGAGTCGCACAACCATCCGAAAGCCCCTGGTCTTCTCCAGTGGTCCTAGTAAAAAAGAAAGATGGGTCATGGAGATTTTGCGTGGATTATCGAAGGCTCAATCGGATCACGAAAAAGGATGTGTATCCAATACCAAGAACCGATGATGTCTTGGATAGTTTAACGGGAGCCAAGTTCTATTCCAGCATGGACTTACGCACAGGTTATTGGCAAATAGAAATTGATGAAGGAGACCGTGAAAAGACAGCTTTCGTCACCCCTGATGGTCTCTATGAATTTCGAGTCATGCCGTTCGGCCTATGTAATGCCCCAGCCACGTTCGAAAGAATGATGGACAATCTGCTGGCTGGACTCAAGTGGACAATTTGTCTTTGCTACTTGGACGATATAATTGTCTATGCGTCCTCCTTTCAAGAGCACATGGAACGCCTTGAAAAGGTCCTTAAATGTATCCAGAGGGCAGGTTTATGTCTCAATCCCGAGAAGTGCCGATTTGGATCAAAGATAATCAAGGTATTAGGGCATTTGGTTTCAGAGGAAGGTATACGCCCAGATCCTGGAAAAATAGAGGCCATCATCAATTTTCCGACTCCAAAAAATACAACTGATGTGAGAAGTTTCATCGAATTATGTTCTTACTATAGACGCTTTGTGAGGAACTTCGCGAATAAAGCAAAGCCATTACACGAACTACTGAAAAACAATACTAGGTTCGTTTGGTCAAAGGAGCAAGATGAGTCGTTCCAGATTTTGAAAGCGGCGTTGACTACAGATCCTCTTCTCGGCCATTATAAAGAAGAAGCCGAAACACATCTGCACACAGACGCGAGTGGACATGGCATTGGAGCAATATTGATTTAAATTCATGAATTAGAGGAAAAGCCAATCGCCTATGCTTCAAGAACCCTCAACGCTGCAGAAAAAAACTATTCTACGACAGAGAGAGAATGTCTGGCCGTAGTATGGGCTATTTACAAGTTCGGGCCTTATTTATTCGGGAGGCATTTTACTGTAGTTTCCGACCACCATTCTCTGTGTTGGTTAGCCAATATAAAGGATCCATCCGGAAGGCTATTTGACATTTGGAATTTGACATTTCTATTGTTTATAAGAGTGGAAAAAAACACCAAGATGCGGACTGCCTTTCACGAAACCCTCTTCTAGACACGGACGAAAACAACATTCCAGAGTTGATCTCAATTACCGACGTAAGGAAAGAACAAGAAAAGGACGATCAAATTACGAAAATAATCCAAGGTAGCCAATCTAAAGGCGATGGAGATTTTAAGTTAATCGAAGGTATTCTTTACCGCAAAAATTACGATCCAATGGGCAAAATGTGGCTTCTAGTGGTTCCTAAACAGATGAGAATTGACATCTTGAGAGAAGCCCATGATTCACCGATGGCAGGACATTTGGGATTTGCCAAAACCTACGATCGAGTTAGAAAAAAATACTTTTGGCCCGGCATGTACAGATCTGTGAAACAATATGTGTCGCATTGCAGAGAATGCCAAAGGCGAAAAGGATCCACGGGGCGCCCACCTGGACAACTGGTACCAATCCCACCTGTAGCCCGGCCTTTTAAGAGGGTAGGAATAGATCTGTTGGGGAGATTTCCTGTTTCGAACAACGGCAACAAGTGGATCGTGGTTGCGACAGATTATTTATCTAGGTACGCAATGACCAGAGCAATACCTAATGGAAGTGCGGAGGAAGTTGCCAAATTCATGATAGAAGACGTATTGCTGAAGCATGGAGCTCCTAGAGAGTTAATTTCAGATCGAGGTCGAACCTTTATATCCAGAACATTAAAGGAAATCAACGACCTCTGCGGGACCATACATCGATTTACGTCAGCCTATCATCCACAGACCAACGGCTTAACCGAGAGACTCAACAAGACTCTCGCTGACATGTTGTCCATGTATGTCGATGTCGAGCAAAGAAACTGGGATGCAGTGCTCCCCTATGTCACCTTCGCCTATAACACCTCCCAACAAGAATCCACTGGGTTTAGCCTTTCTATCTCATACACGGACGAGATGTCGAGACTCCACTTGACACCATCTTAGCCTACAGAGAAAACACCAGTCTGGAAGACTACGTGGAGAGTATGGTGACAAATGCTGAGGATGCACGCCAGTTGGCTCGGTTGAACATCTTACGATCACAAGAAAGAGACAAATCTCGATATGACCAGAGCCACAGACCAGTCCATTATCAGATAGGAGACCTGGTGTGGGTGTTCACGCCTGTCCGTAGACAAGGGTTGGTGGAGAAGCTCCTAAAGAGATACTTCGGCCCTTATAGGGTGAACAGACAACTCTCCGAGGTAACCTATGAGGTGGAGCCTTTGGAAAAAAGACCACGACAACGGAAAACAAAAGATATCGTCCATGTCCAGCGGATGAAGCCCTATCGGAGCCCAGGAGAGCAAATTCAGGCATAAGAAATAAGCATAACCTTATCGGAAAAATAGGAGGCAAGTTGGGAAATTCATTTTTTATTTTTATTATTATTATTTGAAATTAATTTTGCACTTCTAGTTCGTTTCTGATTTTTGTGTGTATAATTTGTTAGTATGTTGTAAAAGCATCGGGTCGCTGCTTGCTTTTGAGAGGGGGGTAATGTCACTGTATAATATTTGCATATATATTTTCAATTCATCATGTAAATTATCTTATAATAACTATTATGTAAATAGTAGCCAAAATTGTCATTATAAAAGAAGCTTGTTTTGGCATGCGGGCAGAATAAACTTTCAATATAAAACTACCATTTGCGTGATTCTTAATACTTATTTACACGGAAATCCGTGACAATATATATAAAACAGTCGGTTACCAATAGGCATGAACCAGGATTGAATCCCGTATTGTACACTCTTTTTTTTTTTTTTTGTGATGAACCCGTTCATATTTTCCATTGTAAATAACATAATCTAGGTTGCTCTTTTTGAGCGTTACCTAATAAACTTATTTTGGAACAGTGCCATATATGTATGACTGATACAGCCGGAATGTTCTATAAGTGATATAATGGAACATTGGTCCACTTGATTGAGAATATTTGAATAAAATAATTAATTTAAATAATAAAATTATTCAGAATGTCTGAATTAGAGTTATCTACATAAGATTTCTAGATATTGAAGTGACTATAGTCTCTTGTCTGATTGAATTTATATCTTTATGTGTGTGAGTGACTAACTAAAATTTAAAGATTATACTTATTTGCATATAAAAAGAATGTTGAAGAGCAGTATATTTGCTCGAAAGCTTGCAAATTCAAAATTAAAAGAAACTTTTTACCTGATTTTATTTTTCCTCTTTCATATATATAAAAAAAGAACTTAGTAAATAATAGAATGTATAATAGAAAATTTGAATCTTGAGAGATTTGTGATTTTTTATATACAAAAATTGAGTTAAAAACAATAAGTTTCAACATCTCTCCTAGATCAGGGGTCGGCAACCTGCGACTCTCGAGCCACACTCTTTGGATGTGAAGCTCTTTATATAGTTCCATATGCAAAATTATTTATGCGAGTACTATTTATTGTTGACAAGAAAATTGCGTGGCTCTTTACAAAATTTGAAAGTTTGTAAATTGTAACTTTTGGCTCTTCCGATTCAAAAGTTTGCCGACCCCTAGCCTAACTGGTATGACCATGAAAACATTGGAGTTGATAATGTGCACGCAAATAATATATTCATACTATATATTGCACATGTTTTTATATGTTACAAATAATAAAAATTTAAATGCTTAAAAGACAACAGAACAAACTTGATAAAATAAAGGTAGTTGGTTTTTGGTAATGTAGATTGTAAATTTAAAAGACTCCAGAGTTGTAGATTTAAAGAATTTAACTTTAAATGCGGCGTGAAGAGCGGCTTTGTCGTCGTATCGTCGTCTATAGGGATATCGTCATCTTGGAAGGAAGTCTTGGCTTTGACAAGGCGGTGGAATCCTAGAGCCAGTCTCTAAAAATGTAAATCACAGCACCCATGGCTTCAAGGTCTTTTCGGCGGGCTTCAGTTTGTCTTCCCTAACTTACCCAGCATCTCCACCAAAATGCCACATGGAAAATTAGGGAAGACAAAAACTTCAGGTGGAAACAAAAATTTATTTCAGGGAAGGACAAACTATCAAAAGTAAACAAAAGATAAGCCACGAGGGAAATTTACAGATTCGCAAGATATAAAACATAAAAATGACCACTCTGTTAAATAAAAAAATAATAAAATTAAGAAATACTATGTTACATAAATAAAATTAATAAATACTACTTTACAATATTATCAAATATCTCTATTATTTCTTGAGAATAAAGATACTTCGGCCAGTGAATCTTTTTATTACCTCGACGTTTCGACAAAAAGCGAGGTAATAAAAAAATTTACTGGTCGTAGTATTTTCAAGAAATATGAATGCCGGCCAGGCAGCCTCTATCTTTACGATATTTCTATTATGTAGAGAAATATATTATTCGATATATTAATTATCATACATTTATACATTGACAAAATAATTATTACAAATATCTTGTGAATGAATTTTAGACAAAGAATGATTTTCGAATTACACTTGAGGAGGTTTGATTACACAATTGACTTATACTGTTTACTTCTTGAATGAAGGAACTGAAGTATAATTGATTTGATGAACATGGAATATAGAGAACATGATTATCTTGAAACCAGGTACGACCTTGCCAACTAATGGTTTCGATAACCATGTCTTGAGACGTGATAAGAAACAATTTTGATTTGGTCTTAATCCCTTGTGTCTTGAGACGTGTTTCCTCTGAATGCGCGAACAGAGAGGTTTATCTTGCATTTTTTCCAAACAATTCCTGAAATTATGATTGAAGAATCTTCTTAAAGTGATTTTGAGTTAATGGCATTTATTGTTTCAAAGTTTTAAAATCTTCTCAATTTTTGAGATCTTAAATGACCATTAATAGATTTTGATTTATAAAGTAGATTGAGTTAATACTCACCTCTTGATTATTTCTTTTAAAGTTTCACCTAAGATATCGCTGGTATCACTCTTAACCAGTATGGTATCTCTATTAACATCACCCTACCTAGATTATGATCTTGAGATGGTAGCTAGAAGAACACCACCCTACCTAGAGTCTGGTCATAGGAAGGTAGCTACATAGACAATCGTCCAACCTTGAATCTGGCCTTGAATACAGTAGCTAGTTGGACATTGAGGAACACGCCTTCCTGAAGGCAGATGTCATGCGCAGGATGAAGGCTCCGGATGTTGCGGCCCGAGAGGAAGAAATTTCTGGAAGTGATTTCTTCGGAACGACACGGAGATAGAGGTGAGTGACTCGCTCTACCAGCTCTAGTAGAACATAGTAGGAGACTTCATTCTACCAGCTCTAGTAGAATAGATTAGATGGCTTCATTCTACCAGCTCTAGTAGAATAGATTAGATGGCTTCATTCTACCAGCTCTAGTAGAACACAGTAGATGGCTTCATAATACAAGCTCTAGTAGTACACAGTAGACGGCTTCATTCTACCAGATCTAGTAGAACACAGTAGACGGCTTCATTCTACCAGCTCTAGTAGAATAGATTAGATGGCTTCATTCTACCAGCTCTAGTAGAACATAGTAGGAGACTTCATTCTACCAGCTCTAGTAGAATAGATTAGATGGCTTCATTCTACCAGCTCTAGTAGAACACAGTAGGAGACTTCATTCTACCAGCTCTAGTAGAATAGATTAGATGGCTTCATTCTACCAGCTCTAGTAGAACACAGTAGACGGCTTCATTCTACCAGCTCTAGTAGAAAACAGTAGAGGGCTTCATTCTACCAGCTCTAGTAGAACACAGTAGACGGCTTCATACTACCAGCTCTAGTAGAACACAGTAGGGGACATCATACTACCAGCTCTAGTAGAACACAGTAGACGGCTTCATTCTACCAGATCTAGTAAAACACAGTAGGAGACTTCATTCTACCAGCTCTAGTAGAACACAGTAGGAGACTTCATTCTACCAGATCTAGTAGTACACAGTAGGAGACATCATACTACCAGCTCTAGTAGATCATAGTAGACGTCTTCAATCTACCAGCTCTAGTAGAACACAGTAGGAGACATCATTATACCAGATCTAGTAGTACACAGTAGGAGACATCATACTACCAGCTCTAGTAGAAAATAGTAGACGTCTTCATTCTACCAGATCTAGTAAAACACAGTAGGAGACTTCATTATACCAGATCTAGTAGTACACAGTAGGAGACATCATACTACCAGCTCTAGTAGAACATAGTAGACGTCTTCATTCTACCAGCTCTAGTAGAACACAGTAGGAGACTTCATTATACCAGATCTAGTAGTACACAGTAGGAGACATCATACTACCAGCTCTAGTAGAAAATAGTAGACGTCTTCATTCTACCAGATCTAGTAAAACACAGTAGGAGACTTCATTATACCAGATCTAGTAGTACACAGTAGGAGACATCATACTACCAGCTCTAGTAGATCATAGTAGACGTCTTCAATCTACCAGCTCTAGTAGAACACAGTAGGAGACATCATTATACCAGATCTAGTAGTACACAGTAGGAGACATCATACTACCAGCTCTAGTAGAACATAGTAGGCGTCTTCAATTCACCAGCTCTAGTAGAACACAGTAGGAGACTTCATTCTACCAGATCTAGTAGAACACAGTAGGAGACATCATACTACCAGCTCTAGTAGAAAATAGTAGACGTCTTCAATCTACCAGCTCTAGTAGAACACAGTAGGAGACTTCATTCTACCAGATCTAGTAGAACACAGTAGGAGACTTCATTCTACCAGATCTAGTAGAACACAGTAGGAGACTTCATTCTACCAGATCTAGTAGAACACAGTAGGAGACATCATCTACCAGCTCTAGTAGAACACAGTAGGAGACATCATACTACCAGATCTAGTAGCACATAGTAGACGTCTTCAATCTACCAGCTCTAGTAGAACACAGTAGGAGACTTCATTCTACCAGATCTAGTAGAACACAGTAGGAGACTTCATTCTACCAGATCTAGTAGAACACAGTAGGAGACATCATACTACCAGATCTAGTAGAACACAGTAGGAGACATCATACTACCAGCTCTAGTAGAACATAGTAGACGTCTTCAATCTACCAAGTCTAATAGAAAACACAGTAGGAGACTTAATTCTAACAGATCTAGTAGAACACAGTAGGAGACTTCATTCTACCAGCTCTAGTAAAACACAGGATTTTAAAGAATTGTTCCGAAGACCGCTTAGGATCAAGTTGATGGATTGATTACGGGCTGGCTGTAGGTCGCCTATGTTTGGTTTAGACAAATACTGTAAGCGGTTGTTTTTGTTAAAATCAGGCAGTTACATTATTGAGAGGTTACAGAGTAGCTATGACATGTGGGACGGAAATGTGACCTTCAGAATGTCCTCGATGTCAACCGCTCCTGTCGTCACATGGTTGGACCAGACACAGAATCGTTCTTTTAAAATCCTTAATTCTCATCAATAGCTAGATGGGTTTCTGGAGGTCTACTCTTTGAAGATCTGCGCCTTGTTGAAATATCAGAGCATATTAATAAGATATTTGATCCCCCTAAGATAAGTTCTTCAGCATATTAAGCATCTTATCTATACGCGTAGATAAAAGATTATAGAGAGCTTGTTGAATCATATCTTGAAAGATACACACAAGGACAAAATTTGAAGAAGTGGAGTCTTTAATATCGCAGATCGTATGCTTTTTCGAAAGAGACAGAGGCAATTTTATACACACTTGTTTATCTCGCATGTCTTCAATAATGGTCACGGTAATATCTTAAGAGTTATTTTCTGAATCCCGATATAAATCCTGAAATGTACAAATTTCTTAAGTTTTGTCCATGGGTGTATATGCGGAATTTATAAGAACAACAGGGTGTAGCATTTTATAAATCATATAGATAGACCCCCGATTTTTGAGATTGCACAAAATGTGAGGCATTGGAAATGTTTATAGATACTCTTAAGATTATTAATAAGGGGTTTATTTTAATATATTTTAATTTACGAAAGCATACAGAATTCCAGGAAGATGTGCGATCTAGATGGGAGATGCACACTTTGGGTATCAGATATCGGCGACCTTGTGTCGTTGATACAAAAGCCTTTGTCCGGCTGTAGGTGAGCAAACAATCCTTGTGGGTTCACAACACTGCGTCAGTTCCACCTGGATAACTGATCTATTACTGTGCTGGGTTATTTATTTCATAGCTCAGAGTTCTCTCTTCAATGTGCTGGGTTCTTTATGTCACAGCTCAGGGTTCTTTCTTCACTGTGCTGGGTTATTTATGTCACAGCTCAGAGTTCTCTCTTCAATGTGCTGAGTTCTTTATGTCACAGTTCGGGCTTCTCTCTTCACTGTGCTGGGTTATTTATGTCACAGCTCAGAGTTCTCCCTTCACTGCGCTGGTTTCTTTATGTCACAGCTCAGGGTTCTTTCTTCACTGTGCTGGGTTCTTTATGTCACAGCTCGGGGTTCTCTTCAGTGTGATGGGTTATTTATGTCACAGCTCAGTGTTCTCTCTTCACTGTGCTGGGTTATTTATGTCACAGCTCAGGGTCTCTCTTCACTGTGCTGGGTTATTTATGTCACAGCTCAGAGTTCTTTCTTCACTGCGATGGGTTCTTTATGTCACAGCTCAGGGTTCTCTCTTCACTGTGCTGGGTTATTTATGTCACAGCCAGGGTTCTCTCTTCACTGTGCTGGGTTATTTATGTCACAGCTTAGAGTTCTCTCTTCACTGTGCTGGGTTATTTATGTCACAGCTCAGAGTTCTCTCTTCACTGTGCTGGGTTATTTATGTCACAGCTCAGAGTTCTCTCTTCACTGTGCTGGGTTATTTATGTCACAGCTCAGAGTTCTCTCTTCACTGTGCTGTGTTCTTGATGTCACAGCTCAGGTTTCTCTCTTCACTGTGATGGGTTATTTATGTCACAGCTCGTGCTTCTCTCTTCACTGTGCTGGGTTATTTATGTCACAGCTCAGGGTTTTCTCTTCACTGTGATGGGCTATTTATGTCACAGCTCGTGCTTCTCTCTTCACTGTGCTGGGTTATTAATGTCACAGCTCAGGGTTCTCTCTTCACTGTGCTGGGCTATTTATGTCACAGCTCGTGCTTCTCTCTTCACTGTGCTGGGTTATTTATGTCACAGCTCAGAGTTCTCTCTTCACTGTGATGGGTTATTTATGTCACAGCTCGGAGTTCTCTCTTCACTGTGCTGGGTTCTTTATGTCACAGCTCGTGCTTCTCTCTTCACTGTGCTGGGT
The DNA here is from genome assembly GCA_030710605.1 of Cordylochernes scorpioides. NCBI lineage: Eukaryota > Metazoa > Arthropoda > Arachnida > Pseudoscorpiones > Chernetidae > Cordylochernes > Cordylochernes scorpioides. The sequence goes on from CP092863.1 coordinate 13,508,882, forward strand.
TATTTATGTCACAGCTCAGAGTTCTCTCTTCACTGTGATGGGTTATTTATGTAACAGCTAAGAGTTATTTCTTCACTGTGCTGGGTTATTTATGTCACAGCTCAGGTTTCTCTCTTCACTATGCTGGGTTATTTATGTCACAGCTCAGAGTTCTCTCTTCACTGTGCTGGGTTATTTATGTCACAGCTCAGAGTTCTCTCTTCACTGTGCTGGGTTATTTATGTCACAGCTCAGGGTTCTCTCTTCACAGTGCTGGGTTATTTATGTCACAGCTCAGGGTTCTCTCTTCACTGCGCTGGGTTATTTATGTCACAGCTCAGAGTTCTCTCTTCACTGCGCTGGGTTATTTAAGTCACAGCCAGGGTTCTCTCTTCACTGTGCTGGGCTATTTATGTCACAGCTCGTGCTTCTCTCTTCACTGTGCTGGGTTATTTATGTCACAGCTCAGGGTTCTCTCTTCACTGTGATGGGTTATTTATGTCACAGCTCGTGCTTCTCTCTTCACTGTGCTGGGTTATTTATGTCACAGCTCAGGGTTCTCTCTTCACTGTGCTGGGCTATTTATGTCACAGCTCGGGTTTCTCTCTTCACTATGCTGGGTTATTTATGTCACAGCTCAGAGTTCTCTCTTCACTGTGATGGGTTATTTATGTCACAGCTCGGAGTTCTCTCTTCACTGTGCTGGGTTATTTATGTCACAGCTCAGAGTTCTTTCTTCACTATGCTGGGTTCTTTATGTCACAGCTCGTGCTTCTCTCTTCACTATGCTGGGTTATTTATGTCACAGCTCAGAGTTCTCTCTTCACTGTGCTGGGTTATTTATGTCACAGCTCAGAGTTCTCTCTTCACTGTGCTGGGTTATTTATGTCACAGCTCAGAGTTCTCTCTTCACTGTGCTGGGTTATTTATGTCACAGCTCAGGGTTCTCTCTTCACAGTGCTGGGTTATTTAAGTCACAGCCAGGGTTCTCTCTTCACTGTGCTGTGTTCTTAATGTCACAGCTCAGGTTTCTCTCTTCACTGTGCTGGGTTATTTATGTCACAGCTCGGGGTTCTCTCTTCACTGTGCTGGGTTATTTATGTCACAGCTCAGAGTTCTCTCTTCACTATGCTGGGTTATTTATGTCACAGCTCAGAGTTCTCTCTTCACTGTGCTGGGTTATTTATGTCACAGCTCAGAGTTCTCTCTTCAATGTGCTGGGTTCTTTATGTCACAGTTCGGGCTTCTCTCTTCACTGTGCTGGGTTATTTATGTCACAGCTTAGAGTTCTCTCTTCACTGTGCTGGGTTATTTATGTCACAGCTCAGGGTTCTCTCTTCACTGTGCTGGGTTATTTAAGTCACAGCCAGGGTTCTCTCTTCACTGTGCTGGGTTATTTATGTCACAGCCAGGGTTCTCTCTTCACTGTGCTGGGTTATTTATGTCACAGCTTAGAGTTCTCTCTTCACTGTGCTGGGTTATTTATGTCACAGCTCAGAGTTCTCTCTTCACTGTGCTGGGTTATTTATGTCACAGCTCAGAGTTCTCTCTTCACTGTGCTGGGTTATTTATGTCACAGCTCAGAGTTCTCTCTTCACTGTGCTGTGTTCTTGATGTCACAGCTCAGGTTTCTCTCTTCACTGTGATGGGTTATTTATGTCACAGCTCGTGCTTCTCTCTTCACTGTGCTGGGTTATTTATGTCACAGCTCAGGGTTTTCTCTTCACTGTGATGGGCTATTTATGTCACAGCTCGTGCTTCTCTCTTCACTGTGCTGGGTTATTAATGTCACAGCTCAGGGTTCTCTCTTCACTGTGCTGGGCTATTTATGTCACAGCTCGTGCTTCTCTCTTCACTGTGCTGGGTTATTTATGGCACAGCTCAGAGTTCTCTCTTCACTGTGATGGGTTATTTATGTCACAGCTCGGAGTTCTCTCTTCACTGTGCTGGGTTCTTTATGTCACAGCTCGTGCTTCTCTCTTCACTGTGCTGGGTTATTTATGTCACAGCTCAGAGTTCTCTCTTCACTGTGATGGGTTATTTATGTAACAGCTAAGAGTTATTTCTTCACTGTGCTGGGTTATTTATGTCACAGCTCAGGTTTCTCTCTTCACTATGCTGGGTTATTTATGTCACAGCTCAGAGTTCTCTCTTCACTGTGCTGGGTTATTTATGTCACAGCTCAGAGTTCTCTCTTCACTGTGCTGGGTTATTTATGTCACAGCTCAGAGTTCTCTCTTCACTGTGCTGGGTTATTTATGTCACAGCTCAGGGTTCTCTCTTCACAGTGCTGGGTTATTTATGTCACAGCTCAGGGTTCTCTCTTCACTGCGCTGGGTTATTTATGTCACAGCTCAGAGTTCTCTCTTCACTGCGCTGGGTTATTTAAGTCACAGCCAGGGTTCTCTCTTCACTGTGCTGGGCTATTTATGTCACAGCTCGTGCTTCTCTCTTCACTGTGCTGGGTTATTTATGTCACAGCTCAGGGTTCTCTCTTCACTGTGATGGGTTATTTATGTCACAGCTCGTGCTTCTCTCTTCACTGTGCTGGGTTATTTATGTCACAGCTCAGGGTTCTCTCTTCACTGTGCTGGGCTATTTATGTCACAGCTCGGGTTTCTCTCTTCACTATGCTGGGTTATTTATGTCACAGCTCAGAGTTCTCTCTTCACTGTGATGGGTTATTTATGTCACAGCTCGGAGTTCTCTCTTCACTGTGCTGGGTTATTTATGTCACAGCTCGGGTTTCTCTCTTCACTATGCTGGGTTATTTATGTCACAGCTCAGAGTTCTCTCTTCACTATGCTGGGTTATTTATGTCACAGCTCAGGGTTCTCTCTTCACTGTGCTGGGTTATTTATGTCATAACTCAGGTTTCTCTCTTTACTATGCTGGGTTCTTTATGTCACAGCTCGTGCTTCTCTCTTCACTGTGTTGGGTTATTTATGTCACAGCTCAGAGATCTCTCTTCACTGTGATGGGTTATTTATGTCACAGCTCAGAGTTATTTCTTCACTGTGCTGGGTTATTTATGTCATAACTCAGGGTTCTCTCTTCACTATGCTGGGTTCTTTATGTCACAGCTCGTGCTTCTCTCTTCACTGTGTTGGGTTATTTATGTCACAGCTCAGAGATCTCTCTTAACTGTGATGGGTTATTTATGTCACAGCTCAGAGTTATTTCTTCACTATGCTGGGTTATTTATTTCACAGCTCAGGTTTCTCTCTTCACTGTGCTGGGTTATTTATGTCACAGCTCGGGGTTCTCTCTTCACTGTGCTGGGTTATTTATGTCACAGCTCAGGTTTCTCTCTTCACTGCGCTGGGTTATTTATGTCACAGCTCAGGTTTCTCTCTTCACTGCGCTGGGTTCTTTTTGTCACAGCTCAGGGTTCTCTCTTCACTGTGCTGGGTTATTTATGTCATAACTCAGGGTTCTCTCTTCACTATGCTGGGTTATTTATGTCACAGCTCGGGTTTCTCTCTTTACTGTGATGGGTTATTTATGTCATAACTCAGGGTTCTCTCTTCACTATGCTGGGTTATTTATGTCACAGCTCGGGTTTCTCTCTTCACTGTGATGGGTTATTTATGTCACAGCCAGGGTTCTCTCTTCACTGTGCTGGGTTATTTATGTCACAGCTCAGAGTTCTCTCTTCAACTGCGCTGGGTTATTTATGTCACAGCTCAGAGTTCTCTCTTCACTGCGCTGGGTTATTTATGTCACAGCCCAGAGTTTTCTCTTCACTGCGCTGGGTTCTTTATGTCACAGCTCGGGTTTCTCTCTTCACAGTGCTGGGTTATTTATGTCACAGCTCGGGTTTCTCTCTTCACTGCGCTGGGTTATTTATGTCACAGCTCGGGTTTCTCTCTTCACTGCGCTGGGTTATTTATGTCACAGCTCGGGCTTCTCTCTTCACTGTGCTGGGTTCATTATGACACAGTTATAAGTTCTCTCTTCACTGTGCTGGGTTCTTTATGCCATTGTTCTATAGTTTCTCTTCACTTTTCTGAATTTTTTTAATACACTGTTCTGTTTTCTCTTTTCACTGTGCTGGGTTCTTCATGACACAGTTATAATCTCTCTTTTCACTGTGCTGGGTTCTTTATGACTCATTTATAATTTATCTTTTCACTGTGCTGGGTACTTTATGACACAGTAATAATTTCTCTTTTCACTGTGCTGGGTTCTTTATGACACAGTTATAATTTCTCTTTTCACTGTGCTGGGTTCTTTATGGCACTGTTCAGGGTTCTCTCTTCCCTGTGCTGGGTTCTTTATGACCATGTTCTGTGGTTCTCTTTACTTTTCTGGGTTTTTATCACTCTGTTCTGTGTTATCCTTTCACTCTGCTGAGTTCCTCAATACACAGTTCTGTGATTCGCAAGGGTCGGTCAATAAATAACACACAATGGGCAAAAACATTTTTATTGACAAACTAGAAAACTGACACTCTCTATATATTAAAATTCCTAAGATTCCTCTTTATATTATAATCATTCGATATATCCCCTTTTCTTCTGTACACAATGAATTCAGCGTTGTTGCCAACTTGCAAAAGAACTTTGGTAAAACGTCTCTTATTCAACTCTTTAAACCACCTTCTAACAGGTTGGAGTAAAATTGCATTATTTTCAAATGTTTTACCAAAAATTTTGACTTTGATTTGAATATTTTTAATGAAACTGATTCCAATAATTATTAATTATACATTACATTTATTGATTTACAAGAGAGAGAACAAAATATAAAAAGGGAAACTAATGTTGACAAAGGAACTTTTTCTGTTTCGGTTAGCGCCTATTTACCTGTGAGCTTACACACACTCTGTGGAACAATTAATTAATATATATACAACAAAAACAATTCAATATTCTAAACAAGTATAGGAATGCTAGTTCAGGGCTGCAAACAGGGTGAGACATCAAAGTCCACCCTTCGCCAAAGTTAGCTGCGCCGTGTGAGGGCTTGCATTATCCTGTTGGAATTTAATTTGGTTTTTATTTTTTTAAGTTGGGTCCTTTTGTTTCAAATACTATTTTTAGCTTTTTTTACTAATAATCAAGTGTCCGTGAATAGCAGCCCTTTTTGGTCCAAAAGACAGAGATCATGATTTTGTCCTTAGAAAAGAAAAGCTTTAGTTTTTCTTTACTGGCGATGTTTTATAGTTCCATTGCATTGATTGGCGCTTTGAAGAAGGATCATAACGATAAATCCAAGTCTCATCACATGTTATCACACTTTTTTCAAATACCTGAGAAAGTTCTCCAGAAAAAGCCTCCATTAGGTCTAAACAAATCTCTTTCCGAATTTGCATCATTCCTCGTGTTAGAAGTTTTGGCGCCCATTTTGAGCATGATATTCGATTTACAAGACCCTTAATAAGTTTAAGAACACTTCCCACTTGATCAAATTCTCCATTGAATCAAATTTTGGCCTGTCACTACAGAGTTTGGTATACGTGGTCTTTCTTTATCATTAATATTAAAATCACCATTCTGGAAGCACTGAATCTATCTTTGTATTGTGCTTCTATCCATGGCTTCGTAACCATACACAGACTTTAGCTTCAAGTGAATTACAATGACTGAGATGTCTCCGGACTTAAATAGGAACGCTATCACCGACCGTTGTCGAATACTTGGGTTTATTTCAGGCTGCATATCTAAAAATATAAAAGGGCTATCATAATTTTGTTTGCAGATATGAAAAGAGAGGGATTTATATATAATCAGAAAACATATTTATAATAATAAATTATTTAAATACTTTTCTATTGTTGCATCATGGCTAATGAACCTATTTTATTTCAATTTGTAATATTATTTTTCATATATTTTATCACCCTTTGTATTTTGGTACACTGTGTGACTTCACTGCTCTCTTTGATGTGAGAAATAAATAAATTATTCTGGAGGCTACTTAAAGTAGAGTTATCTAATTGTTCACTTATATAAATTTGTAGGATGGTTGAAACACGCTCTGGTAAGATACAAGAGCCAGCACAGGAGAGAATCAAGGTTGAAGAGTCTGCCAAGCCGCAACCTGGTGCAACAATTGGTCGAGATGCTGGAGAACACTATAGATCATTGTGAATTACTTATTGACCTTCCCTTGTTTCTTTACTGTGATGTATTATCTGCGACACTCTTTTGTTTTTTCTCGGTATTGAGAGGAACCTTTTATACAACAATTCTGTTTGTTTTTTTCTTTATTGTGGTGATTTCTTTACTACACAGTTTTCGCGTCTTCAAGTCTCTGTTTTAAGTTTTCTCTGTATTGTGCTGTGTTTCTTATGGCATATTAAAGGCTTATATCTTTACTGAGCCGATTTATTCCAAACATTGTTTCATGTTCTCTCGATACTGCGCTGAGTTCTGCATTTTCAAGTTAAAAGTCTTGGTTCTTATGATACACACTCATGGACAAAACCTAAGGAAGTGGAGGGTCTTTAATGCCACCGGTCGTTTGTTTTTTGAAGGAGACAGAGGCAATTTTGTTCAAACTTGTTTATATCGTATGTCTTCAATAAAGGTCATTGTGTATCAAATATCTTTCAGCGTTATTGTCTGAATCCTGATATATATGCTAAAAGGTATAACTTCCTTAAGTTTTGTCCATAAATATATCTTTGTTTTACTATTATGGGGTAATGCAGCAAATGTAATCAAGATTAAATAATGACAATGTGTGTTTTTTTACCATTCTCTTCCAAATGGTAAGGTACAATTTTGATTATAGTTTAAAAATCACACAAGATAATAAAATCCCGACCATTTAAATTGTAAAGTAATTTTAACTCAATTATAAATCTAACATGAAAAATGGAGTATTTTCCCTTTATAGAGAAAGGATATTTTCTTCTCTCGTATTGGCATAGCTTGATAGTAACAACGAGATTGATGATGCCCAAATATCTTCATGCTGTAATTTTGTATGTTTGTTTGTTCTTTGCGTTAACTCTCTCTCTCTCTCTCTCTTACAGAGAGACTAAAAATTCTAATTATGGAATAATTAAAAATCAGCGATTAGTTGATATTTATTCCGATAGATGGCGCAAGCCATCAGAAACTTTCAGTTGCACGATAAAGAGATACCTTTTTTCTTTTATTAACTTATAACCTTATTCTATTACAATATCACATTTTGACTACTTTTTCACTAATAATGATGTTACAGATGACTCCCATGCCTTGAACGACACCCTCTTCCACCAACTATGTCTACTCTGGTTATCTTGTTCCTAGCGTCTCTGGCAGGTAGGGATCTCATTCCTCTATATTCTTCTTGTATTCTTCTATATTTACACTCATGGACAAATCTTAAGGAAGTGGAAAGTCTTTCATATCGCTGGTTGTCAATTTTTTAAGGAGACAGAGACAATTTAAAATAGAGACAATACACAATACACAAGAGACAATTTTATTCACACTTTTTTATCTCGTGTGTCTTCAATAAAGGTCACCGTATATCAAATATCTTTTAGAGTTATTGTCTGAATCCCGATATAGATAGTAAAAGGTACAACTTCCTCAAGTTTTTTCTATGAGTGTAGATATGAGGGGCATAGCCCGAAACCATGGTATAAAGGTCTTTTTGTCCGAATATGTCATTTATTTATTACTATCTTTAAGTTTTTACTGGCATTATAAACATATTGAACTGTTTTAATGCATAATAAGAGGAAAAATAGACGCCTCTTTTTTGTTATTTTAATACATTCTGATGCAACCTTTTGTTATATTCTAGCCAAAATATCAGCCCCTGTTTCTTCACCAGCTTAAACAACTTTTTACCAAGTTCATCCGATATCATAATTTATCTTTAAGAATGTTATGGAATCGAAGCCGCCCCCTGTACTGAGGAAGGTCATAGCCCGAAGTGGTATACAGGTTGGTTTTTTGTCTGAGTTTGCCAAAATGGGTGTAGAAGTTCATTCTCCATCAACACAGAAAGGTTTTTTTTTACTGTGTTGATAAACATAATGTATTATTAAAGGGAGAATTTTCCGGCAAAATTTCCATCTATATTCTGGCCATAGGTTTGGCCTAGCCACTTTGTCAACTAATAACCTCTTTGGCGTATTGTGAAGATTTACATTAGATCCCTTGTGGATCTCATGGAATAAAGTCCGCCCTAGACTCTGACGAGGGCCATTAGCCCGAAACTATGGTCTTCAGGTGGACGCTTCTCAGTTTACTAAAGCTGGTGTTGTGGTTTTGTCACTGCTAGTTTGCTGCTTCGGTCAATAGGTGGCGTCTAAGTTTGACGCTTATTTTTACGGGAGAGACGCCATATAATTTTATAGATCAATATTCCTCCCGGCAAAATTTCCATATATAATAAAGAATTACAATAAAAAAACTCCAAGGTTTCCCTGTATTGTCGCCATCATGCTCTGTTTCAAGAGGAATGGCAAACTCTGGTGTGGTGTTGTAGGAGCGATCTCTGCCTCCAGTCTTCCTCCTACGTTGTTAGGCCTGAAGTCAGACACTCTGAAAATCCCCGCGTACTCCAACTTGAGCGTGACATGTCGGGGAAAACATCCTCTGAAGTGGCACATCACGGGACTATGGGTAGGTACCTTGGACTCCTGGCCCCTGCTTGCCATCAACGGCTGTCGCGGCGCAGGAACGGGAGCTCAACAAGAGGGCTGAGATTGTCAACTACAGAATCCGTTCCGACTTTTTGTCCGAACTGAGATTGAGGAATGTCTCTGCGGAAGCCACAGCCAATTACACCTGTTTCTTTGCAAATAGCACTTTAGGAAGCTCCGTGTACATATTTGTGAAAGGTAGGTCCACAGCCCTATGTTCGTATATGTTCTGGTACATGTAGAATACTGACACTCAGAAGTCTCTAAATGTTTAAAAACCAAAAAATAATCTTCAATACTTCACAATCTGTTCGATTATGTTCAAATTACGCCTTTTTATTAGTCAGGACTCCATTAATTTCGTTGATCGTGCATACAAGACTCCTTATATGTTTTAAGACAATACAGTGAGAAATAGCCAGCTGTCCGGATATCACGAACTAATGTAATTGGTCTGTTCAGCACACCAGTGGAATATTATTCTGCAATAGACGATAAGTAAACATTGTAACAATCATTTATGCATTGATTTTGTTTTAGATTATATCAAATTACTCGACCATATTGTGTAGCTAGCTGAGTGTTGCTCTGAGCATGAGAGCATGCACTATTTGCTAGGCTTCCTAACTGGCTCTCAGCTATTCCCCTGTAAAAGTAATTTGAGGAGAATACAGGAACAATTATACAGATATTTTGAAACAATAGCAATTAAAATGGATTGTCAAACACGTTGAAGGAATCATATGATGTTGCACAGAACCAAATCGACTGCTGGTCCCTCATCCGCGGGGTGGTAAGTTTGTCAGCCTGACTCTGCACGAGGGCAGGGGCAGCGAGTGCTTCGCCTGTCTGCCCACGGACCCCGCGGTCCACGTCGAGCTGTGGCGGGGGCCGCTCCTGATGCCCTCCGAACACCTGACCAACGTTACCTTCGACCCCCGGCGTGGCTTCTGCTTCTCGTCCGACCCCCACGGCTTATTCTTCCATTGCAACGCCAGCCTAGGGTCGCGGTCGGAGGGCAAGCAGTTCATCATCCACTACCTAAGTGAGTTAGTTGCTCAACCCTACGTCCATAGCCACCTACTGTCGACGCCTGCTTTCCACACTTCTAAGTGATTCTCTTTACTTGTGCATTATTATAGTATATATTGAAACTTCTGTCTTTTCACTTCTCTTAATTAAAAGTTGTTCTGTCCTAAAATCTGTACGCAATTATGATTCTTTATGAAACAAACAAGCTGCCATAACAAAGAGTGAGAAATATAGATGACCCAGGTTCCTTAAAAGCAGAACTACCTGGGATGTTCAGCTCACTAGTACATTCTAGATCCAAGAACTTTAGCCGCGTCCTGAGTGGTGGATTGCTGAGCATAACCAGTTGACAAGGAATTTCCATTTTCATTCCAGTTCCAAGGTCGAGTCTGGGAAGCTGTCCATGGCTGTACGACAGAGATAGGTCCGTTGAAGCACGACAGATGTTTGCATCCTATGTCCAGGAAAGCCGGACAGCTGAGATCGACTGTCTGTGGTTCTTTCATGGAGTGAAGGGTGGCGGCTTTTGCGGGATTGAATGGCATAACATATGATGATGACCAAAACTGAAGAGTTGGTCAGTGATCAAAATTATTTTATTTATTTCAATGAATTTCGAAATTTTCTGCAAGACAGTCTTCACATGACTAGAATGAAATATAAATTACATAAGCACTTTTTATAATAAGGATAGGGAGGTTGATGAAGGAGTAGTAAACACCGTTGATTTTCCATATCCAAAACTCAAGATCGAATCCCTGATTGGGCACTTTTTTCTGAAGAAAAAAAAAAGGCTTCTCAATGGTCCCTGATTCTTACAAAAGATCAACTCCACCAGTGAGTGCAGGTAACCAAACGCGGCGCTGATACATGTGTAAGTACAAGATTCGAACTGTTTGTAGACATGTGGTCCACTTGCAGTTAGATATCTCTTGTACCACTTGTGTTCTAGGGATTATAAGGATGACATAATTGACTATCACAATGTGGCCAAATAGGTTATAACAGCGGTTTGATTTTCTGCGAGCTGGCCGTTAAGGCTGGGAAAATGCGCGGAGGGAGGGGGTCCCGGGTTAACGTGGCGAGGTTATGTTCTAAATCCCAGGTTAACGTGGCGGGGGTGTGTGCTAAGTCCCGGGTTACGTGGCGGGGGTGTGCTAAGTCCCGGGTTAACCTGGCGGGGATGTGCTAAGTCCCGGGTTAACGTGGCGAGGGAGTGCTAAGTCCCGGGTTAACGTGGCGGGGGTGTGCTAAGTCCCGGGTTAACGTGGCGGGGGTGTGCTAAGTCCCGGATTAACGTGGCCCCGGGTTAACGTGGCGGGGGTGTGCTAAGTCCCGGGTTAACGTGGCGAGGGAGTGCTAAGTCCCGGGTTAACGTGGCCCCGGGTTAACGTGGCGGGGGTGTGCTAAGTCCCGGGTTAACGTGGCGAGGGAGTGCTAAGTCCCGGGTTAACGTGGCGGGGGTGTGCTAAATCCCGGGTTAACGTGGAGGGGGTATGTGCTAAGTCCCGGGTTAACGTGGCGAGGTGTGCGGCAGAGGGCTCGGACTTCCAGCCCGTGGTGGAGATCGACACCCGGAAGGCGGAGTGGGTGGTGGTGAACACTTCCTTCGTCCTCAACTGTTCTGTGGAGGTGGAGCTGGACGTGCCGGTCTGGGTGCAGTGGAGCTTCCCGCCACGGCTCAGGGTACGACCTCACATCCTTATATGTAAATTTGTATGTTGGTTAATTTTTCTTGCTTGTGAAAATGCGACAAATGCTCCTCTCAGATTTAACTCTATATTATGTTAAAATTTTAGCCAGAATGGTCACATATAACGTTTAAGAAACAGATAAATAAATATATACACACACTCATGGACAAAACTCAAGGAAGTGAAAAATATATGATGTCGCCGGTCATCTATTTTTTTTTTTAAAGGAAACAGAGGCTAATTTGTTCACGCTCGATTATCTCGTGTGTCTTCAATAAAGGCCACTGTGCATTAAATCTTTATGGATATTGTCTGAATCCTGATATAAATCCAAAAGGTACAACTTCCTTAAATTTTGTCCATGAGTGAGTAGAAGCTGTCTTATATATAATACTAGCCGAATTACCCGGGTTTTACCCGATTAAATATTTTTATTCAAATACTATTCGTTACACACACAATTATAAATTGGCGCCGTGGATGTCACTCTTGTGAAACGTCCCGCTCCAAACTTTGTGTTTTTTACATATAAATATAGAAATTTATATTTTCGCAACGATATTTGAAAATTGTATTATTTTGATTTTTATATGAATTTATTTTAAATTTGATATATACATAAAATGATAGGAAGTGATTTCTTGCCCCTACGCTGTCACTATCCAATCCCGTCGCGCCGTGTGAGGGCTCCACGTGGTTGTTTACTTCTCGAAGTTACCGCAGTGGGGTGCTGGTTGCGAGTGAAATAGGGAAAATTTGTTTATAATTTGTTAATAACTCCAAGAACAATCGAGATAGAAGCCTGAAAAATTGCCTATAGGGTTTTCCAGATTCAACTCTATATACTGTTAAAATTTCAGCCATATTAGTTACGCATTGTAGACGTGTATAGCCGACATACATACACACATACACTGACTTATATATATATAGGGATATATAAAGGAAATTTTTCATTATTAATATTAATTGTAATTTAAGAATTGTTGAAATAATTTGAAGAGATATATGTACATAAATATATATTTAACAGAAAAGCATGTTTACTCTGTTTATATATGTATATTGTTCCTACAAGTAAACTCCGTACAATTGGTATAAGTGTATAACGAATCAAAAGTTTTTACAAAGGAGTATCTTTTATTATATTTGTGCAAGCTTTCGAACTTTGCAGTTCCTCCACAGGCAAGGATAGCACAGAAATACTACCATTTCTGTGCTATCCTTGCCTGTGGAGGAACTGCAAAGTTCGAAAGCTTGCACAAATATAATAAAAGATACTCCTTCGTAAAAACTTTTGATTCGTTATACACTTATATATATATTGTGTTTAAAATTTGTATTCTATATGATCCAATATTATATGTAAACATGTACCGATTATTTAGGCTGCTACTTCGCGCTGGGATATTTTTTTCAGATTGATAGCTGGAAATACAGACCTGTGTTGTAAAGAGAGATGAAAATGTAAAAATTTAGAGAGAAAAAAATATAATCTAATTATTATTATTAATCATAATAACTGCTTATAAATATAACTCCGGTTCCTGGAGGCGCAGATAATCGCTTTAAAGGAATATAGAAATATAGAAAAAAGATGATATACTTAATTAATAATTTTTTTAATAAACAAAATTTAGTTATTTAAGAATATATTCGAAAGAATGGCGTATGTAATGGCAATATCTATTCCCTTGTTTTACACGTTTTCTTTATTATTTGTCTGTTTTTTGTGTTATAACTGCTATAAATTTTGATTCAGCTTTAAAACTAAAACTTTCCTTTAAAAATTGATATAATACATATGGTAATTTAAACCAACAACCCCATATTGTATATAACTTATAACAAGATTTTAATGTTGTATAGTAGAAACACATCTGTAAATGGTTATATGCATGATTGACATGTGTCATTACATCATCATATGTAATGTAATTTGTACAAACTGAGGATAATAAATAAAACTCTGTAATAGATTAAGAGTTGAGCTAAGCAAGAGATAGAAGTCATAACGTTTAAAATCGAGTTAGATTTAGAATTCCCACAACAAGGTCTAAAAATGGAAACTGCAACGGCGCCAGTAGAATGACCAGACGACCCCCTCTCACATCTGGTGACATACAAAACCCCCTTTCTCAGAAACGGTACATAAAGCCCCGTCTTAGCTAAAAATACAGTTAGTTCAGCATCTGTGCGAGCCCACGTCGGTTGTATTTCATATCCTCCTCATCCATCATGTAGACTAGTAAGAAACTTCTATCTCCCCATCTTTCGCTCCTAGCTCAACTTTTATTTGTTCACGGAACTTTCTTAGTGCAACTGTGTCTTCGTTTTTTGTGTGGACATTCCCAAGCTTTCCACTCTGCCTCGACCACGACTACCTGTACTCTGTGAGAACTTTTAAAGGACTTACAAGGTGCAGAGGGGCACTGGAAAACTCCCCATCCTGACTGTTCCTCTCGGTCAACACAGTATAGCGAGAGTCAACACTTCATCATCACAAAGTTAGTCGACAGGATTCTACAAGAGTCAACAGTAACTCAACTTATTACATACATTTTGGTAAGATAACTTAAAAGTTCTCTATTGATAGATTTACCATTTGAAGGAAGCATAATGTGGTCCGAAACATAAAATCTTTTCAAGTTTTACCAAATACACAGTAAGATTTTCAAATGTGCCTGAAATCCTTTTCCTGACTATATCCTACAGGAACTGCAATAACTGCCACAACACCCAACTCACTCCGGACTATATATACAGTTGCCCGGCCATCCTTGCAGCCCTCTATATGGTAGACATCAATCCAGAAGAGGACATCCATACAGACACCTCAGTTGGCCGGTATTGTGATCAGGGTGCATGGACCGATCTGATCTGCTCCATGGACAAGACATCACCACCACATCCTTTTCCTATATAGACTATATATATATTTTACATGAAAACTCACTCGTTTATTTACGATTGGAAAAGAGATTTTAAGAATCATATCTGTGTGTTATTCTAAAAGCAATTTCTCTATATGGGCATATTACAAGCTTTAAGAATCTTCTTTTATTCTATCATCGGCCAGTAGTTATTTTTGGCTAACTATGAAGCCAACCATGTGTCAATTATTTGTATTCTCTGTTTTTTTTTATTTTGTTGTTGTTTGCGGTAAAGATGTTTTTTTTCGATCGTGCAACCAAGCATTTCTTTCTTTTAATGTTTTGAGAACACAGTAGCATATACTATTAGAGATTTCTCAAAAACACGGATACTCTTGGCATCTCTTTGGATATTGGAATCGATCAAATCTTTTTAAGGGAGTTTCATCATAGTGAAGAATCATAGAAGAATTTATAGTACACGATTACAATGATAAATTCTCCTTGTCTTTTAGAATTATTCACCCAACTATTGAGCCGTGTTGCTGCCCCAGGGTAGAGTTACAGAGGGGAACCCCAGCCTTGTCGTTAAGGGCTCTCTACGGCGAGTGTCCCGCACACTGGAAGTACGCGAAGTGAAGCTGGAAGATGAGGGACAGTATGAGTGCATAGCGATGGACCACAACCGCAAAGTTGGTTCTTCCATTGTGAACATCTCAATCCACGGTAAGTCTGAGATACCCAGCGTGGCAATGATGGCACAAGTAATGCCCAGACATTGATGATGGCGTGGAACTGCTAACGGATGGGTCCTCCGTACAAGCCCGGGCAGGGGGTACGGTGGTCCTAGCCGCCCGAGTCCTGGGCGAGGCCACGCTGTCCTGGACCCGCGACCCTGCCCAGCCGCCGCTCGACGACCGTGCGTCGCCCTCGCACGACGGACCCAGCGCTACGTTGACGCTGAGGAACCTCCGCCGTCAGGACACGGGCGTCTACACGCTGCACGCGTTGACCAAGTCTGGCGTCCGCTCGAATGTCTCCTTCTATCTTCTAGTTGAAGGTAACTTGTAATCTTGATGACTTGAAGTAGTTCGAAGAAGCTATTGTATGCTTGAAGGAGTTTAAATGTAGAGAAGAATTGGATCAGGTTGATACGTAATATAATAAAAAAGACATCTCCTGAATGTGTAACTGAAATTTACAGTAAGCCATCAGCAACTTTCAGTTGCACTAACTCTGGAGGTGTTTTATTATATTATATAATAGAAGAGAGTATATACATTGTTTGTGACTGGACGTTTATTATTCCTTCTTTCTTATGAGTACGTGGCGTGGTGCTGTTGAATAGTTGACTCATTATTTTATTCAGGAACCATGTTCGAAGGTTATCTCTGTGTGTAGATAAACCCATCCTAAGTATCGAGGGAGTTCCCACCTCAGGGTTCTTCAAAGCAGGAGATGTCTACTCGGTAGACTGCCTGGTAGACTCCGTGCCGCCCGCCTCGAAGGTGGAGTGGCTGTGGCAGCAGTGCGTCTCTCCCACCATCTGCTTGCGGCTGGCGGACTGGCAGGTCGTGGGCAGCCTGGAGCCGCCGCTCAACTGGACCACCTTCCATCGCCACAGAAGAGCCATCAGCGGGAATGTACCCAGCGTTCTACCAGAACATAACATGACGCTGCGTCTACAAGTAACGGCCAATACCTCCGGCTTCTACAGCTGTAAAGCTACCAATGACCTAGGAATAACTTCACAGATTGTAAAGTTCTACGTGTCTGGTGAGTAAATGACTTGAATATGTGAGATGTGTGGCGAACATTGTGGGTGTTGTAGAATCAGGGAAGGGGCTTGAAGTCTTCGGTCCAAAGGGTCCTCTGCTGGAAGGAGAGCCCGCAACTCTGCACTGCCTTGCCAGCAGACTGCGGTACGATGGCGGAGGATGGCTGTCCCACAATGACACCGGTAAATCAATGGATAGCCCAAATTTAATAGGCTTTTATTATGGAATTCATGTTAGAATATGTATATGTAGTAATGTAGTTTGATTACCCTGTTGGATGAATGTAGTGTGGCATGTTGGGTGCAGTTGTGGTGGCCACATTGTTTAGAGTGGTTTCAGGCGTGGAATTGGGATTACACAAAAGGACGAGACATGTTGGATGTCACCATAGAGATGGCGAAGAGAGTAAGTGATGCCGAAACCGGTCAGGGGAGATCTTTCGAGAGGGGTCTGTTAATCATCGAGTCTCAAAGCGGACTAATCTGTTTGAGTAAGAACGGGGCACATCTGGGAACCCGACTTGTTTTTCGGACCTTTTGCCTCCACTGGCGCCGGCTGTTACTCACTCGAAATTTTATTTATGTCACCTTGGCAATTACATTATAACCATACAACACATGGGGATATATATTGAAATATATTACAACATGTATTAAAATTCAGATAATTCTAATGTTATAGGACTAGAGGGAAATCGTATTGTAGGAAATTCAAGTGTACAGTATATTGGCTACGTAATAAACTACCACAAAATAACTAATAGACAAACAAAATTAAATAAAATACATTTTTATTTAAAAAGTAATTGAACCCAAAAGTAATCTATTTTAATCTGAAAAAGTTACTTCTCTGTCGCCAAACTTTGTTTAGAAGTTTGGATGATTGAAAGTTCGGATAAATGGATGTTTGGTTTAATTGAAAATAGGATAATTAGAAGTTCGGGGTTAATTGTATGTCTAGTTCATTTAAGCTTGCATGATTGGATATTCGCATAATTGGAATTTCGAAAAATAAGAAGTTCAAATAATTGGAATTTCGAAAAATAGGAAGTTTAAATAATTGAAATTTCGAAAATTTTGAAAATCGGATAATTAGAATTTCAGACAATTCGAAGCACGGATAATTGCATGCTCGGATATTAGGAATTTCGGATAATTTAAAGCACGGATATTAGGAATTTCAGATAATTTAAAGCACGGACAATTGGATGCTCGGATATTAGGAATTTCGGATAATTTAAAGCACGGATAATTGAATGCTCGGATATTAAGAATTTCGGATAATTTAAAACACGGATATTTGAATGCTCGAATATTATTAATATCGGATAATTTAAAGCACGGATAATTGAATGCTCGGATATTAGGAATTTCGGATAATTTAAAGCACGGATAATTGGATGCTCGGATATTAAGAATTTCGGATAATTTAAAGCACGGATAATTGAATGTTCGGATATTATGAATTTCGGATAATTTGAAGCACGGATAATTAAATGTTCGGATATTGTGAATTTCGGATAATTTAAAGCACGGATATTAGGAATTTCAGATAATTTAAAGCACGGACAATTGGATGCTCGGATATTAGGAATTTCGGATAATTTAAAGCACGGATAATTGAATTCAGGATATTAGGAATTTCGGATAATTTTAAGCACGGATAATTGAATGCTCGGATATTATGAATTTCGGATAATTTGAAGCACGGATAATTGGATGCTCGGATATTAAGAATTTCGGATAATTTAAAGCACGGATATTTGAATGCTCGAATATTATTAATTTCGGATAATTTAAAGCACGGATAATTGAATGCTCGGATATTAGGAATTTCGGATAATTTAAAGCACGGATAATTGGATGCTCGGATATTAGGAATTTCGGATAATTTAAAGCACGGATAATTGAATGCTCGGATATTAAGAATTTCGGATAATTTAAAGCACGGATAATTGAATGCTCGGATATTAGGAATTTCGGATAATTTAAAGCACGGATAATTGAATGCTCGGATATTAGGAATTTCGGATAATTTAAAGCACGGACAATTGGATGCTCGGATATTAGGAATTTCGGATAATTTAAAGCACGGATAATTGAATGCTCAGATATTAGGAATTTCGGATAATTTAAAGCACGGATAATTGAATGCTCGGATATTAGGAATTTCGGATAATTTAAAGCACGGACAATTGAATGCTCGGATATTAGGAATTTCGGATAATTTAAAGCACGGATAATTGGATGCTCTGATATTAGGAATTTCGGATAATATAAAGCACGGATAATTGAATGCTCGGATATTAGGAATTTCGGATAATTTAAAGCACGGATAATTGAATGCTCGGATATTAGGAATTTCGGATAATTTAAAGCACGGATAATTGAATGCTCGGATATTAGGAATTTCGGATAATTTAAAGCACGGATAATTGAATGCTCGGATAATTTAAAGCACGGATAATTGAATGCTCGGATATTAGGAATTTCGGATAATTTAAAGCACGGAAAATTGGAGGTTCAGTTGATTGGAAGGTAGGATAATTGAAAGTTTGAATAAATATAAATTCGAATAATCCAAATTTTTCTCTAAGGTAAATCCTGAATACAAAGGGGACTCTCTCAAGCAGCCACCTTTCTATAGCGGTCAACTTTGGAAATGATCGGCAAAGTGTGGCTCTTTCAAAACACCATTTTTAAGCAAAGACGGACGCTTCTTCGGGAATGGGCAGGAGGACGACGAAATGGCCATCCTTACGTCAGCGAAGTGCCGAATTTATCGGTACTTCGTGCAGGTGGGGCTGGGTGTTGGAATTGAGGACCCCCTCATCGCCTGGAAGAGGACACTTGTACGGTGGGGAAGACTCATCGGCTGAAATTTTAAATTTGTAAATATTAAATTATTCTCTAAATTATTATATAATAGGCAAAATAGCCTAGCTGCGAAAGCTTTAGACTTTAGAACCTGATGGTTCGAACACGCTTTTCGCTATCTTTTTATTTTCTCTAATTATTTTTGTGATCTCTTCCTCATTTTGTAAATATTGACTGAGTTGTCAATAAATTTGTTTTAATTGTCAATTGTCAAATACGGACGCTGGTCACAAAAAAAGTTGGCTTGCCACATTCTACGCTTTCAACAGCGTTTGGTTTAAAGCCATTTTAATCTACAACGTTTGTGGGAATGAAGTTTAAATCCATAGTTGCCAAAACCAGTTCAATAAGTCCGCTCTCCTCCAGTCTGGTGAATGGTAGATGTAAGTTTGAAGAAAAGATCCTTTGTGGTTGAAAAGAACATACGATAAACCAATGAGCCTTGTGATGGCATTGAATTTGAAACAGTTTTTTTTATGTTTTGTCCATTTGGGACTCTTGATGACTTCTCCATTCTTACAAAGTTGTCTCATCTTTGGTTCTCATCTTAATAACAATTCATAGATTCCAAGAAAAATGGAACTATTAAGCACAATTTATTATTTTTATTTTTTTCATAGAAAACATTTCTTACTGTCTTTACTGCAATGGAAAATATTTGGAGGGCCTGGCTTATCAGTGGTGAGCCCTCCCAGCGATTACGCTACTTCACATAACGATACCGTTATTATATTGTATATAAACGTTCTTCCCTGATTTACACACAAGAAGGCAATATTTATTTTCTCCCCCTTTCAATATCATTAATATTTAAAATATGTAAAAATTAATTTGTATATAAAAATAGTCGCGATACTCCTGTAGAAGGACTGACAAGTCAGAAAGCTTGAAAATAAAAAAAATTGAACAAGAAACTTCTTAGCCCTGGAAGCTTTATTTACTTTATAGTATTATATTGTATGCATGCATATAGTAACGTGTTCGGATGTTCTGTTTGTATAGGTAGAACTTAAAAGTAATTTAACAAATTTATAGATATAAACTTAGAGGGAGACTGTAGAAATAAAATAAATAAGATGCGTGTCATTTGTAGAAGGAAAAAAATGGCAATGAATAGTTTCATTTCTTATATCCAGATGGAGCGCTAATGCTTTGTTCGTATTTTAAATATTCGCCAAATACACGTGAGTCCTCTCGGTCATCTATGGTTATAGATCAGTAATTGTGATTTCTTCACTTGGAAGCTACTGACAGGCTTTATCGTATATTAGAGAATATAAATGTGTATGTATTTCTTTATAATGTGTCCTCATAGCTTATGTCCATAGTTCATTTAAAATACCCTTTCCAAGAGTCTAACTTCAGTATCAGTTAATAAGCAAAACTGAAAAATGCAATATTGCAGCGGCATGGTAGATTAAACTGGCGAAACCGCTAGGAGGAATCACCACTGGTGAGCCAGGCCCTCCCATTATTTTATCATTGCAGTAAGGGCAGTAGAAAATTGATTTATTTTTAAAAGAATCATGGGGGTCAAAAATAGTTCGTATTTTTCATATTAGAGAATGTGAGAGAAATTATTTGAATTTTTTTTTTCCGCTGAAAATTGGATAGGTTTCGTTTTCTTTCTCTCTCTCTCTCTCTCTCTCTCTCTACTGGTGGCGGAGTCTTTCCCGAGGTGGGCGCTACCAATGAAGACTGTATATATTTTATATATATGTATATTTTTCAATTTTTTTGTATATTTATATCTATTTATTCATATATTTATCACTATATAATCATATATAGCTCATGTGGTGCAGAAGAAGAAAATCCTGTACATATTTTAACGGACTGTCGACTTGTAGAGGACTTGAGAGTCAAAAATCAAATAAATATAAATTGTCTAAATCAAATAGTTAATAATAGATATATGTATATAAATTTTAATAGATTTTGTAGAATGTTTTTTAGTAATAGATAGCCTGGGCTGTAATAAATGGTAAATAGTTATATGCTGTAAATAGCTCTAAATTTCTGTTCTTATGTGATGTTCACTAATATTCATTATAGGGTAATTAAATCGTTAACTAACTGACAAATATGTTAATAATTTCTATTATAATAACTAAAATCATATTAATAATTACTGTAAATAAGCTCCCAAACTTGTGCATGCATGCAAATATCCAAGACGGATATCGCGTGCTTTGTAAATGATAATAAATAAAAAATATATATATATATAATCATATTTATTCATATTTATATTTATTCTGTATTTAACCTTATATAATCTTATATGGACATTGAAATAAAGTAGCTTCAATCTCTCTCTCTAAATACATAAAATTGAGAAAGATCGACACGACGTGTGTACAGGGGAGTACAACATCAGTATGAAGACAACTCCGTACTCCTATATCTGGACTTGGCACGTGGGGGGAGTCCAGATCGAGGATAGAGGGCGATATGTCTGCCAGGGTGAATTGCGAGAGCCTGGCAAGGGCTCGGACACTACCGCATTCGACCTCCAAGTTCTAGGTACGTACTTACTTTAGAAGACAACGGGGCATTTAGACTTGATGTCTTCGCAGAGCTCATACCTCCCTCCGTGGACCAGTCCGAGTGGACTGAGCAGGTGACGATGGAGACTGGGACATCGCGACGGCTGGTCTGCAAGGTGACAATGGGACGACCGAGTCCTACCCTCGCCTGGTACAAGGACAACCATCTCCTGGAGGATCAGGTCAATGAGACGCTGGAGGTTCAACAGCCAGGCCGCTACCGCTGTGTAGCGAGTAACCGCGTGGATTCAGCGGAACTGTGGACCAATGTCGCCTTTGTGTCCGGGCCTGGTAGATTCACATTCTTTCCTAACACAGACGTGCTCGCACTTCTTAGATCTATGTCTGTACACTGATGTCTTCCTTTTACCAATTTATTATTTCTTTATTTCAAATTTTCGTATTGTTCAAAGGGTCTTTTCTTTCTACGTGAACTAAGTTTCGATTTCTACACTGAGAGAGATTTGTCCGTCCCATCTTTTTTTCTAGCAACATATACATATATATGAGAAAAAGTAAAAATATATATATATATACCTTTTAACATTAACAGCGTATTTACTCAAATTTGGCCTTAAATACCTATTTCTTGATTTCTCAGGAAACCTCTCGGAACAAATCTTTGGTCGTTGAGATACAGTCTGTACCACGCTGACAAGGGCCAACAGCCAGAAACGCGTTCGTGGTTAGCTTTTCTTGATTTATCAAGAAAATGAGTTGGCCAAATAATATGGAACGAGTCAAATCAACGTTTAGTTGATTTTTGTTCCATTAGATGGCGCTCGTGTGAGCGGTCAGGATATGCCCGTTTGTGTTTTTAATATATATATTTTTTTCACATATTAAGTAAATCATATTATCATTGCAAAATACATCTATCCCCCGATTTACACGGTAGATACGTTCCTGAGAAAAACGTGTAAATCGAAAATTAAACATTTTTTAAAATTAGAAATACAGACACAGTGTGCGTGTACAGCAAGTCAGCACATAAGCTCGGGAATCCTCGTGAGATGTGTACACAGCGCATGTGTTCAATCACAGTAGCATTTAGTATAGTGCGATAAAAACAAAAAAAAAACTTATTTGGAAAACCGTGTAAGAGCGAAAACGTGTAAAACAAGTACCGTGTAAATCGGGGGATAGGTGTATAAATTTGAAAAAATTGCTTGATTTATTAATATTTACACCTGTAACAATACAAATTGAACATTTTCTTTTAATTTGACTGCAATATCACGCATTAGTAACTCCATAGTGTAAACCGTTTAAGCTTCATACTCATTATTTGAATAGCAGCCACAGATAACTTTTGTCGAAGGTTTTATCATGGGATTTGTGCAGGAACCAATGGGGGAAAGATCAGCGTCGCTGTCCTGATAGTATTGGTGCTGTTCGCGGTAATTCTACTGGCTTTGGTTATCTTCTTCGCGCTGAAGCACGTCAGCATGCTGAAGGTATGTCTACAGGCCGTGTCTACAGCTTGTAGATACAGCTATGTATACCCGGCGTGCATCAACGTTCTACCCTGTTGTTATTACGAGACAAGGATCATGTCAAAACATCTGTTAAAAGCCAAATATGATGCAATAGCGCGCCATCTGTTATCAAAATTCGAAACTATTATAGACGCGTATGATTCTTTTCAAAATTAAACAATTTTTACTGCCCTTACTGGCAATGGAAAAATTAATGGAAGGGCCTGGCTCATCAGTGGTGAACCCTCCCAGCGGTTTCGCCAGTTTAATCTACCATAAATCTGTTATATTGCATTTTTCGATCTTCCTTTTATAGTAATACTGATGCTAGACTCTTGGAATGGGTATTTTAGATGAACTATAGACATAAGCTTTGAGAACAGCAGAATTACATACAATTATAAATATACACTGCGTGACATTGAAAATGGAACACCAAGAAATAGTGGCCAGAAAATTATGCAAATTTCAGGGTAGACGCGCCTAACCGAGTTATGCAAATGATGTAAAATGCGCAGCTCTCGTGCGCACATGGAGTAAGATATGAGGGAAGGAACTTGCAGAAAGGACAGTATTCGTGTCGTTATTTCTTCAAGGAAAATCATTGTAGAAATTTTGTTCTTGTGTCAAAAGACACGTGTAATAACAGAGAATGCCAGGTCATCGTAAACGGAGGCAGTTCAAGCAGACAGACGCTTTTACGAGGGGCATGGTGATCGGACTGAAAAGGGCAGGTTGGTCCATACGTCAAATCGCAGCTGATACACACCTTGGTGCGTCCACGGTGCACCGACTGTGGAGAAGATGGTTGGAACAAGGAAATGTGGCAATTTATAGGAATGTCGGTGCAACCAGAGTGACGTCAGCACGTGTGGATCGGCGTATCCTTCGACAAGCAGTGGCGGCCCCACAAGCCACTTGTACCGCCATCCTGCAACATGTGCAAGACACCCTAGATCATTCCATCTCGACCAGAACCATTTCCCGTCGATTGGTTGCTAATGGCTTGCACTCATGCCGTCCGCTAAGAAGACTGCCATTGACCCCACCGAATAGGCGCCAACGTTTGGAATGGTGCCGGGCTAGATCGACGTGGATGACGGAATGGCACAGGGTCGTGTTCTCAGATGAGTCGCGTTTCTGCTTGTCCAGTGATAGTCGCCGTGTACGCGTGTGGCGTCGACGTGGAGAAAGGTCCAATCCGGCAGCAATTGTGGAACGCCCCACCGTGCGACAACGTGGAATCATGGTTTGGGGCGAAATCGCGTATGATTCCAGGTCACCTTTACTTCGTATTCAGGGCACTATGACGGCCCAACGATACGTTGATGATGTGCTGCGACCGGTGACACTCCCCTACCTTCAGGGGGTACCCAATGCCCTTTATCAGCAGGATAACGCCCGACCGCACACTGCTCGCATTAGCCAACAAGCTCTGCAAGATGTACAGATGCTTCCCTGGCCACCGTACTCTCCTGATCTCTCACCAATCGAGCAGGTCTGGGACATCATTGGACGCCGTTTGCATGCCTTGCCACAGCCGCGTTCAGAAGACGAACTGTGGCAAATGGTTGAGAGGGAATGGAGAGCCATCCCTCAGGACGCCATCCGTACT
Organism: Cordylochernes scorpioides; assembly: GCA_030710605.1. Taxonomy (NCBI): domain Eukaryota; kingdom Metazoa; phylum Arthropoda; class Arachnida; order Pseudoscorpiones; family Chernetidae; genus Cordylochernes; species Cordylochernes scorpioides. Next base: position 13,533,352 of record CP092863.1, read on the forward strand.
CTGATTGACTCTCTACCTAGACGTGTTGCTGCGTGCATCGCCGTCCGCGGTGGTCCTACTTGCTACTAAGCCGACGCCGTTTTCGCTCTGTATTATGACTATCATTTTGAAATAAAGATCACTTATTGTTCGTCCCTGTCTCTCTCTGTCTGCCGAGTTTCATCACTTTCAAGCCACTATTTCTTGGTGTTCCATTTTCAATGTCACGCAGTGTATATTCGTTCTAATTGATAAACGTTGGTGATATTGATCGAGGCGTTGATTGTTCAGAGGGTTGTTGGAGGAGCTGTATGAGCAGAGTCGAATTTCGAAAGCCACAACCCCGAATCCCGAATTTTTGCACTTTTTTTCTGAAGTAAAAATTACTTCATGAACCTAGAATTTTGCAATATTCCAACCCTGCCAGTATGTACAAATATCAAATCGGGGCTCAGGCCCTCTTGTAAGTGCAAAAGTCGAGCCGCTTTCTATATGTGTAGACATGTGATGCTATTTACAGTAAAATTTGTCGCTAACGTGTACCATGATTATCATGGCTTGTACCACGTATACTTGGGTTAATTTGAAAAATATATTAAACATTGGCGCTGAAAGTGAAAGAAGGATGAGGTAAAATATAACTACTCTCATGATATCTATTCTCAAGATAACTAATATTTTGATAAAGACCATCCTGACGCTTGTCGAACTGTCGTAAATAAACTTTTAAATCGTTGGCCTAAATCAAAAATTACTACACTAAATACAAGTCAACATATGGATGTTTCAAGAAGAAAGGTTTGAAAATGAGGTGTGAATTGTGGTTCCAGAGACAGAAGGATGGCGTAGAATTCACAAACAAGATGCTCTTCGAGGGAGGACAAGAAAGTCTCATCAACCCCAACCTGCCCCTGGACGAGCAAGCGGAACTCCTGAAGTACAACATGGCGTGGGAGTTCCCCAAGGATCGCCTCAAACTGGGTAAATTTCCACTGGAGTTGGGTTTTTAGGCAGAGACTGGGGATGGGATATATTGGTGTTGGGTGGTCCTGTACAAACTAGGTATGAAAAACTAGTGTTGGGTTGTCCGGCGGAAAATAGGGATGAGATACTGGTATTGAGTGGTCCTTCAGAGAATAAAGATGGAATACTGGTGTTAGTATGTCCTGCAGTGAATAGGGATGGGATACTAGTGTTGGGTTGTCTTGAAGAAAATAGGGATGGGATATACTGATGTTGATTATACTCTACAAACTGAGGATGGGATACTGCTGTTGGGTTATCCTATACTGAATAAAGATGGGATAATAGTATTGGATTGTCCATAAGAAAATAGGGATGAGATAAACTGGTGTTGGGTTGTCTTGAAGAAAATAGGGATGGGATACTAGTGTAGGGTTGTCCTATACACTGAATAAAGATGGGATACTGGTGTTATTATGTCCTGCAGTGAATAGGGATGGGATACTGGTGTTGAGTTGTCCTGAAGAAAATAGGGATGGGATATACTGGTGTTGATTGTACTCTACAAAATAAGGATGGGATACTGGTGTTGGATAGTCCATAAGAAAATAGGGATGAGATAAACTGGTATTGGGTTGTCTTGAAGAAAATAGGGATGGGATACTAGTGTAGGGTTGTCCTACACTGAATAAAGATGGGATACTGGTGTTATTATGTCCTACAGTGAATAGGGATGGGATACTGGTGTTGGGTTGTCCTGAATAAAATAGGGATGGGATATACTGATGTTGATTACACTCTACAAACTAAGGATGGAATACGGGTGTTGGGTTATCCTATAGTGATTAGAGATGAGTGTTGGGTTATCCTATAGGGATTAGTGATGAGTGTTGGGTTATCCTGTAGAGATTAGGAATGAGTGTTGGGTTATCCTGTAGAGATTAGGGATAAGTGTTGGGTTATCCTATAGAGATTAGGGATGAGTGTCGGGTTATCCTATAGAGATTAGGGATGAGTGTCGGGTTATCCTATAGAGATTAGGGATGAGTGTTGGGTTATCCTATAGAGATTAGGGATAAGTGTTGGGCGCTATCTTGTAAAGATTAAAGATGGGTTTTGGGTTGACCCAAAAAGACTGGGGATGAATGACTGACGTTGGGTTATCCTGCAGAGATTTTTTCCCATTTAAAGAATACATATTTATATTAATTACCTTCAAATGCGCGTGTGCATAAATCAAATAAGAATAATTTTATGATGTTTGTGTACATTTGCTATGAAACGACTTTATTCGTAAAAAAATAATTTAAACCTATCTCTAAACATCACACCTTAATAAATATATATTTCAAAACTATAATACTAGAGCTTGAGAGAAATAAGACATACTACTATATTTAATTCCAACCATGTATACAAATTTCGCGTTCAAAATGTCCTATCAATACAGGATCGTATAATAAAATTTCAGCGGATTGATTGTGGTAATAAAAAAGAAATTTTATTGTAATATTGAGTTTTACCCGAGTTGTTAGAGTTATGTAGACCTACCAGCCACTTAAGCTGTCCCTGTGTACAGGTCGCACGGTTGGACATGGGGCATTCGGCCGCGTGGTACGTGCACAGGCCGTAGGCATCCTGGCCTCCGAGGAAGTCACGACAGTGGCAGTTAAGATGCTTAAAGGTAAGTTCACAGATTGTCTTATCCCCGGTGGCTGCTGGAATTGGAGCACGACATGTCTGCAGAACGCGCCGACAGAGAGCAACTTCGAGCATTAGCTACAGAGCTGAAGATCCTCAGCAACCTTGGCCATCATGTCAACATTGTCAACTTGCTGGGGGCAGTCACCAAGAACGTCCACCGAGGTACTCATTACGTCCATTGACCTTTTACAATATTTATAAACGCCGCAATTCATTTACACTCTTATGTCGCCAATCGCCTGTTTTTTTCAAGGAGACAAAGACAATTTTGTTTACACTTGTTTATCGCGCGTGTCTCCAATTAAGATCACCGTGTATCAAATATTTTTCAGAGTTATTATTTGAATCCCGATATACATGCTACAAATTCCTCAAGTTTTGTCCATGAGTGTGTATACATTTCATTTAAGTAAATAGTTCGAACGAAACCTCCTTTAAGACTCCTTTCTTTAAATAATCGACCTAAACACGTTCATACCTATACATACTTATAGATATGTGGAAAAGAAATCTGGGACGATATGTTAATATATAATAAGAAAGAAAGAAAACCTCTACACTCAAAATAGACGTTTAAACTGAGCATCATCTATATAGGTATGTTAAAACATCTTATTTCACCTATGTTTAGTGTACTCCAATTTCATATAATCGCTGAATGTAGAAATAAATACTTTATTTAGAAGACTATTCGATATAAGTACAGAAAGGATGCTAATATAAGTCAGGACTTGAAGGTCCAATACTGTATGTATGTTTGTATGATGAATCGCAGGAAAGTATTGTTAAGAAAAGACCAAAGGAAAATAAAGAAATTCGTCACTTTTACCTTTGGTCTCTTCTTGCCATATAGTCTCTATAAATAAGGTGTGAACCTTGTCTGGAGGAGGAACCTCTCCAGGTGGGAGATCCTCCATCGCTGAATAAAGGTGTAAATATTCCTGTAGACATCTTTTTTTATATATCAACTATTGACTAGAACTCAATAAAGATGTTTTATATTGTCACAAATGTCTATTAGTTATTTTACCAAAAATTCCTCAAAAGTGCAGGACATATTAATAGAATATCCTAATACAGTAGTATAAGGCAGGGGTCAGCAAAATTTTGAGTCGGAAGAGTCAAAAATTACTGTTGACTTTGCTTAGAATTTTTAATGAAACTGATTCCAATATATATATATATATATTGAAGATTGAGCAATCCATAATTAAAATTATATTTTAAAAAAGATGCATATATTGGATTTATAATGAATTTATTGATCCATGGATTATAAATCCAATATATGCATATTTTTTATAATATATATATATATTATTAATTAAACATTATATTTATAATTTACAAGAGAGAGAACAAAATATAAAAGGGAAACTAATATTAAAACAAAGGAACTTTTTCTTGTTTCGGTTAGCGCCTATTTACTTGTGAGCTTACACACACTCTATGGTAACAATTAATTAATATATATTGTTGAAGATATTAATCTGTGATTTTGAATGTTTCTTTTTGACCAGTACTTTTGTTTTTGCCTTTTCCTAAAATGTTTTTTTTTTCTTCTTTTTCATTATTATTTGTTCTATATGTAAAGCTTTGTTTTTGAGACTTGAATAAACAAATTCAAGTTTATTATATTTTTGTGTGCTTTTAAAGTTAAAACACAACAGGTTTTGGACCCAACCACGCATTCACTGCGAAATATAACAAAAACGAAGCAACGGTAAGCCTAAAAAGAATTATATTTTGTTTATCACGTTAAAATTTATATTTGTAAAGGCTGGAATGGATAATATTAAAATGGGTATGAATATTCCCAAATTGGAAGGATTAATAAACTGGCCAGAATATAAGAAAAATATATAATTGCTTTTAACAATAAACAAAGTAATAGGCGTTGTTGATGGAACATATAGAAAGCCAATAAAACAAGAAACAAATGAAGAAAAAGAGGCATATGTAAAATGGGAAAGTGAAGATGCAATATCCCAATTGTTATTTACAACAAGTGTGATGCCTGATGTAAGTCAACTAATCATTCCCTGCTCAAGTGCTAAAGATATGTGGGACAAATTGTTAAGTGTCTATGAGCAAAGCTCTGGTCAAAGAATAGACATGCTCTATAATCAATTCTTTAATTTTAAGAAGGATCCTACAGATGATAATTCAAAGCACATTTCAAAATTAGAAAGTTTATGGAATGATATGCAAAATGAACTTACTAAACAAGAAAATTTGAAATTGCCAGAATCCATGCTGATGTGCAGAATCATAAACACCTTGCCTGGTGATTATTTTGATTATAAAAGTGTTTGGGAATCAGTGTCTAAAGAAGAACGTTCTGTAGACAATTTCACACAAAGGCTTCGGTTACTCGAAATAAGAATTCAACAGCGAGATGAATGCAGCACATCAAGTTCGACAGCACTAATGGCAAATGCATATGAAAATAAGCAAAATATGAAAGAAAAAGTTACCAAAAGTAATGAAAATTTTCAGAAAACAAGAGAAACAAGAGAATGTTACTTTTGTCATAGAAAAGGACACTTGGCCAAAGATTGTAGGTATGCAAAACAGAAGAAACTAAAGGATAAAGAAAAGGATGAAACTAAATTAAAACTTAATTCAAAATTTTAAGTGAAAGTTTAATCAGTGAAAGATTCAATGAACAAGATGAAGACATTTGGATTGGTGACTCAGGAGCTACTAACCACATTACAAGAAATGCAAGTTTTTATACTTCTTATAAGGATTTTCCTACCCAACAGACTGTTAAAGTTGGAAGTAATGAAAAATTGATAGCTTATGGAAGTGGAACTATAACAATTGAAACTTGTGTAAAAGGTAAATGGCAAACTCACTACCTAACTTATGTATGGTATGTTCCCAATTTCAGTCGTAATGTGATGTCATTACAGTGCACATTGGATAAAGGGTTTGAAATGAAAATGGATAAAAAAGGTTGTAAACTTTTTAAGACAACAACTGGAGAAGTTATTGTAGAAGGGAAAAGACTACCAGGAGGCTTGTATGGTATGTTAATAACAAGTATCAAACCTGAAAATGCTGCAGAAGTCAATTTAGCCAAAACCCAAAATGTCAATATGCTACAACTATGGCATGAAAGATTTGGACATCAAAATAAAAGACATGTTCAAAAATGGCTTAAAGAACAAGGAATAGATGCAGTCATGGACAATGAACCTTGCGAGGCATGCATTTATGGCAAACAACATAGACTGAGTTTTGGATCAAGAGAACAATATGCTTCTACGCAACCTGGAAACTTGATTCATGTAGATGTATGTGGCCCTATGCAGGAGGCTTCGAAAGGAGGGATGAGATACTTTGTGTGTTTCAAAGATGATTTTACAAAATACCGATCAGTGTATTTCCTAAAAGAAAAATCACAAGTCATTGAAAAGCTAGAACAATTTCTCTTGGAAACAAAGACTACTGGACATATAATGAAAGAAATTCTCACAGATGGAGGAAAGGAGTTTTTAAATAAAGAAACCTCAAAAATTACAAACAAGTATGGTATTAATCATAGGATCACAATGCCATATATTCCATAACAGAATGGTTCAGCGGAAAGAGAAAACAGGACTTTAATAGAAGCAGCTCGTTCAATGATATATGCCAAAAATATGAGCCTAAAGCTTTGGGCAGAGGCAGTTAACACTGCTACATATGTTTTGTGAATAGAACAGGACCAACACAAATTGAGGGAAAGACACCTTATGAACTATGGTTTGATAAAAAAAAACCATCAGTTGATCATCTTCGAATATTTGGAACTGAATGTTTTGTTCATGTGCCTGATGAAAAGAGAAGAAAGTTAGATGCCAAAAAAGCGAAAAAGGTATTTTAGTTGGTTATTGCAGTAACAAGGATGGGTATCGAATCTGGATGCCGAACTCAAACAAAGTTGTCACAAGTAGGGATGTAATATTCAAGGAAACTATACCAACATTTAGCCTTGATATTGAAAAGAGAAATAAGGAACTCTTTCAAGTAATCAGATTGATGAACAAAATGATACTCAAGATTTTGGGAAAATTGAAAGCAATGTTCAAACATCAGACGTATACAATCTAAGAGATCGATCAAATATATCAAAACCTCAAAGGTATATTGATGCTGAAATAAATATTGCAGAAGGTCTTGAACCCAAGACATACAAAGAAGCAATGGATTCTCCAAATGCACAATTTTGGAAAGAAGCAATGAATGAAGAAATGAATTCTTTAACGGAAAATGATGTATACGAATGCACAACATTACCACCTGGCCAAAAACCAATTGATTGTAAATGGGTATTAAAGACACAATTGAATTCTAAAGGAGAGATTACAAGATATAAGGCAAAACTGGTGGCAAAAGGGTTTGTACAAAAGAAGGGTATAGATTATGAAGAAACATTTAGTCCTGTGGCAAGACATGACACCATAAGAACTCTTTTAGCAATTGCTGCTAATGAAGACTTAAAATTGGTACAGTTTGACATAAAGACAGCCTTTCTATATGGAGACTTACAAGATCAAATTTATATCAAACAACCTGAAGGATTCAACAATGGAACAGATCTTGTATGGAAATTGAAGAAAGGTCTCTATGGACTTAAACAGTCACCAAGATGCTGGAATCAGAAAATAGTCAACTTCATGAAAGAAAGATGTCTGAAGGAAAGTACAGCTGACCCCTGTTTATTCTTCAGAAAAACAAATGATCATCTACTCATTATTGCCATATATGTTGATGATGGAATCATTGCTGGTACAAATGAACAGGAAATCAAAGAATTTCTTGATGAACTAATGTTTTCATTTAAGATCACAAGTGAACCATTAAATTACTTTTTGGGTATCGAGATAGAGCGGCAACCGGATGGGTCAATCTTTATAAATCAAAAGGCTTATATAAAAAGAATTCTTGAGAAATTCAATATGTCTCAAGCGAATAAAGTGGAAACACCAACTAATAATTCTACTGTTCCTGGGGAAGCAGAGATTCTAGAAAATGTTCCCTTTCGTGAAGCGATTGGTAGTCTGATGCATCTGAGCTGCTTAGCAAGACCCGATATCACTTTTGCACTGAATAAAGTTTCTCAAAAACTTGAAGCACCAACAAAATATGACTGGGAAGCAGTTAAAAGAATCTTCAAATATCTTGTAGGAACAACTGAATATGGAATTATGTACCAAAAGGGTCATAAAGTAGGAGTTTTGGAATCTTTCAGTGATGCAGATTTTGCTGGAGACCCAGAAACTAGAAGATCTACCAGTGGAGTTGTGTGTAAACTGGCTGGTGGTGCTATTTCTTGGCTTAGCCAAAAACAAAGATCAGTATCTTTGTCAACAACTGAGGCCGAACTCGTGGCAGCAAGCAATACAGCAAAGGAAGTCATTTGGTTAAATAGACTTTTCAGTGAAATTTCTCCACTAAAAGAACAACCAATTATAAAAGTTGTTAATGCAAGTACAATTAAATTGATCAAAAATCCTGAATTTCATAAGAGAACCAAACATATAGAAGTAAGACACTATTTTGTGAGAGAAAAGTATCAAGAAGGTATTTTCAATGTAGAACATATTTCTGCGAAAGATCAAGTTGCTGACATTATGACCAAAGGGCTCCCTAAGCCGCGTTTCCAAATGCTGAGATATCTACTGGGTATGAGGGACATTTGAAATCTGATCAAGGGGAAGTGTTGAAGATATAAATCTGTGATTTTAAATGTTTCTTTTTGACCAGTACTTTTGTTTTGTTTTTGCCTTTTCCTAAAATGTTTTTTTTTTTCTTCTTCTTTTTCATTATTATTTGTTCTATATGTAATATATATTGTTTTTTGAGACTTGAATAAACAAATTCAAGTTTATTATATTTTTGTGTGCTTTTAAAGTTAAAACACAACATATATACAACAATTACAATTTACAAAAATTCAAAGTTTTTAAAGAGCCACACATTTTTTTCTTGCCAGAAATAAATAGTACACCTATCCCCCGATTTACACGGTACTTGTTTTACACGTTTTCGCTTTTACACGGTTTTCCAAATAAGTTTTTTTTTTTTTATCGCACTATACTAAATGCTACTGTGATTGAACACATGCGCTGTGTACACATCTCACGAGGAATCCCGAGCTTATGTGCTGACTTGCTGCACACGCACACTGTGTCTGTATTTCTTCGCATAAAAATTTCGCGAAAATTTTTAATTTTCGATTTACACGTTTCTCTCAGGAACGTATCTACCGTGTAAATCGGGGGATAGGTGTACTTGTATAAATAATATTTACATATGGAACTATATAAAGAGCCGCAGCTTCACATTCAAAGAACCGCAGTTTACCGACCCTGGTATAAGGTGATCTGGTAGATTAAATTGGCGAATTCGCTGAGAGGATTCACCACTGATAAGTCAAACTCTTTCCAATATTTTTCCATCGCAGTAAGGAGATAGTAGAAAGTTGTTTTGTTCAAATCTATAAGCTTGAGGGATGAGTTTCTTTTGCAAATAAATTTATTTCGAGCTTTCGGGCAACGCCCTTTTACACGAAAATTAAAAATAAAGTAAATTAAATTATATTACACTGTGATTAATTTAATTTACTTTATTTTTAATTTTCCTGTAGAAGGGCGTTGCCCGAAAGCTCGAAATAAATTTATTTGCAAAAGAAGCTCATCCCTCAAGCTTATAGATTTGAACATTATATTAAGGGATTAGCCTATTAAGAAAGTTGTTTTATTTGTAAAAATATTTAAAAAAAATTCTAAAAATTTTCAATTCACTTACACTAGAAAGTGATCTACAATAAGTATCTACTGGGGGTCGGTGGAAGGCTGGTTAAACCGTTTGGTTTTAGACCACTACGACCCGGGTTCGATTCCCGCACTGGACACTTTTTTCCGATATAAAAAAAATGCTCAAATAGCCCCCGATTCTTGCAAAAGTCCAACCCCACCAGCGAGTGCAAGTAACCAAACGAGGCTCTGGCACAATTGTAAGTGCAAAGTCGAACTGCTTTTCACATGTGTAGACATGTGGTGCGCTTACAGTAAAAGCAGTCGCTAACTACCCAGCATGATTATCATGGCCTGTACCACGTGTACTAGGGATAATTAAAAAATATATAAAATAAGTGTCTACGAATTGCTCATAAATATTGGTCATTGAAACATCAACTTTCCGACAGGTGATGCGATACCAGAAGTTGTAGGAAACTGTTGTTTGATCCGGTTGTTGTCTCAGGCGAGCTGCTGGTGATCGTGGAGTTCTGTTGCCATGGCAACTTGCGACACTACCTGCTGCGGCACCGCGACAAGTTCGACTGTCAACTGCCGCTGTCCAGTCCGCTGCGACGACAGTCTCGAGAGTCCTCGGTGTTTGACTTCTCCGGGGACTTGCTGGCAGTTACCGGGGGCTCCAGGTAACCTCTCTCTCCATTCCTTCACTTCTCTGATCTTAATTGTCTCCTCTTTTGGGACTTGTTTATAGAAATACCGATCTAAGAACTTTCAAATAATCTATGTAAACTGAACATATTTTCCAAGAGAGAATATATATGTCATAATATATACACTTCCAGGAATAATAAAGCCAAGCTACAGACATCCCAGACATTCAAATAAAGAAAAAAAAAACGGATTTCTAACCTTTTATTTTTTTTTTTTCAAAATTTTATAGCGAAAAAAGAAGTTTAGTTCTCTTTCAATCCTAAATCTTTATATTTTCCCAAACAAATATTGTCACGTGGAAAATTAGGAAAGACAAACTTTAGGATGGCATAGCAATTTATTTAATGCGCAAAACCAAATTTAAAATTATTAAATAGCAGAGAGGCGATGAGAAAATTTTACAGTGTGTACAAATATCGAAATTAAAAAATATTTTCATAGAATAATAAATCTTTAAATAAAAAGGAATATATTGGATCAAAATATCATTTATTTTACCAATATTTCAGTTGGTTGAACGCCAACCTTTATCAAGGTATTAAAACATTTTAAAGTGTGTCAACAACAAACTCAGCGCCACATAACGTCAATAGATAATTGATGTTATGTGGTGCTGAGTTTTTTGTTGACACACTTTAAAATGTTTTAATACCTTGATAAAGGTTGGCGTTCAACCAACTGAAATATTGGTAAAATAAATGATATTTTGATCCAATATATGCCTTTTTATTTAAAGATTTATTTATGGATTGCTCTATTTTCAAAATAATAATAAATAATCTGCTATTTTCGCTTATTTGAATAAAATCCTATTACTGATCCAGTGTATTTCAGACCTCCGTCACCAGGATGTGATGTGTAGAGAGGCCGGACGTCAGCTCAGCAGCGCCAGCTCTGGGTTCAGTGAGGAGACTCAGCTCACTGTCAGCGACCTGGTGGCCTTCAGTTTCCAGTGTGCCAGGGGAATGGAGTACCTCGCCTCACGACGGGTACGTCTCTTGGAAAATTCACTCATGAACAAGCAAGTTTCATATTTAAGCGCAAACAACTCCTTATTTGCTTATATAACGACGGTGTTTCCCATATATGTAAATTCAAACCACCTTCTCCTTTAATATATATATATATGTTATAATAAGAAATATTATTTTGGTATAGTAATTAATTGCTGGTTCTTTTGAGTACATGAGTACCTAATGGTATCGTTTGCAGTCGTGTCATTTTGAAAGAAAAGCAGAAGAATAACTATTTACTATCAAGTCGTTTTTATATTAAATTACTTGAAGAAAAATACAATATGACATTTTTCACAGTTATATAGAATTTATGAAATGAATTCTATATAGTGAATTTCAAAAATAGGTTAGATAACTACATATTTACAACAAGTATATAAAAGTCGGCGTGTTCTAAAACTATGGTCAAAAACAAGTAGAACTATCAATGAATGAAAATAAAATATATTTTTTAAATTATAGAATATTTTTTTATAGTTAGATTATATAATATATATATGTAGTAAGGTAGTCGATCCTGTAGGATGACTGTAGTGTGTTGGTTAAATGCAGTCGTTGTGGCCTCAATGTTCTGAGTGGTTTTAGGCGTGAATGTATTGCACCAAAAAACGAGACATGTTAGATGTCACCACAGAGATGGCGAGAGAGTGAGTGAATCCGACACCGGCCGGGGAGATCTGTTGAGAGGGGTCTGTCAATCGTGTCCCAAAGAGGACTAATCTGTTTGAGTAAGAAAGGGGCACACCTGGGAACCCGACTTGTTTTTCGGACCTTTTTCCTCCACTGGCGCCGACTGTCACTCACTCGAAATTTTATTTCTGTCAACTTGGCAATTACATTATAACTATACTACAAATGGGGATATAAATATATATTGGAATATATTACAATATATATACTAAAATATAATAATAAAAATATACAACTTCCTTAAAAAGTTTTGTCCGTGAGTGTACGTCGTAAATAAATATGCCATCCCTGTAATGATGAGGGTCATAACCCTAAATCTTGGTGTACAGGTTGTTAGCTTTTTTTGTCTCAATTTTCCGAAACTGGTGATGTTCCCAGTTAACTGAGCGTCCTCTCTAAGCAGTGAATATATTTCTCTAATGTATTTATAATAAATACAGTTAAACCTGTCTATAGCACCCCCTCTAAATAGCGCCTCCCTCTCTATAGCGCCCGATTTTAAATACGCAGTACGATGCGATTTACATTAAAAGTGACCTGTCGATAGCACCCCCTCTCTATAGCACCCTATTTTGGTGAGTCCTAAGATGCGGCGTTATAGACAGGTTTAACTGCACATAAAAATCAATTATTAAAAGGATATAGGTGCTTATATTATTTATTATTTTTATAAGAATACCATCCTCTCTCCCACACTTTACGCTATATCTAGAAACTAACAAACGTCTTAGAAAAAAGTCCAACCAAGATATCTCTGACTATATATAAGGTTGTCCCAAAAATTCGTGTTTTTCTTAAAACATTGTTTTTTATTACTTAATGATATTATTACGGCGAATACATAATAATACATAATACAATTACTTTATATGTAATATAAAGACATTATACATAACGGCGAATAATATTATTACGGTGAATACATAATAATATAAAGAGACAAAGGTCGCCTCTCCCGCCAAAATAGACGTCAAAACTAGACGCCATCTATTTACCGTCGCCGTAACTAGCGGCCTCGGGTCGGTGACAAAGTCACAACACCAGCTTTGGCAAACTGAAAAGCGTCCACCTAGAGACCATGGTTTCGGGCTGATGGCCCTCGTCAGTCTAGCGCGGACTTTATTCCATGAGATCCACACGGAATCTAATGGAATCTTGACAATCTGCCAAAGAGGTGTTTAGCTGGCAAAGTGGCTGGGCCATATCTATGGCTAAAATATAGATGGAAATTTTGCCGAGAGGATATTGATTTAAAGAGACAAAGATTTTAGCCATAGATTTGGCCCAGCCACTTTGCCAGCTAAACACCTCTTTGGCAGATTTTCAAGATTCCATTAGATCCCGTGTGGATCTCATGGAATAAAGTCCGCCCTAGACTGACGAGGGTCATTAGCCCGAAACCATGGTCTCTAGGTGGACGCTTTCCAGTTTGCCAAAGCTGGTGTTGTGGCTTTGTCACCGACCCGAGGCCGCTAGTTGCGGTGACGGTCAATAGATGGCGTCTAGTTTTGACGTATATTTTGACGGGAGAGGCGACCTTTGTCTCTTTAAATCAATATCCTCCCGGCAAAAAATTTCCATCTACACATAATAATATACATAATACAATTAATTAACACAAAGCAATAACGCGCCATCCATACATATAAAATAAAAGGATTTAAAAGCGCGAATGTTTCTTTTATACATAAAACGAACTTCTACTGTCCTTACTGCGATGAAAAAATATATTGGGAGGGCTTGGCTCATCAGTGGTGAACCCTCCCAGCGGTTTCGCCAATTTAATCTACCAGACCGCTTCTCAGAGCTCTAATGTTGTATTGGATCATTCTGCTTTTATATGCTACACTGAAGGATGGAATCTTAGAAATGGTTTTCAAGTAAACTATGGACATAAGCTTATAGGACAGTAGAATTATATTCAAATATTTGCTTCGAGCAATGCTCTTCAGCAAACTATAAAGACAAGGTCATTAGGAATTAATTAACACAAAGCAATAACGCGCCATCCATACATATAAAATAAAAGGATTTAAAAGCGTGAATGTTTCTTTTATACATAAAACGAACTTCTACTGTCCTTACTGCGATGAAAAAATATATTGGGAGGGCTTGGCTCATCAGTGGTGAACCCTCCCAGCGGTCCCAGAAGTTCGTTTTATGTATAAAAGAAACATTCGCGCTTTTAAATCCTTTTATTTTATATGTATGGATGGCGCGTTATTGCTTTGTGTTAATTAATTCCTAATGACCTTGTCTTTATAGTTTGCTGAAGAGCATTGCTCGAAGCAAATATTTGAATATAATTCTACTGTCCTATAAGCTTATGTCCATAGTTTACTTGAAAACCATTTCTAAGATTCCATCCTTCAGTGTAGCATATAAAAGCAGAATGATCCAATACAATATTAGAGCTCTGAGAAGCGGTCTGGTAGATTAAATTGGCGAAACCGCTGGGAGGGTTCACCACTGATGAGCCAAGCCCTCCCAATATATTTTTTCATCGCAGTAAGGACAGTAGAAGTTCGTTTTATGTATAAAAGAAACATTCGCGCTTTTAAATCCTTTTATTTTATAATACAATTACTTTATATATAATACAAAGACATTATACATAACGGAAAATAATATTTCAATTTTTTGCAAGTGTTTACGAACTTTAGGGTCAACCTTGTATATTTGGGTGTAGATATAACGGAATGTTGTGTCCAGTTGATCCACCGCGACCTTGCAGCCCGCAACGTTCTGCTGGCTGAGAACAACGTGGTGAAGATCTGCGATTTCGGACTTGCCAAAGACTGCTACAAGACAGACAACTACGTCACGAAGGGAGACGTGAGTAGGTCCATCTGTAGATCCTTCTACACAACAACGGGTGTCCAGGGTCCGCTGCCCATCAAATGGATGGCCATTGAGTCCATACGGGATAAGGTCTTCACCAGCAAGAGCGACGTGTAAGTTCATTTATCTAATTAGGAATGTCCAGATAAATAATTAAAACATTAATCCATAGAAATCCTTATTATTTGTATTAAGAGTACAGTCGAACTTTTACTTAGTCCTTTTATCTTATAAAGCGTTGATTTTGATTAGGAATAGCTTGTTTTGTATCAGATTTCTGTATGTCAAAAAAACGTTCTCGGCTCAATTTTAAATTATTCTAAAAGAACTTGTTTTGAGAGAGTGTGTGTGATTTATTTTCTTTGGGGAAAAATAAGAACGCAAAAAGCATGTTTATCGACTATATAGATAGGCAATCACATAATAATTTGCTATTCAAATTTACTACAGGACTCTGTATAACGTAGTCTAATAATTGGTAACAAACAGATTGAAGGCATGAATGAGGAACAGACAGGTGCCTTCATGGCTAAAGTTCTGCTATTTCCCCATTGATGCTGATAACTAAATTGGCTTTGAATCCTTTTTAGAATAGAGACGAGAATGGTACAGGTTGCTGTCTTCCTCGAACATTGTACAATTATGTCAAAGAATGCAAAACTTATAAGAATTATGTTGCAAGATTAGACGTCCAACATGCCCTTCATCTTCTTTTGAGTTTTTCATTTATTAAACCGTGAAATCCATTTTAATGTTGAGGTTTCTTCCTCACCAAATACTAATTTCATAAAATATATTGTTACAGGGACAGGCTTGCCGTAATTATAAATAAATTTGATACAAATTAGCTATTAAATATTTTGATCCCTAGCAACACATAGAAGATAGTTTTTAATGTGTTTTCTTATAAACATCCTTCAAACGTTCTGCGCGTGGAGACACCTCAGTATTGCGTTTTCACCGCCACTCTGTGTTGTGACGACGATCTAAGTTCTATAGAGGGAGTCACTCACCTCTATTCTTGGTCGGCGGGGTTGAAGGTTCAAAATTGTGGTGTCACTGTTTATAACACTTTTAAAATGTACGACGAAAACAGGAGGGAAAATTATATTTATTATAATGTTACGTGTAAGGCCTCTAAACGGTTAAAACCTCCGCCAATAGATGGCGCTTTCGCCGGATTCCCTTGCTGGCTGATGAGGGAGTCGCCGGCTGCTGTGGTCCCGTTTCCTGGGGAGGTTGGATGTAAATACGCTTTTGTGTTGGCCCCAGGATGTAGGGTCATGTAAATACCCATTGTCTGTTGTTTTATTTAGATTTAATGTTAGTAATAGATGACAATAAAAAAAGTGCTTCAAGTCTGCGTGCTGCCTCCTGTCGTTACTCTGCCACTGCCATCGTCACCAGGCTACTGCTGCTGCTACTACTCTTCTGGTAAGTCTCTCGTGTCCCCCCACCAGTGGTAAGGCCGAGAGATACTGCCAGAAGAAGGGAGTTTCCACAGGAGAGGTGGAACTCAGGAAGTCTTTGGGTGGCCTGCGAGGAAAAGCCGCAAGGAAGAGCAACCGGAGCCCGAGTGGGTGAACCACGAAGGGAAGAAGCGCGTTGTCGCAAAGAACCGGTGGGGTAAACACGCGACAACTGGTGTCAGAAGTGGGATTCTTCCTCGTGGAGGTCACCAGGGGGCTTTTTATTAAAAAGGTTTTTTTTGGGTTGCTGACAAAGGCCCATTGACATGAGAGGCCAAGGGATGGCCTCTGAGCAGGATTCGCTGGCCGAAATCGACCGGAGGCTGCAGGAACACCGGGAGAAGTGGGACGGAATAAAGCGCCGAACGGAAGAGAAATTGCTTCTGTTAGAAAAGGAAAGCGAAGAGAAATGGCTTCGGTTAGAAAAGGAAAGCGAAGAGAAATTGCTTCTGTTGGAAAGGGAAAGTGAGGAAAGAATGCGTCGAAGAAAAGAGGAATGGCTTCTATTAGAAAAGGAAAGCGAAGAGAAAAGGCTTCTCAGAAACTTAGAGATGGAGAGGCTGCTGTCTCAAATGAAGGCCCACTGGCAGAATGGGACAGGTGCGGCCGAGACAGCTTTGGATGATGACAGCGAGGGCCGGGCAGAGTCCCGAGGACTGGAAGTCGAGCCGGGTCACAGGGGGGAATTGCGTGGAATGGAGGGCCTGATTGAGGAGCCTCCTGGACAGACCTTGAATCTGCGTCACGCGGACTCGCGAATGAAGTGGCCCCAGCGAGAAAAGCGGTACCGGCGAGGGAAGCAGTGCCCTCGGGAGAAACGGTGCCAGCGAGAAAAGCGGCTACGGCGAGAGAACCGGTGCCCCCGGCGAGAGGAATGGTCCCGGCGAGATGAATGGTCCCGGCGAAAGGAGTGGTCCGGGCAAGAGAAACGGTGCCAGCGAGAAAAGCGGTACCGGCGAGAGGAGACCAGGCGGGATGAATGATCCTGGCGAGAGATGTGGTCTCGGCGAGAAAGGTGGTACCAGCATAAGAGGCGGTGCCGGCATGAGAGGCGCCTCCGGCACGAAAGGCGGTACCGCTATAAGAAGCGGAGTCGGCATAAGAGGCTGAGTCAGCATGAGAGGTGCCTCCGGCGTGAGAAGCGGTTCCGACGTGAGAAGCGGTACCGGCGAAAGGGGCGGCTCCGGCGAGAGGGACGGCTCCGGAGAGAGGGACGGCTCCGGCGAGGGGGCGACTCCGGCGAGAGGGGCGGCTCCAGCGAGAAAGATTGGCTCCTGCGGGAAAGGCGATTCCAACGAGATGGGCAGTTCCAGCAAGAGAAGCGGCACCAGCGAGAAGCGTGACATCGGGGCGACGGAAGCGATGAGGCCGGATCGGGACGATCCGCCTTGAGGGGGAGGCAGTGTTACGTGTAAGGCCTCTAAACGGTTAAAACCTCCGCCAATAGATGGCGCTTTCGCCGGATTCCCTTGCTGGCTGATGAGGGAGTCGCCGGCTGCTGTGGTCCCGTTTCCTGGGGAAGTTGGATGTAAATACGCTTTTGTGTTGGCCCCAGGATGTAGGGTCATGTAAATACCCATTGTCTGTTGTTTTATTTAGATTTAATGTTAGTAATAGATGACAATAAAAAAAAGTGCTTCAAGTCTGCGTGCTGCCTCCTGTCGTTACTCTGCCACTGCCATCGTCACCAGGCTACTGCTGCTGCTACTACTCTTCTGGTAAGTCTCTCGTGTCCCCCCACCAGTGGTAAGGCCGAGAGATACTGCCAGAAGAAGGGAGTTTCCACAGGAGAGGTGGAACTCGGGAAGTCTTTGGGTTGTCTGCGGGGAAAAGCCGCAAGGAAGAGCAACCGGAGCCCGAGTGGGTGAACCACGAAGGGAGGAAGCGCGTTGTCGCAAAGAACCGGTGGGGTAAACACGCGACAATAAATTAAGAAAATAAGTAAAGTTTTATTTAATTGATTATATATTTAAATATTTACACTAAAAGAATCGGGGATCAGGGCAAATTCTCGTGTTCGAAAGTTGTTTTCAAGTTCTTCCTTTTTTTTTTTTTGTTCCTTCCATTTCAACCGCTGCATCCCCGTAGCCCCCTTCCGTCGGCCTCCCATTGGCTGCTGCGAACTCTTTCTTTTCCAACACTCAGCGTGTTGCTAGTGATTTCTATTCATAAGATTCGTTATTAGGTATTTTTATAATTCATTGGGGTTTTTTTTAGTATTATTCTGCGAACTTATTGAACACAGCTTGTATATTTCATCTACCGAATCCCGTTATATCAGGAAAATTCCTTCTTGGTGAGGCGGATTTTTTTTTCTTTGTGTATGTGTTTTAGAGTATATACGCTCATGGACAAAACTTAAGGAAGTGATAAGTCTTTGATGTCGCCTGTCGTCTGTTTTTTTTTAAGGAGACAGAGGCAATTTTGTTCACACTTGGTTATCTCGTGTGTCTTTAATAAAGGTCACTGTAATATCTTTCAGAGTTATTGTCTTAATCCCGATATACATGCTAAAAGGTACAACTTCCTTAAGTTTTGTCCATGAGTGTAATTCTACCAGTGTCTGGTAAAGAGAGAGAATCAACACACGGTGTGTCCTGAGTACAGATGGTCGTTTGGCGTCCTGATGTGGGAGATCTTCACCCTGGGCGGGTCCCCCTATCCTGGCCTGGAGGTGGACGAAGACTTCTACCGCCGTCTGCTGCAGGGGTTCCGCATGGAACGTCCCGCCCTGGCGCCGGCCCCTGTGTACGTAGACCCTTCTGACATTGGACCTAGGATTATGGACACGTTAGCAAATCACTGGTGCCAATATAGGCTGCTGTATGGTTGTTTCCTTGGTTTCAAAGTTCCGTCAAAAATATAATGTCTCAATTGTCCCCTTCTTCAGGGGAAGGACAAATTTATCATTTTTTCTTATTCTTATCAAAATAATTACTTAAATTTTTAAAATATTTACTCTAATTGATTGCTCGAGATGAGAGTTTTGTCTACTTGCGCAATACGAGTTCGACAGTTTAGCAGAAAGGTTGAAAATATCGTTCGAGAAATTGAAAGAGAAAATGACCATGAGACATGCAGTAGTTGCTGTGTCGAACACACAATCAAATGATTATTGATACAAACTTACCATTATTTGTTTGTTTTTTCTTCTTAAACTCCGGGACTAATCTAACGAGATGTCTCTTAATATTCAATTGTTGTATAATTTTATTAGTTGAACAATAGTTTTAAATTATTTTTTTTTTAATGAAATTCTAGTACTTATGAAAGTGATTATTTTGCTTATTCGCATTCTCCTGCATGTCGTGTTTTCTACCTATTTGTTGACTCAATTCTCAGACACCATAAAAGATAAACTTCTATATTTAACAAAATTCGCAACTCTTCAGCACAGACCAGCATCATATATATATTTATATTTACATAATTTTTCTTTTTTCTCATATACATATTTACTGCATTTTTCTTCTTAAAAAAAAGAGAGTATTAATCAGCTTATGGAATCATACAAGAGTGTCATTCCTTTTTTGAATAACTGGATTTTCTAGATATTGAGTTACCAGGTTACCAGCCTGTGGACAATTGACAATTAAAACATATTTATTGTCATCTCGACAATTTTACAAAATCAAAGAGATTTTAAGAAGGAAAAATAATAAAAAATATATATACAGAAGTTAGAATATTTACAGAGATTAAGCAGTGGAGGATGAAGGAAGGCATCCCCTGCGCACGAGAGTCCAGGCGATGAGCGGGTCCTCCACTCCTACCAGCCTGTGGAGTTGCTCTCATTATATCATTGAAACCTATATATATTGTTTTTATTATAATAATATTAAAATTTAGCTAAAAAATGTTTGACTAATATGACAACGAGCGAATAAACGGCACTTTGGTTTTCTATTCACTAAAATGAGATAAATAAAAGGCAGAGAGATTCTACGAACAATTTTTATAAAAGTTATTTTGTCTTTGTCTTAGGGATCACAATTTAAGTAAAAGAGCCGTTTGTTTATTCTCTCGAAACTTCGCTCGTTTTTAGCTCTAAACAAATATACGTATATGGCTAGACCAAATTGTAATATTAGTTGAACCTGTATATATGTCAATATACCCATACCTCGCTTTGCGTCGGGGTTACGTTCCAAAAAAAAACACGACGCAAATTGAAACGACGCAAAGTGAAAATATGTGAAGGCGCAATCAAAAACAAAGGTATTGCCATATTTAAGGGAAAAAATCAAAAAAAATAAAGACTCGAATCCAAAACAACGCAACTTCGAAAATCTAACGACGCACAGTGAAAATCAGTAAAAATTAAGCAGCGACGCAACTTCGAAAAAAAACACAAAACGAAACGACGCAAAGCGAGGTATTGGTGTATACACAGCGTTTTCTTATTCACAATAATTATAAATAGTTTAACAAACTGTAGATAAACTTCAACACGCCATCTTGGCGATATCAAGTGATCACAAACATCAAGTTTTATTGAGAGCCAGCCCAACCCAAGACAAGGCGAGGTCCAGTTTAGTCAATATTACATAATTTCCTCCCGTGGAACTTTTACAAGTCGTTAGTGAGTTTTACAACAACAGATCATCTTTTCCACTCTGGATCCTCCTAGACCGTGCCATGTCTTCGGCCGCTGGTGCCATCCAATCTGCCTCAACCGATTTAGTTAACATAATCTTACCTTATATTAAAATCCAGGTTTATAGTGTAAGATGAACCATTCTTCGATTCCTATTTTAATATGCCCTTCAAGGTAGTCCATATAGATGACGCCGTACGTGCAGCTACGAGGTGATGTCAGAATGCTGGTTCGCCGATCCCGCCAAACGTCCAGACTTCACAGCCCTCTCAACCCAGCTGGGGGAGTTCCTGGAGGATGAAGTGAGGCAGGTGAGAACAGCACATTCCTCACCTAACAATTTTGTAGTGTCTTTTAAGGAACCTCTTCGTTGGAGATATCCATCAAATATAAGGCAATAACGCGCTACAAGAAATACAACCATTAAACACTAATGTTTCTTTTCCAAATAAATATTTAGATGTAATTTATACTGTCCTAAAAGCATATGTCCTTTGTTTTCTTGAATATCATAACTAAAATTCCACCCTTCATTGTCTCATACATTAGAAGAATCGTCCAATACAATATTAAAGCTCTAAAAGCAATCTGGTAGATTATATTAGCCCAATCGTTAGAAGGGTTTCCCACTGATGATTGAAGCTTTCCCAATATTTTTCATCGCAATAAGAACAGTATACGTTTGTTTAATTTTAAAAAGAAACATTGGTGTTTAATGGTTGTATTTCCTATCCACCAACATGCTATTGACACTGTTGTATTCGGCAGTACTACGTGGACCTCAACTCCGAGACCCCTGAGTTCACCAACAACGAGTACCTACAGATGGGCAACAGTCCAGGGACCTACGCCAACCTGCCCTACGACCGCGTGGGGGCCCTGCGGCCCGTGGACTCCTCAGTGCCCCCTCCCACCCAGCCGCTGGAGGTGATCCCCATGATCCAGCTGGAGTCCCCGCGCGAGATGCCCGACTACCTGTGCATGTCACCCCCCAGTCCTTCCCAACCTTCTTGTAAATAAATTATTGTTTATATTGTTATACACAGCTGTGTGTCAAGCACCGGTAATTTGAGTTTGGTATGCCAGATTCTTACTTCTTGAGTCTTCATGAAACTTTCGTCGTCTTTAGGGCTATCATCAACCATGTCATACCACCCTGTTTGTACATTATATGTGTCGAAGCGTATTCTTGAGTTGTCAAGTCTAGTCATCTTCTTCTGGCCACTCAAATATGCCCTGAAGTAGGGGATATAGAAACGGTCTGCTCGGACCGTATGTACCAGGTACCTTACATCATATTATAGCTGTGAGGAGCTTTCTTCCTTCTTTGTATCAATTAGGAAGCACGCTAGTATTCCATTCCACTTCACCTGCAATAGTCTCCGGTAGAACCTCATGAAAATAGTACAATAAAACATGCCTTACGTCGATACTGTAATACCTGATGCTTGCGCCTAAAACCTAGTACATGTGTTTGAGCCTGTTTTAAGAAACATGTATTACGTCGATAGTGAATTAAGCAGAAACATGATACATGCTCCTAAAACCTAGTACGTGTGTTTGAACCTGTTTTAAGAATCATATCTTTTACGTCGACACTGTAATACCTGATGCATGCTGCTAAAACCTAGTACATGTGTTTGAACCTGTTTTAAGAATCATATCTTTTACGTCAACACTGTAATACCTGATGCATGCTGCTAAAACCTAGTACATGTGTTGAACCTGTTTTAAGAATCATATCTTTTACGTCGATACTGTATTAAGCAGAAACCTGATACATGCGGCTAAAACCTAGTACATGTGTTTGAACCTGTTTTAAAAACCATGCATTACGTCGATAGTGTATTAAAATGACATCAAAATATTTGTCAAAAGAAGGCACCAGCGGAGTAGTACGGGTAGAAAAGCGTGAGGGTCCTACCTTGCTTAATTCCAATAACTCCTCACTTAACAGGAAATCCATCATTTTGTGTCAAAATAGTTTGAGACGATCTAAATGTGCTGGTCGTTTTCTCTTCGTAAATTCATCTCTAATATACGAAATGAAGCCTTTAAGCACGAAAATTTCGTATTTCAAATAAGACAAACTTCCTACAGTCCTTACTGCGGTAAAAAAAACTGATGAATTCGCTGGGAGGGTTAACCACTGATATTTCCCTCCTAATATTTTTTCATCGCACTTAGGGCAATGGAATGTTTGTCTTATTTTTAAAAATCGCGTTTTTAATCTTTTCATTTGTTACAGTTTTAATTCTGCCTACAACTTAAAATTGAGAGATTGAATATCAGAACTCAAAGAAAGCCAATCTTGAAAGCAGTAATAAAATATTAACTATTTTGTGAGATCCACGTCTGATTGAATTTTGGTTTGTGAACAAAGGCGGAATGTTGGAATTTTCAAAGTTTTTTCATTCGGTAGAGAATCCACAGGATATCATCAAGGCTTCGGAAAGGTAAACCTTAGCAGAACCTTTTGTTCATAAAAAATATCGTTATAGTATACTCTAAGTAAAGCTTCGCTGAATCGTCGTGTTAGTTCTTCTTTCAATTCTTCCGAAATCTCCTCAAGGTCATAGTCACAGGAATCATCGGCCCCAATGTTTATATCAGTATTACACCAAACCATGCCAGAAAACGTGTTGCCCAAACCGCTCTTTTATATATCTATCCAGAAAGTGAGCGTATCTCGCGTTAAACGGTCAAACGCGCGCATTGCCCACGCCCATTCAACTACCCGACCTGCAGACCAACCAAAGCGGTACGATGATTCAAAACATCTTCGCCGCAGCCGTCAGCGAGGAGAGTCGATTGCCGTCCTACCAGCAGCTGCAAGCGCGCTTCCTACATCCCGGGCAGATGCGCAAGCCATCCAAGGCCCGTCTAAAGAAGGCGGCTCTCAAGAACGATCCGTTTGATGAAGAGGAGTTCATGATCCTTTTTGACAAACACGGGTCACCTATTTTCTTGAAGCGTCCAACGCCATTTTCAAGTCAAGATGTCCCTACACCATCTCCATACCCTATTGAAGATATTTCTGGTAGACAGCCAATGGAGAATCTTTACCACAATAATCATCTGTCTAATTCAGTTGCACCAGCTGGACATAATATTCATTTCAAAGATAATTCTCCACTTTCATTACAAAAATCTCCATTTAGTATTTCATCTAAGCCTTCAGCACACTTCGTTCCCTTGCCTTCTTTTCAAAGTCATTTCTCCAAGACTCATTCGAATCGATTTGCCTTCCAGGATGGCCCGTTACCACCTGCTCCCAGTGAGAATTCCTCGCAGGCCGTAGAGACGATATACCGCAGGCTAAACTTCGAGCCTCAACAAGAAGAAAGCTTCCCAGAGGAACTGGCTGATTTTATTTTGGAATGTGAAGGAGGTGAGAAATGCGACGAAGATAAATTTAAGGAAGGATTGAAAGAAGTGTTGGATTTTGTTTTCGAGAACGAACCTGCTCCCATTCCAGTCCTCTTGCCATCACCACCCGGAAGTTGCCAGATGGACCATCACCTCTCTCAGATCATCCACTACCTCAAAGAAGATACAGATAACATTAAGGACGAGCAATAAATCCAAAGTATGCAAGGACTTCCCGCATCATTTTTATGCACATAGTAAATGCGGGAGGTCTCGGAACTTTGTTTATTAACCCTAACTAGTAACTAACCCTACTAAAACGTAATCCAATCTTAACCTAACCTGAACCTAACTTATGCTAACCTTACCTAACGTCGTCATGGCTTGTAGGCACTTTACGTCAGGTAGATTTGTAAACCAGGGAGCTAGTTCCGAGACCTCCTACAAATGCCATCAAGGGCCTTGTTGGTAGAATGAAACTTGATTTAACCCCCTCAGCGCAAGCATAAAGAATTTAAAATAATTTTTTTAAAGACGCATATATACACTGCGTGACATTGAAAATGGAACACCAAGAAATAGTGGCCAGAAAGTGATGAAACTCGGCAGACAGAGAGAGACAGGGACGAACAATAAGTGATCTTTATTTCAAAATGATAGTCATAATACAGAGCGAGAACGGCGTCGGCTTAGTAGCAAGTAGGACCACCGCGGACGGCGATGCACGCAGCAACACGTCTAGGTAGATAATCAATCAGAGTACAGATGGCGTCCTGAGGGATGGCTCTCCATTCCCTCTCAACCATTTGCCACAGTTCGTCTTCTGAACGCGGCTGTGGCAAGGCATGCAAACGGCGTCCAATGATGTCCCAGACGTGCTCGATTGGTGAGAGATCAGGAGAGTACGGTGGCCAGGGAAGCATCTGTACATCTTGCAGAGCTTGTTGGCTAATGCGAGCAGTGTGCGGTCGGGCGTTATCCTGCTGATAAATGGCATTGGGTACCCCCTGAAGGTAGGGGAGTGTCACCGGTCGCAGCACATCATCAACGTATCGTTGGGCCGTCATAGTGCCCTGAATACGAAGTAAAGGTGACCTGGAATCATACGCGATTGCGCCCCAAACCATGATTCCACGTTGTCGCACGGTGGGGCGTTCCACAATTGCTGCCGGATTGGACCTTTCTCCACGTCGACGCCACACGCGTACACGGCGACTATCACTGGACAAGCAGAAACGCGACTCATCTGAGAACACGACCCTGTGCCATTCCGTCATCCACGTCGATCTAGCCCGGCACCATTCCAAACGTTGGCGCCTATTCGGTGGGGTCAATGGCAGTCTTCTTAGCGGACGGCATGAGTGCAAGCCATTAGCAACCAATCGACGGGGAATGGTTCTGGTCGAGATGGAATGATCTAGGGTGTCTTGCACATGTTGCAGGATGGCGGTACAAGTGGCTTGTGGGGCCGCTACTGCTTGTCGAAGGATACGCCGATCCACACGTGCTGACGTCACTCTGGTTGCACCGACATTCCTATAAATTGCCACATTTCCTTGTTCCAACCATCTTCTCCACAGTCGGTGCACCGTGGACGCACCAAGGTGTGTATCAGCTGCGATTTGACGTATGGACCAACCTGCCCTTTTCAGTCCGATCACCATGCCCCTCGTAAAAGCGTCTGTCTGCTTGAACTGCCTCCGTTTACGATGACCTGGCATTCTCTGTTATTACACGTGTCTTTTGACACAAGAACAAAATTTCTACAATGATTTTCCTTGAAGAAATAACGACACGAATACTGTCCTTTCTGCAAGTTCCTTCCCTTATATCTTACTCCATGTGCGCACGAGAGCTGCGCATTTTACATCATTTGCATAACTCGGTTAGGCGCGTCTACCCTGAAATTTGCATAATTTTCTGGCCACTATTTCTTGGTGTTCCATTTTCAATGTCACGCAGTGTATATATATGCACGTATCTTCTGATCAAAAAAGTTAGTAAATATATTATAAAAACTCGTCCTCTAATGCGCTTAACTCATTATAACACAGATTAAAATAATTTCTTGAATTTTTAATAATTTTTTTCCAAAATGAAACTTCTCCGAATTTATTCTCAGCATCTTTAACTGGAAAAACGATGTCTGATATAAAATTGTGTTGTTACTAAATTAGTTCGGGACACGTTTTATCAATATACTAATATGTAAATATTGTATATAAAGCCCTCTTATATATTCTTAATTCGGAACAAAATGGTTGAATTAGTATAAAATATTTTTGGGAAAAGGGAAAGTAATATCGAAAAAAAACACCTTTTCCGCTAAAAATAGATGCCAATAAATACACTCATAGACAAAAGTTAAGGAATTTGTATCTTTTAGCATGTATATCGTGATTAAAACAATAACTCTGAAAGATATTTGATACACAGTGACCTTTATTGAAGACACACGAGATAATCAAGTGTGAACAAAATTGCCTCTGTTTCCTTGAAAAAATAATAATAATCCGCGACATCAGAATACGAAACTTCCTGAAGTTTTGTCCATGAGTGTATGAATGATATAATGACCATATCTGCAATAATGAGGATTCAGGTCAGTGGAGACGCTAAAACATCATATTTAGCATTCCTCGGGCAGTCCACCAAGAAACAATATACTGTAATGCTGCATTGAAAACACCGGTCCGATCACTGAAGCTTAGCAATGCCATTTGCCCTGGACCCTTGGTCGATGATGAAACCTCCTGGACCGACGCCATTGATACCATCCTACATCCCCATTCTAGGGCGCCTTTCCTTGCGAGACTCTCGCCTATTTTGAAGAAAAACTACGCTGTCTTTTTCGAGGCGGCCATCGAGCGCGCTCGGGATTCCCATCCCAGGATCCTCAGCGGGTTGTCCGAGCTCAGGAGGGCCTTGGCTCCCAAGACTAGACGTCACCGCGGCAAGCGCTAACCTAATGTATATACCCCTCTCTTCTCTCTTTCTCTTTGAGATGTAACATTGTCTAGAAGACAATAAATAATTGTCAATTGTCATTCCTAGTCAGCAGTCGGAAGGGTTACCACAGTAGGTAGCTGCCTCAACCATTGTGGGGAGGTAGCCCTGAGAGGGACAGGTGAAGTCCTGTACTTCTGATGGGACCATCCAAGATGCCCCACTATGTGCCCAGATAAACGCTTGCAAACAAAGAGTTGAAAGTACCATTCTCACCTATGTGTGAGTCAGATGCTCCT
The DNA here is from genome assembly GCA_030710605.1 of Cordylochernes scorpioides. NCBI lineage: Eukaryota > Metazoa > Arthropoda > Arachnida > Pseudoscorpiones > Chernetidae > Cordylochernes > Cordylochernes scorpioides. The sequence continues at coordinate 13,560,688 of CP092863.1, forward strand.
ATCAACAGGAAACGCGCCCTTAACATCCCTCCATTATGAGGAGATAAACACCTTCACTGCTATAGTTTCGGATTATTTCCTTGGTTAGTCCAGGACTGCTTCATTGTACTTAAGTTCAACAAAGCTCCTTTTGGATTAAAAAATAAGGTATTTTGTTTACGAAGTTCTAGGACGTTTTTATATGGCTGTGTTTAATGATTATATATATAATTTTATATTATTATATATTATTATTGTATAATGTTATTTTTAAAATCCCACCTCTCTGGTATTTATTTTAATAAAAAAAAATAGGCTAGCTAATATGGTCAATTTAGAAGATTTCCTGGGTCTCTTTCTCTATAACCAGTGGAATCTAATCCATCCTGTACTGACGAGATTCACAACCCTTTGGAGTTGTGGCATTTTCAATGATCCTACTCTTTGTAGTTGTCGAATTGGTCAAAAGTCTATCTCATAGTCCTTTGCATCTAATTTGATCTGAGAATTGGCTTTGTTTTTTATGCTAATGTTTAATTTTTAAAATGTAATGGCGAAATTATATAATAACAATATGATTATATTATTTATATATTTATAAGACTTTTTTCCCTGAAATAAGTAGGTACGACATATTTTCAATTTTGTTGGATCTCGACAACTGCCACTACAGGCCTATCTCCAAATCATAAACAACTAAGTAGCCCTAGACAAAGGGAAATCTAATTAGTTTATGATGGAAGGGATCGGTCTACTACCAATTGCAATTCCTGAAAATGGCTTCATCCCTTTTCCATGCTAGCTTGCTTAAGTAGATAAACACAAAATCCTTATCAATATAATACTCAAGAAGAGTGATCACGCAGATAGATATGATGGTTAATAATATAATTATTTATCATATGGAGAGTATATAGGTATGCTTCTAGAAAATTTTCTGTAACATAATTCATTTTTAAATGACACCAGTGATGGGCCTATTTTTATGGGAAAATATTAACAGGAAGGGTGTGATTTGTTTGTGACGGAAACCAGGAGACTGTATTCCATGGAACAGACACAGTCTAGACCATCCAGACCTGTGCATCATCCCAAAAGACTTGTAGCCATTGAAGAGATTTTATCTAAAATACTCTGGGATCTATGCGCAATCCCAAGTGTCGAAGTCGCTATTATATCAATAAGATGCTAACTTCATGTCCCTCAGTAATCAGCCACTTAACAAAGGCTGCGGTACACACAGCAATGACATGGAAGACAGTCCTGGTGACCGAACCACGCTGTCAACCTCACCCAAAATATGCAAAATAATCTACGAATCCTATTGATCCTTAATATCACATAAGAATCAACTTTGAAACTTGAGAGTTACTTCTTTTTTACATTAATGAAGAATCTATTCCTATATTTTCTTTAAATTTTCCTTTTTATTATCAATTTATAAATCTTATATGTATTAGGCACCATCCAATCAATATTCACTCGATGGCGCATTTATAGCAATTATCCAACCTCGATAGGGAGGTTCTAATGTGGGGAATTTATTTTAGACGGTGTTGTGAGAGATCCTATTAGACGGTCAGTGAATAGAGTAAGATAACACAGATAGACAACACATATAAGCAAGTATTTGCTATAAGCCAACACATACCAATGGCTACTTGAATTTCAACTCCTTCGGCCCTATCAATCATAAAATACATGTAATTAAAACCTCGCTAAAATCATTTCAACACATTGCTCGGATGAACAGGAAAATGTAATAAAAGAAATAATTATATTATTGAAGGATTTAGAGGGTAATAATTATCCTACAGAATTTGTCATAAGAAAATTCCACAGATCAAGATTCACCCCTTTTACCAATAGCCAATCTAAGCAAACTTACTTCACTCTCCCATACAGATAAGGTATTGAAAGGATCAGTAGAGCCCTCAAAAAAATATAATATCAAAGCAATATATAAGGTACTATCTAAATTAAGAACGTTTCTCCATCATCCCGATACCGAAATTCTACAAAACAATAGTCGATATTCAAATCTCATCTACAGAATTCCGTGTCACACTTGCCTAATAACATTCATCGGGAGACAGAAATCTTTGAGAAGATAGAACCAATCAACACTGGACCGCCCTCAAAGACTATAGCCCTCTTTCCCTATTAGTTGACATGTTCTAAAACAGAACCACCTGCCAAAATTTGGCTAACACATGCAGCTTAAATAGTTCCCCAGAACATTAAAGACAAGCACTCCAGGCTTTTTCTAGAAATCTGGGCTTCAATAGAACATTATAATAGTGTGTATAAACCAGAAAATAGACATCCCCCAAGTATATCTATAATTTAAATCCTCATAGTACTCAATATCCATGAATTATTAATCATATATTCACACATAGCTTGGAACCACAACTTATTTTAAAACTTTTATTCCTGTATATACTACTCTCTCTATTTTACTGATATATTTCAATTCATAGATTCTATATATAAATTTATAACTATATATTGTAACGGCAGCTGGCATGCCTATATAGTAAATTATCAGTGAGCACATATTTATCACTGATGATACTCTGTGCAGTTGCCTTTTGGACTGGTTGTAATATATACCACATGTAAACTTATGTCTGATAATTAATATGATATATCTGATGTTAGCCTAAAAGACATAAAGTCTTTCTTTTTAAACTTCCAAGTACTTCTTGCTGATTAACGTCAACCAACAAACACGAGGACGTTACATGGTGGCAGAGGCAGCGGCGATGTAAACAACTGCACGTGGTAAGAACAATTTATTAATTTCCAAGTTCTTAAAGTATTTCAGAACATCTCTCTAATTGCATGTTCAAATAAAATTCAAGTTGAATAATAATATATACAAAAATAATTTAATTTACAAGCAAGAAGAAATAATTGTATTTTTAGAAAAAAAAATTACAATAACAACAACATGGCGGAAAATGCTATTCGACCTCCAAAACAAATAGGCCTAAATGAACTAAACAAAGAGGGCTGGGAATCTTGGCTTGAAAGCTTTGAATGGTATGAAATTGCTACCCAATTAAGTAGTAAAGCACCAGAGGTACAAGTTGCTATCTTTATGGCTGCAATGGGACGAGAGGCTCAAAATATTTTTAAATCTTTCAACTTAAATAATGCAGATAAAAATAATCTGAGCATTGTGAAAGACAAGTTCAACAACTATTTTTCTCCAAAGCTGAACACTACAATTGAAAGATTCAAATTCAATCAGATGAAACAGAAAGAAGATGAATCATTTAATGATTTTCTGACTAGGATCAAATTACAGATAGCAAACTGCAAATATGCTGTCATGTCTGATGAACTACTTAAAGATCGAATAGTTGTAGGAATTATTAACAATGAAATAAGAGAAATACTTCTTAGTGAGGCTGACCTTAATCTAGAAAAAGCCACACAAATTTGCATAGCATGTGAAAATGCCACAAACCAAATGAAACATGTACTATCCGACTCAGACAAACAAGTTGCTGTGACAAAGATGAACAGTAAGAAGTGGGAAGATAGAAAAGAGCCGAGGAAAGAAAACACCACTAACCAAAGTCACAAAATAATAGAAAACTGCAGAAATTGTGGTAGATCCCACAAAATCAACCAATGTACGGCATATCAAAAGAGATGCAACAAATGCAAGAAACTCAACCATTTTGCTAATCTTTGCAGATCCAAAAACACAAATTCATACAAAGTCAGACAAATTGTTGGGTCACCAGAACCTGAAATGATTCAAGAATTCGTAATCCAGTCAGTTGAAAACACCAACCTGACAGAAGATTGGTATGAAGAAGTAAAAATCAAAGGCAAAAAGGTAAACATGAAACTAGACACAGGTGCACAGTGTAACGTGTTGCCACTCAGTCTGGCAGGGAGATTAAATCTGGAAATCCAAAGGTCTCCAGTAAAAAGTTTAATTTCCTTTTCAGGACATCGAATTCCTGTCGAAGGACAAAGTCTAGCAATGTGCATGGTGAAAAGCATGATTGCCTACATACGTTTCATCATATCCAGTGATAACACTTGTCCCATCCTAGGCAGACAAACCTGTTCCAATTTAGGTCTTGTCAAGCGAGTAAACACCTGTCAAACAATTACACAGGAATACCAAGAATTATTCGAAGGGATAGGATGTTTGAAAGGATATGAATACGAGGCAAAGTTTCAGACTTCGGACATGAACATGCAAGTAAGACCACCCAGACCTATTCCTCTATCCATTAAAGAAAGTGTAAAGAAAGAACTTGAGGAAATGGAAGACAATGGGATTATAAAGAAAGTAAATTACCCTACCCCCATCTCCAGTCAGATGGTTATAGCAAAACAGAAAGGAAAAATACGTATATGCATTGACCCATCGGATATCAATAAAGTAATTCTAAGAAGACATTTCCCATTACGGACTTTTGATCAGATTGCAGTAAACCTGCATGGTTCAAAATACTTCACAAAGTTGGATCTGAAGAAAGGATACTGGCAGATCAAAGTAGCCCCCAACTAACAAGGCTACTTTACCTTCAGCACTCCGTGGGGAAGATATATGTTCTTGAGAGTTCCCTTTGGAATTAAAACTGCTCCAGAAATATTCCAGAAAATCATGGCAACTTACTCCAAGACCTTGAGGGTACAGAAAATTCAATGGACGATATCCTGATCCATGCTCCAGATCCACAGACCCTGGAAATAAGGACAAGAGCTGTACTACAGAGGCTTAAAGAAAATGGAATCAAACTGAATAGAGATAAATGCAAATTTCAACTTCAAGAAGTCCAATTTTTAGGTCATATTGTCACGACAGAAGGCATTAAAATTGACCCTGAGAAAGTGAGTGCAATAGGAGAAATTAAGTCACCCAGCAACAAGCAAGAACTACAACGTCTCTTAGGAATGATACAATACCTGAGCAGGTTCATCCCTAACCTTGCAGAGAAAACCAAAAACATGAGGTTGCTTTTGAAAAAAGACACACCTTGGCTATGGGACGAATCCCTCGATTGTGATCTCTTAGAGATCAAGACTTTGCTCAGAACTGCACCAACTCTGAAATTCTTTAATCCCAACGGAAATCTGACACTTTCAGCAGATGCCAGTTCATATGCCCTTGGAGCGGTTCTGTTACAAAACGGAAAGCCCATAGGCTACGCTTAATCAGCTCTCAGCTCCACTCAGCAGAACTACGCTCAGATAGAAAAGGAAGCTCTTGCCATCAAATTTGGATGCGACAAATTCCATCAACTCATTTATGGCAAAACTGTTGACTTCGAGACGGACCACCTTCCTTTAGAAACCATATTCAAGAAGCCATTAAGCAAAGCACCCCCGAGGCTCCAGAGAATTTTTCTACAGATACAACAATATGATCTCAGGATTAAATACAAGAAAGGAAAAGAACTGCTAACAGCTGATCTACTAAGTAGAGACTGCTCATATGAAGACACCTACTTGGAAGAGAACTTTGAAGTACTGATGACCACCCCGACAAATAAGTCAAGCTATGAGGAACTGCAAGCTCTTACAAAAGAGGACCAAGAACTACAAGAACTAAAAAACCTAATCTTATATGGCTGGCCAAACTACAAATCAGCAGTCCCTGAAAGCTGCAAGAAATACTGGCCATATAGAGATGAACTCTCGACAAACGAAGACCTAATCTTCAAAGGTAGCAGAGTCTTCATTCCCCTAAGGTGGAAAGCAAAGATACTCAAGTTAATCCACGAAGGACACCAAGGAACAAACATCTGCTTGAGAAGGGCCCGAGACTCAATATACTGGCATGGCATGTCCCAAGACATCATCAACACAGTAGAAAATTGTAGGACTTGCCAAGCAAATCAGAGGAACAAGACAAAAGAACCTATGATCATAAAAGAGATACCGAGTCTTCCTTGGGAGATAGTCGCAGCTGACATTTTTTCAATAAAAGGAAAAAAATACCTGTTAATAACAGATAACTACTCTGGATACTGATAATGGGCCAAACTTTACGTCCAGAGACTTTAAGACTTTCAAAAGAAGTGGTTGTTCGACCACCAGACATCAAGTCCTCTATATCCTAAATCAAACGGATTAGCAGAGAGAGAGCGGTACAGACAGCCAAGAACCTCATCAGGAAGTGTTTGGATTCAGGACAAGAAGTGGAACTAGCACTTTTGAACTTTTACAACACTCCTAGAGATGGTCTTCCTTCACCAGCTCAGTGTCTGTTCAGTCGCAGGACCAGAATCCTCCTTCCCACTAGCACTCATCAGTTGGAACCAGAAATCCAAAAGGGACATACACAAAACCTAAGAAATAAGCGGGAGAAGCAGAAAACACACCACGATAAGACAGCTAAGACAACGCGAAGCTTCAAGGAAGGTGAAAAGATAATGCTGAAACAGCATCACAGTGAATGGATCCCTGCCAGAGTTACCCAAGAAGTAGCTCCAAGATCATATAAAGTGCAAACACCTATTGGTGAGTACCGCCGCAACAGCTCCTTCATGCGACATACGAAGCTGGAGAGTCCAAAGCAACAGCGAAGGAGAATCCCGGAGATCCCCAAGTCAACTCTACCGGAAGGACCTGGCCCGAGCGGTGATAAGGAACAGGCTCAAGTTCCCGAAGAACTCAATACTTCTCCAAGAGCATTCTCAGGCCAGGAACCCAGGAATGATCACCAGAACGCGGAGCACAAGAACGGCACCCTGCCCATTACAACAAGGCGGATCATCAAGCCACCCAAACAATTTGAAGAATGAATTTCTTCAAAGGGGGAGATGTAACGGCAGCTGGCATGCCTATATAGTAAATTATCAGTGAGCACATATTTATCACTGATGATACTCTGTGCAGTTGCCTTTTGGACTGGTTGTAATATATACCACATGTAAACTTATGTCTGATAATTAATATGATATATCTGATGTTAGCCTAAAAGAAATAAAGTCTTTCTTTTTAAACTTCCAAGTACTTCTTGCTGATTAACGTCAACCAACAAACACGAGGACGTTACATATATCATATTTCATTATTATTCTTCTTATATTCTATTTATTTTAAATGTGTGTAACTATTTTGCAGGTTTTATATATTTTTAAATTTTATGTCAGAGTTTTACAAACACATGAATTGATACGCGAGTATTGGGGAAAAGTTGTGTTCCCCTACGAAGTTTGGCATGTGCAATACGAAATATTAGAAAAATAATTATTTGATTCAAAATGAGCATTTTGTGAAATAAATTAAATAGGGTAACACAGTTTTCCAAACATAGAAAACAAAAAAGGAATATCCTGACCGCTCACACGAGAATTTTAAATGGCGCTCTGCCGTCTAAAATGCTCGTGAGCAGGTTAGGATATGCCTTTTTGTTGTTAATATTATTAACACCTGACTTTTTTTCCTATTTTTACACACACATATATGTGCATATTTGGTGTGTGTGTGTACTTACAAAGTAAAATAAATTTCTTCACCTGCTATTTTAATCATGAAATACTGTTGTGTGGAATGGTGGAGATCCATTATTCCGCGCAGCCCAGACAGCTCAAGTGTCGACTGTAAACATGGCGGCGTCTGCCTGCATCAAAGGAGCCGCCAACATAAACATCAGAACACGGCTTGGTACCGACCGAGTCGGGTGTTTTCCACTGTCCTCTTAATATGTATTAAATAAAGTTAGTTAGAAGGAGATTTTTACCCCCTCCTTTCTGCTATTTAGTGATCTTATTTAAATCCTTGCAACAGCCCACAAAGAATCATCACAGCGAATTTTTCTACCGAATCTCGCTTCAGTGTTTTGTGAACCGACTACCCCTACATTTCTACACAAAGTGGCGTCCCAGGGTGGGCTTCTGACAAGGCAAGATCAAGTGGATTAACGGCGGAGTACAAGTTCAAGACTTAAGATAAGTACCTTTTGTTTTACCCTCTGTTTATAGTGTTTTTTTGAAAAATGGAAATTTTAAAAAGACATAGAAATGTACTTAGAAAGCGACTAACTCGCTGCTTGAAGACGACAGAAGAGTTTCTGTCAGGTACTCCACCGATACCTGTAGAGGACATTGAATATAATAGAGAGATAATTGAAGAAACTCACAGTGAGCTTCTTGTGATCCAAGGCAAGATAAGAGACTTCATGCTAACTTCAGACGTTAGCGAAGAGGAACTAGAGCAAGACGATGAGGAAGCCTTGCAATATACCCAGAGATATAAGAGGATATATAAAAAATGTCTCGCTCTTGTTGAACCCAGGATCACTGCATCCAGTCCCACGACCAGTGAAGTGAGCTTCGCTTCTAGCTCACACCATAGAACTGTAAAACTACCCAAGATAGAATTAAAGAAGTTTACAGGAGAAATAAAAGATTGGTTGGGTTGGTGGGCACAGTTCAACAAGTTACATGTCGATCCTACTTTAGAAGACAGCGACAAGTTTCAATATCTTGTGCAATCTATGTCGCCGGGAACCAGAGCTAGTAAACTGGTTAATAGTTACCCCCTGACTGCCGAGAATTACCCCAAAGTTATAGAAACTTTGACAGAAAGATTTGGAAGGCCTGAACTGTTGCAACAGGTCTATGTCAGGGACCTTATCCGCCTTATGCTCGATTGCTCCTCCAGACAACAGTTGAAGGTGACTTCATTTTATGATGAGTTGGTGACTCATTTGAGAGCATTGGAATCCTTAAAGATTGAGGCCAGACAGATGTCTGTATTTATATTTCCAATGATTGAGGCATGTCTTTCAGAGGAACTCATGAAGGCTTGGCAAAGAAGCCCCCTCCATGATGTCAAGATTGATGCCAATGATTCGACTCAAACTAGAGTTGACCTAATTATGGAGTTTCTCCAAAAGGAAGCTGCAGCAGAACAAGACAGAGCCTTAGCTGGATCCAAGTTTGGACTTAGATCTCTGAAACAAGATAGAAACGTGGGCAGACAATCACATCCTGCTAAGATACCTACGGCCTCTGGACTCTTTGCTGGACGTGCCCAGAATTGCATCTTTTGTAATAAAGATCATAAAAACACAGAATGTCTTGCTGCGCGCAGAATGAGCATTAAAGAAAGAAGAGAGCGTATTAAAAACGCTAAATGTTGTTTCTCCTGCCTCCAACCAGGTCATATCTCTTCTAATTGTAGAAGGCGCATAACTGAATGTATTCGATGTAAGAAGAAGCACCTTGATATTTTATGCCCTCTTAATGCTCCTGGACGAGAGTCAGCGGATGAAGACAAGGAACAGGTAGAAGACTGTGACGTTTCTCCTACAGTTGAAAACGGAGTTTCATTCTCCGGTCTTAGCGCTTCGTCTCTGATTTTGCTACAGACTCTGAAGATTAAAGTCGAAGGTGCGACTTCGGCGAAAGTAGTGCGTGCCCTCCTTGACACAGGTTCCCAACGATCCTATATTTTGTCTAAAACTGCCCAGGATCTCGGACTATCTCCCATTGGCCAGGAATCACTTAAACATGTGGTGTTTGGAGGTCATACTAGTGAAAGTGTCCACCATGAATACAGAGTCAATTTGGGTCATGCATCGGGGAATTTTAAGATGGTAGCGAAGCTTCTTGACCAACAAAAAATCTGTGGTAGCCTACCAAGATTGAGCCGCGGGCCATGGTTGAAAGAACTCAAAGCCCGCAGAATATGGGTTCCTGATATTGGAAAGGATGACATGGAAATTGAAATACTTCTAGGATGCGATGTATTGGGATCTATTTTCATGATGAAATCTTGTGTGTTGTCAAATGGCTTGACTGCGTCGCAGACGCGTTTTGGATGGACTTTAATGGGAGAATGTCAGCCAGGTAGTGACGTTTCACTCGCTCATCATGTTACAACGATGACAATTTCGGAGAGCAGTATAACCAATCTGTGGAATCTCGATGTTCTTGGAATTATGGATCCTATTGAGGTTAAACAGAGAGATCAGAGAGACGCACTGGCGCGTCGACATTTTCTTAAAACAGTCCAACATTCTGTTTCAGGAAGATATGTTGTTTCCCTCCCGTGGACTGTAGAGAAAGCTAAAATCGCGGATAACAGGGAGGTTGCTATGAAGAGATTAGAACAGACGACTAAGAAATTAATCTCTTTGAATCTTTATGAGGACTATGATGATATTTTCCGAGGCTGGTTGGATGATGGGATAATTGAGAAAGTCCCAGCTGAACAACACGACGCTGAGGCCTTCTACCTGCCTCATCGTCCTGTGGTGAAACTCTCCAGTGGGACTACGCCTATCAGGCCTGTCTTTGATGCTTCTAGCAAGGTCTATAGATCCCCATCTTTAAATGACTGTCTTGAAAAGGGACCTAACCTCATAGAGATGATTCCCAACCTTATGCTAAGGTTTAGAAATGGCAAGTTTGGTGTCGTGGCAGACATTAAGAAAGCGTTTCTTCAGATTGAGGTAAATGAAAGGGACAGAGATTACCTACGTTTTCTGTGGTATTCCCAAAATAGAGAAAAGACAGAAGTATTCCGACATAGACGTGTTGTTTTCGGTGTTAACTGTAGTTCTTTCATTTTGGGGGCAGTAATAGAATACCACCTGTCTAATGTTCGACCTGAACATAAACCGTTAGCTCAGAGGTTGCAGAAATCCTTTTATGTGGACAATTTAGTCACAAGCGTGAACTCTTTTGAAGAGTTACAGGATCTCAAATTGACCGCAACGTCCATCATGGATAATGCTAGGTTGGAGCTAAGCCGTTGGGAGCATAGCCTGGACGTGGCCTCCGATACTTACCCCTTTGAAAGAGCAGAGATATCTAAAGTGCTTGGTGTATGTTGGGATAAAAGGGAAGATTGTTTGTCATGTGAAATTCCCGTAGCCATACCCCCCAAGATAACCAAAAGGAGTATCCTGTCCTGCTTAGCTCAGATATATGACCCTATTGGATTTCTGAGTCCAATATTAATAAAGCCTAAAATTATATTGCAAAAAGCTTGGACTCTAAAGTTGGCATGGGACGATGAATTGGACCGTCACTACAAGGATGAACTAAGCCTATGGTTCGACGACCTTCAGCTGCACAAAGGCATGGCAATTCCTAGGAATTTCAATCCATTGATGGTACCGCAGAAGGACTGGCAGATACACACGTTTGTTGATGCTAGTAGTGAAGCTTATGCTGCTGTGGTCTTCCTTCGGACTCGGGTTGGTGACAAAGTTGAAGTGCATATGATGGCGGCTAAGTCTCGAGTCGCTCCTCTCAAGAGACCTACGATACCAAGACTTGAACTTTTAGCCTGTGTTGTAGGAGCACGATTAAACAAGATGATCTTTGAAGCTCTAGAGTTAAAAGATATCAAAAATGTATTCTGGTCTGATGCCACAACAGCCCTCGCTTGGATAAAGCGCGATGATCAGTGGGGTACCTTTGTCGGGAATCGCGTGAAGGAGATATGCAGACTTAGTGATCCTGTAAATTGGAGATATGTTCCTAGCGAGTGCAATCCAGCTGATTTACCCTCCAGAGGATGCAGCCTATCCCGACTGATACAGTCTAGATGGTGGGAGGGCCCTTCCTGGTTAAAACTCTCCGAAGAATTTTGGCCTTCCAGGTATAAAGACCTGAATGAAGAAGAAATCTGTGCGGAAAGAAAGAAAATTGCTGTTGTGACAACAGTTAAGAGTACCGATCATTGGTACATGAAATATTTCTCCTCGTTCATAAAAAATGTGCGGATGATGGCGTGGATTAGAAGGTTCATCAACAACCTCCGATCTTCAACGAAAGTAAAGGGCGAACTTTCTGTGAAGGAGATCGATGAAGCGGAGCTGGCGCTTTTGAAATTAGTTCAGGCCGAGTGTTTCTCTAGCCACTCTATACCTGGTCTGAAGGTATGTGAAGTAGAAGGAATCCTGCGTGTGAAAACAAAATTGATTTACAGCAGCGACGAATATGGCTTCCGTTTGCCAGTACTATTACATGGGACTCATCCGTTGATTGAACAAATGATATGTGATTCACACGTTGAGAATTGCCACGCTGGTGTACAATTTTTGATGAACAAACTTCGGGAAAAATATTGGATAGTAAAAGCGAGACAGACCATTAAGAAAATAGTGAGAAGATGTGTCACATGTCGCCGCTTCTCCGCTAAACCCGTTGTGGTGGAAGACGCTCCATTACCTGCCACTCGAGTACATAATGCCAAGGTATTCGAGGTGGTAGGGATTGATCTGGCGGGCCCGCTCTATCTGAAAGATCAGACCAAGACCTGGGTTGTTCTCTTCACCTGTGCTGTGTACCGCTGTGTACATTTGGAACTGGTAATATCTCTCAGCACAGAAGATTTCCTAATGGCCCTGGAGAGATTCATCAAGAGACGAGGACGTCCATCCACCATCTTCAGCGACAACGGAACAAATTTTGTAGGAGCCAATAACTTCTTTAAAAAGATTGATTGGGAACGCGTTTCTAACGACGGGAAAGTGAAACGTATTGAATGGAAATTCATCCCGCCCACTGCTGCCTGGTGGGGTGGATGGTGGGAGAGATTGATTCGTTCCCTCAAAGACATACTAAAAAGAATGCTTGGAACATCAACATTAACATATCAACAATTGATGACCCTGCTGTGTCATGCAGAGGCAGTCATGAATGGAAGGCCCATGACTTATGTCAGCGACGATCCGAATGATCTTGTGACTATATCACCTTCCATGTTTCTACAAGAACAGACAGATGTCGAGTTTCCCGAGTGCCAGAATATGGGATCTAATCCAACGACACAGAAACTGCGCTATTTGAGCAAGCTGAGGGAGGAGTTGAAATCACGATTCAGGAAGGAATATTTGTCCCTCCTGGTCCAGAGAATCAGACGCATTTACAATCCAAAACTCCAGGCTGGGGATGTTGTCCTAGTTGGTATGGACAACAAAAAGCGTAACTTCTGGCCATTAGCAGTGATCGAGGAGATATTATTTGGAAGAGATGGAGTGAATAGATTAGTGAAGGTGAAAACCGCAGTAGGAACCTTCCTAAGACCTATTCAGAAAATATATCCCTTGGAAATATCATCAACAGCAGCTTCTTCGCGTTTGCTGAACGATAAAGAGAAAACTGCAAAAATACAGACTAGATCGGGAAGAACCATTTGTAAACCCAACCGATTGGACGATTATTTGTGTTTTTCTGTGTGCCTAGATAAAAACAGGTGGGAGTGTGTGTGGAATGGTGGAGATCCATTATTCCGCGCAGCCCAGACAGCTCAAGTGTCGACTGTAAACATGGCGGCGTCTGCCTGCATCAAAGGAGCCGCCAACATAAACATCAGAACACGGCTTGGTACCGACCGAGTCGGGTGTTTTCCACTGTCCTCTTAATATGTATTAAATAAAGTTAGTTAGAAGGAGATTTTTACCCCCTCCTTTCTGCTATTTAGTGATCTTATTTAAATCCTTGCAACAGCCCACAAAGAATCATCACAGCGAATTTTTCTACCGAATCTCGCTTCAGTGTTTTGTGAACCGACTACCCCTACATTTCTACACAACTGTTGAGATTACTAGAAAAAGGGAGGAAATTTCGAGCTAAAATATTATTTTTTTTATAAATTTATTTTAAAATGTAATATGGGGGGGGTGGTAGATGTACCACATGATATAGACGGGAGAATTATAGAAAAAATATTCCGATTCCAGGGTTGTGACGACAGGTTCTTAAAAAATCCAATTAACTATTTTGAACCTATAAAAATTACTTTTTATCTAAATAAGTCCAATATTTAAAATTAAATATTTAGTTAAATAAAACTCCACACAAGGTACAAATAACAGTTTCAAAAACACAATTTACAGCTATTACAGCTATAAAATAAAATAAATTAGCTCTTCAAATGCCATTTGGCCATAACTCCCTCCTACTTTTGATAATTAATTATTGGTTTAAAATGGTTTTTGAATAATCAATTTAGGAACTTTAGATACTTAATTAATTTGACAAAAAATATAAATGCCATTTTTCGCAGTAGAAAGTTCATTAAAAAGAGTCATATCAAAAAATAAAAACAAATTTTCGAAAATATGTAAGTTTTAGTCAAAAATAAACAAACCATTTGGGGGGGTGGTAGATGTACCGCATGAAATCAGACGGGAGAATTGTAGAAAAAATATTCCGATTCCAGGGTTGTGACGACAGGTTCTTAAAAAATCCAATTTTCTTTATATTGTTGAGGAGGCGAGTTTCACAGAATCGTTGGACTTTTCCATGGGCAACAGCATGTATGGTTTACATTCCTTTTTGAGGCACATTTATTCACTTACCTTCAATGAGCGGACTTATGAAGTAACTCAAACAGCACGTGTTTCGATCACTCTAGACCCTTTCTTTAATGGAAGAAGTCTTCGGATCACCGTTAATCGCATCTTTGGTGTTTAAAGGTTAGAGGTTTGCTGACAGCATTAATGTACAAGGAACGCGGCAACTCGCCAAGGTCGCAGAGAGGGGTTCACCTGCTATCAATCACGCTAAACTCTTCCCATTCAGTCTTTTTTTATGCTAACACCTTCTGACCCTCACGCCTATTATATAATATTTTTCGGTTTGTTTTGTGAGCATATAAGCTCAAATTAATTTCTCTCCTCGCCATTTTGCTGTGCCTGGGACCTTCAAAGAATCTATTTCGAAAATTTCTAATATATATTAGAATATTTTTAACTTTTTATATTTTACGATGCACTAGCGCGCCATCTATTATCAAATTACAAAACTATTTTAGAGGCGTAATATTCTTTTTAAAATAAAACAATTTCTACTGTCCTTACTGCAATGGAAAAATTAAAGGGAGGGCCTGGCTCATCAGTGGTGAACCCTCCCAGCGGTTTCACCAGTTTAATCTACCATACCGCTGTTATATTGCATTTTTGGTATCAATTAATCCGCCTTCTACATGCTAGTCTGGAAGCATTTTAAGGCACAATTGAACACCTGGACGACACATGCAAACAGCCCGCTGCATCTGGTAACAGCGCGCCGCTTGCGAGGGAACCAAGGCAGCACCAAGCACACCTAGAGCTCCACCCGGCTACAAAAATAGGGGATCATCAGAGATCAAAGTCTGGCTTTTATCTTTCGAGCTCCCGTTGGAACTATATTGCATTTTTGTAGAGCCTCGTGACACCGACGCCAGGTAAGTATATATTGCATTTTTGGAACTTCCTTTTATAGTTGACTGTTGTAAGAATCTTGGAATGGGTATTTTAGAAGAACTATGGACATAAGCTTTTAGGACAGCAGAATTAAATATAATTATAAATATATAATATGTTTCGAGCAATCGCTCTTCCGCAAATATCAAATTGTGTCTTTTATTTGAACAATTATATTACGATGCACTAGCGCGCCATCTGTTATCAAATTACAAAACTATTTTAGAGGCGTAATATTCTTTTTAAAATAAAACAATTTCTACTGTCCTTACTGCAATGGAAAAATTAAAGGGAGGGCCTGGCTCATCAGTGGTGAACCCTCCCAGCGGTTTCGCCAGTTTAATCTACCATACCGCTGTTATATTGCATTTTTGAGCCAGGCCCTCCCTTTAATTTTTCCATTGCAGTAAGGACAGTGGAAATTGTTTTATTTTAAAAAGAATATTACGCCTCTAAAATAGTTTTGTAATTTGATAACAGATGGCGCGCTAGTGCATCGTAATATAATTGTTCAAATAAAAGACACAATTTCACAATTTGATATTTGCGGAAGAGCGATTGCTCGAAGCATATTATATATTTATAATTATATTTAATTCTGCTGTCCTAAAAGCTTATGTCCATAGTTCTTCTAAAATACCCATTCCAAGATTCTTACAACAGTCAACCATAAAAGGAAGTTCCAAAAATGTAATATAACAGCGGTATGGTAGATTAAACTGGTGAAACCGCTGGGAGGGTTCACCACTGATGAGCCAGGCCCTCCCTTTAATTTTTCCATTGCAGTAAGGACAGTAGAAATTGTTTTATTTTAAAAAGAATATTACGCCTCTAAAATAGTTTTGTAATTTTTATATTTTATACCTCAATTTCCGTGCGTCCACGCACACAAGAATATTTGTGAATCCAAACAGTATTTTTAATAATTTATATTTTCAATGATATTTCATCAATTTTTTTTTTCGAGAGTCTAGACAAGTATATCTTCATGATAATTCCCTTAAATAACCAATAAATCTCTACGCTTTTTATTATCGAATTATTCAAAAATTTGATACAAGTAGGCATTGGCAAATAGTTTCTTTGAAAAAGGGCGAAAGTGTTGGAAATATAGTATTTACAAAAAAAAAAAAAAGATTGAACTAAATAATTTATAATTAAAATATATAAAGCCAACATGCCCAATGACGTTTACTTCAAAAATATTTCTATTGCATTTTTATATTCCTTATTAAATGTATTTTTATAGTATTCTTATTATATAGTGTGTAAAATCGAGCCTAGAATGAAGCATATTAATGCCTCTAGTCTATAATTTTAATGAATAAAATGATATTTAGAAACCTCTAAAACTTAAAATGATAAGTTTTATAATTCAATGTAATTTTGAAATATAATTTAGTGCAAACATTTTTTTCCTCCTTTCCAAAATAAAACAAAAATAAAATTATGGAAACTTTTGGGTTTGTTTATTTTTGACTAAAACTTACATATTTTCGAAAATTTGTTTTTATTTTTTGATATGACTCTTTTTAATGAACTTTCTACTGCGAAAAATGGTATTTATATTTTTTGTCAAATTAATTAAGTATCTAAAGTTCCTAAATTGATTATTCAAAGACCATTTTAAACCAATAATTAGTTATCAAAAGTAGGAGGGAGTTAATGCCAAATGGCATTTAAAGAGCTAATTTATTTTATTTTATAGCTGTAATAGCTGTAAATTGTGTTTTTGAAACTGTTATTTGTACCTTGTGTGGAGTTTTATTTAACTAAATATTTAATTTTAAATATTGGACTTATTTAGATTAAAAGTAATTTTTATAGGTTCAAAATATATAGTTATTTTATGCAGTTGAAAACATTTTTAACCAAGTATTGAGGTATAATTGTGTGTGCTTCAAAGTATATATTATTTTTACCATCACTTATATAATATTAGGGCTTCATGAATGTTTGGTATATTTTTTAAATATAATAAAAAATTTTGTAATAATTTTTTTTCAAGTTCACAAGGATGATTACAAAAGTATGTGTCATATATAATATTATTTGAAATAAGTTTATTCATTAAGCAAAAATGGCATGCTTTCAAGGTTTCACAAAATTCATTGCCATCATCAGGCAACACATACCTTCATCTGAGCAATTCTTTTCATCTCCTTCTATCTTTAATTCTAGACAATTATTTTAGATACTCAAATTAATCCTTTGGTTCATCAAAATTCTCACTTCAAGGCGTATTATCCCCCAATATATGGTTGATAAACTATCTTTTGATAAATCTATAGGTAATGGCCTGAAAATTTGAATCTTTTTCATTACTTTATTAGACTTATATTTTTCATCAAACTTCATTATGTGTTACTCATGCTTTTTTTTTTTTTTTTGAGGATTCATTTACCTCCCAAGTTATCAAAAGAATTTATTTTCTGCTCCCAATTCTTTGGCTGTTGTCAACACTTTACATCCATATAGACTTCTAGTACTGTTTCTTAACTCTTTTTTTTTTTTTACATTTTTTTTTTAAACAAAATAAAACTTTACCAAATAGTAAAAAACTATCTCATTAGTTATTTTTTAAAAATTATATAGGTTCAAAATTCAAGGTAATAAGACCAAAAATCCAAATAAATAAATAAATATTTATTTATTTGGATTTGGTCTTATTACCTTGTGTGTTTATAATCTATAATCCAAATTGTGCCTTATCAATTTTATGACTTCAATGGACCTAAGAAGTTATTCTTCCTATGAGCTGAAGAAAATGAATTCCAACACACTATTTATTTATTTGGATTTGGTCTTATTACCTTGTGTTTATAATCTATAATCCAAATTTTGCCTTATAAATAGGTTCAAAATTAAAGACATCAACATAAAAAAAAAGTGAGAAATTTGAACCATTTTTGAGACCCGTATGATTCTTTAAAAATAAACCAATATTCTACTGCCCATACTGCAATGATAAAATAATTGATTTATTTTTAAAAGAATCATACGCGTCAAAAATATTTTCTCATAACACATGGCGCTCTAATGCATTCATTAAAAAAAAAAAAAAAAAAGTTTGGTTTTCGACCACTATGACCCGGGTTCGATTCCCGCATTGGACAGTTTTATTGTTTAAAAAAAAAAAAAAAAAATGCTCCAATGGCCCCCGATTCTTGCAAAAGTCCAACCCCACCAGCGAGTGCAAGTAACCAAACGGGGCTCTGGCACATTTGTAAGTGCAAAGTCGAACTGCTTTCACATGTGTAGACATGTGGTGCGCTTACAGTAGAAAAAGCAGTCGCTAACTACCCACCATGATTATCATGGCCTGTACCACGTGTACTAGGGATAAGCAAAAAAAATAAATAAAAAAAGTTATCAAATTTTTACAATCATTAAATTTTATTGAATTTTTTTTTTTTTTTAAGACTGGTAAAAAATTTCTGAGGACTTGTTAAAATTTTCCATGAATTGGGGCTGGTCCAACAGAATCTTATTAATTATTTTCAGCACTTATACCTCATTATAACACTCTATTTTATAATAACTTGGTTAGAACATGGTGATGGCTTCAAATTTTATATCCCAATTGTTTCAACTGGGGTTATAACAACATCTTTCTTATCTCCACTCAATCATATTAGGGTATCAAGCTTTGACAATCATCATGACTGGGTGAAGTAGAATGCATCTGCCTTTGTCATTAAAACTGGGAGCACTACTCAGTGGCAGGCCGACTTAGTTCCAAAAGAAATGGCCGCCTCTGACATGAGGAACAGACGCCATGTGCAGTCGCTCCTAACATGGAGTACAAATGCTGCTCATCTTGTATCCCTGGATTAGGAGCCCTTACAGGGTACTATCGGCTGAGCCCAGGTTTTTTAGTGAGCTTGTTACTGCTCCCCCTCCTCCTTTTTCATCCGGGCTTGGGACCGGCAAAGGCGGAGTTTTATAACAACACGAAATCTGGGTCCTGAGAGTGATGTTGTTATAGCAAAGTTTGACTGTGCACCTGCTAAATGTTTCCCCTGCGGATAAAAAATGTTCTACTTGTATATTAAAATATACTCTAATAATGCACAATTTTGGATTATAGATTTTAAACACAAGGTAATAAGACTAAGACTAAAAAAAATAGTTTGTGACATTTTGGTAACAACGCTGTTTACCTTGTGTTTAACTTCTTAGGTCCATTGAAGTCTATCACAAATAATAAGGCACAATTTGCATTATAGTTGATAGCTACAATAAAATAAGACTGCAAATCCAAATAAATTAATAGTGTGTGACGTTTCGGTAACAGCGTTGTTACCATCATCAGACACTATTTATTTATTTGGATTAGGCCTTATTTTCTTGTAGCTACCTTGTATATTAAAATATACTCTCTCTCTCTCTATGTAAATTTGAAAAGCAAACAGTGTTGACTTCTCCCAGTGTATACTGATTTCTTTCTTTTAAAGAAGGAATTAAGGATAAGAAACATACCTGAAATGAGGAAGTTTAGGTAGTTGTCCAATTAGAAAGTATAATAAGAGATGTAAATTAATAAATAGCGAGTGATGCTTCCTTAACAACCTTGTTACCATCATCAGACAAAAATACCGAATGTAATAAGTACTCTTGTCTGATGATGGTAACAACGCTGTTATTATCGAAACACAACTCACTAGTTGTTAATAATGTGTTTCTAATCTGTAATCTCCAAATTGTACGTTATCATTGTGTTACCCCCCTGTAATATAACTTTATATTTCATCACTTCAAACTGAATAACTGATACAATTTGGATTATAGATTATAAACACAAGGTAATAAGACCAAATCTAAATAAATAAATAGTGTGTGACGTTTCGGTAACAGTGTTACCAGCATTTTTGTCTGAAGATGGTAACAACGCTGTTACAGTCACATACTATTTATTTGGTCTTATTACCTTGTGTTTAAACTGAATAACTGTTTGTAACATTGTGCTCAAATGGAACCGAAGCCTTAATTGGATATCTCTTTGATAAATAGTGAGGTCATGGAGAGTGGGTGGCGGGATGACACATCCTTGTATAGTTTTATAGGGAAATTTTCCACACCATAACTTACTTTTTAAATCTCTTTATTCCTTTCTCTTTTTTTGGACCACAAAAGTTTATTTTAATGAAGCCTCAACATTTTAATAGAGAATTAAAAATATATATATATACAATTTCTGGAACACAATCATTATTTAGAATTTTATATTGAAAGAGAGAAATGTTTTTGAATACAATAAAATCTCAGGTATTCAATAGAATTATCTTTGATGTATAGAGAATTTTATATGAGGAGGTTTAACTGTGTGTTTAGGTATGTGCTCTTGATAAAAAAATATTAAGATTTCTTCCACCAACTTTTGCATTATTAGATGATGCTTAAAAGAAGTCAAAAGTAGATAAGAGATGGATCTCAGGGTGTTGAATCAAAGAGCATTTCCAGAGTATTGCTCACTGCAATCTATCAGGGAAAATATGCCTACTAAATATTGATAAGGCACAATTTGGATTATAAACATGAGGTAATAAGACCATATCCAAATGAATAGTGTGTGACGTAACAGCATTGTTACCGAAAGTGTATCCCCCTTAAAAGGTCTTCAATGTAAAGTGTGCAACACACAGATGAAGATCAACAGCCAGAAATATCTAGGTGTGGTTGGCCTTTGCTGATATAATTCAAGAAAGGGTATTGACCACACAATTAAAAAAAAAAAAGAAAATCAATTCTATATACAGTTATCAGCGTCATGCGTTCATAATTCTGTCACCGTTTGCTTTTGGTTCAGTGGTAGAATGCTTGTCTGCCACGCGGGCGCCCCGGGTTCGATTCCCGGCCGATGCATTTTTTTTTTACAATATTTAAAACTGATTTATATATTATAGTGGCGGGCGCCCCGGGTTCGATTCCCAGCCGATGCATTTTTTTTTTTTTTTTTTTACAATTTTCAAAACTCATTTATATATTATACAAGAATGACATCCACGGCGCCAATTTATAATTGTAACGAATAGTATTTGAATAAAAGCATTTAATCGGGTAAACCCGGGCGTTGCCCAGGTCATTCGGCTAGTATTTAATAAATATAAGAAGATTATGAATGAAATCACACATGGTGTAAACACAAGGTAATAAGACCAGTAGTGTACACACTATTTATTTATTTGGATTTGTTCTTATTACCTTGTGTTTATAATCTATAATCCAAATTGTGTCTTATCACACATGGTGTAGTTTCTGTCATCATCTTTCTGATGGTGGAATGCCTCACATTTCAGATGTGAGATCAGAGACAATCACAATTTGATCCTTGAGGATTCATATTTGGGTACTTTACATTCTAGCCCTGCATGTAATGATTTAAGTGTCTTGAAGGACTATCTTTAATTACTTTCTTTGGAAATTTGCATCGATACTTCATTTCAGATATTTGTTTCAAAATTAGAAACTGTGTTATATATATATGAGGTTTCTCTTTTTTTTTTTTCAGACAAAATTTGTAGTTTTTTACTTGAGTATCTGCCTAAAAAAATATATTTTCCAAAGAACAGTTGTTGTTGTCTCCAATAAAGAGCCTCAAATGTCTCCACGTATCTCTATCATAGCAGTCATAATATTCTCTATCTTGGGTGTGTAAAGCTGCTGTTCTGGGTACATGTTAATTTTCTGCGGCCATCTCTGGACATGAGAATATATGGGAGGTTCCACACCAGGAAGAGAACAGTTTATTAATATTAATTAAATAATTTATAACCAGCTCTCACGTAATAGATGGCCATAATGGCAGTATCCAAATATACCCACAAAATGGTTTTAAAAATATTTCCTTTAAGGGGGGTATAGAGAATAAACCTAATGGTGTATGGGAATGATGGCTTGGCCCGACAGCGATCTTGCACCACCACTCTTTGATTTCTTGTCCTTGGCAGATTGATGGTGGCTAACAACACATTCCACTAACAATAAATGGTGCTCACAGAGAATTGGATAGTTTAGGCTTTGATGTGAAGTTTTTATTGTGAATTGAGCTAAACAGCCATAGTATGTGATCACCTACATGGCTATTGACATAGACCCAGAGCAGCAGCTTTATACACCCAAGATAGTGGACATTGCTGCTGCTGTGATGGAGACATCTGAGGCTCTTCTTTGGACACGACAACAACCTACATGACTTGAATATCCAGGCATAAAGCAACCACTACTACACCACTTCTTTCTCTTTACTTATATGTCCTTCTAACACTTAGAGGGATGCCAATATTTTACTACAGTAGAACCTCCTTGTAAAGGACACCTAATTGCAGAGCCAAAGTGTCCTTTAGGGAGAGGTTCTTATCTTACTGGAGAGTTACTAAATAACAAAAATGGCAATTTTGCAAATAAAAACTGTCCTTTGTAGAGAGGTGTCCTCTAGCACGAGTGTCCTCTCATGGAGGTTCTACTGTACCAAAATCTGCATCATCTATTTTATTTAAAAGTAAAAATAAAGGAACAAGGATATATATACAATCATGGACAAAACTTATGGAGGTTTCATGTTTTAATGTTGTCAGTTGTCTATTTTTTAAGGGGATAAAAGCAATTTTGTTCCCACTTGGTTATCTTGTGTGTCTTCAATAAAGGTCAATTTGTATCAAATATCTTTCAGAGTTATTGTCTGAATCCCAATATACATGCTTAAAGGTACAACTTCCTTAAGTTTTGTCCATGAGTGTGTACGTTGTATTTATATAGGTTACAAATATTTATTTATAAAGGAAGAGTCTCTATAAGTAGAAAATAAAAAAAAGAGTAACTCTATGGAAAGTTTGAAAATTTACTTATTTGGATTTGTGGTGTTGCTACTTTAGGTTTTTCTCTTCTTCCTCAAAGAGGGAGGGAAAGAAGCCTAAAATAAACATATTTCCTATATATTGACTGGAACTGGGAATCAATAGAGATATTGATGTTCCATAATCCAACTTGAAATACAGGAGGTGAAATGGACCTCTCCTAAATTAATCTCAACTCCTCAAAATAGCACAAAGTAATAAGACCAAATCCAAATAAATAGTGTGTGACGTTTTGGTAACAGCGTTATTACCATCTTCAGACAAAAGTACTGGATTTGAAGATGGTAACAACGCTGTTATCAAAACGTCACACTATTTAAATCATTTGGATTTGGTCTTATTACCTTGTGTTTATTATAATCTATAATCCAAATTGTGCCTTATCCTCAAAAAAGCATTAATATTTGCATGTATTTAGTACTCTAGCTTCAAGAAAATAAGACCTAATCCATATAAATTTATAGTGTGTTACCGAAGGTAACAGCATTGTTACCGAAACATTACACTATTAATTTATTTGGATTAGAACTTATTTTCTTTTGTAGCTATAATCTCTAATCCAAATTGTGCTTTATCAGTACTCTAGCTTTATTTGGAAGGTTTTATTTTGATTAAATCAATTTTTTTTTTTTTATTATCTCACGTTTGTTCTAGCTCTGAAGCCTTCAATGATTCCTCATTTTATTTTCTCACATTTTATTTAGCTCTGAAGGAATGGTGTTCAATGATAAACATTCATACAATATACCCCTTCACCACCATATAGCCAATCTTAAGGCCCACATATTACTGATATTGTGACATGGGGGAAGACACATGTAAGGCTTACTTACACAAAGCAATTTATTTTATTAAAACTTATTTACATTAAATAATAGAGAGGCAATAGAAGAAATATAAAAATTATTTATATCTTAATTTTTAAGATATATACAGTAAAACCTCTCTATAGTGAACCCCAGTGTGACTTCTTCTTTCTTATCGCCACTCAATCATATTAGGGTATCATGCTTGTAGAGCTCATCAATGGATAAGTCAATACAGTCAATGATGTGGTTTGGAGTTGCAGGTTGACACTTAGTACATAGTGGGAAAACCTTGCAGCCATTCTGGAAAGTCATTGTCCATAGATCACCAAACTTAAGTCTGCCAATGGGACTGAAAGCAGAAAGTGTTCAATATGGAATTGTGGTTGTTGGAGAATGGACAGTGTGTACCCCTCCTATCCTTTCTTTGTCTTTGCCATGTCTGAAGATGTGGCCTTTGTGTGTTCCAGGGAGCTAACGCCTCTCAATTTGAAAAGACTCTAGGAAACAGCAGACTGCCTTCAAATGAGCATTACTTTGGTCTAGTCAACGTAAGTAGGCCACCCTTAGTGAAGGTCTGCAGCATCTGTTGGGCTGTTGGTCCAGTTTGGCAACACCTGCTACTGCAACTCTGTCCTCCAAGCCCTCTACTTCTGCAAACCCTTCAGAGAGAAGGTCCTGGACTACAAGGCAAAGAACAAGAGAACTAAGGAGACCCTGCTGACCTGTCTAGCAGACCTCTTCTACAACATCGCCACCCAGAAGAAGGCAAAAGGAACCATCGCCCCCAAAAAATTCATAGCCAGGTTAAGGAAAGAAAACGGTAAGTTGGGAAAAGATAATTTTTATCCCCTGAAGATGATAGTTAATATCATAAAAATGAAACTGTGACATTTTCTATTTAAGATCACACCTAGAAATTTACAAACCTCCTTTTCAAAAATGACTTAAATAGTTTAGGGAGCATCTCAATGTATCAGCACTTTTTCTGAAAACCATTCTATTTCGGCAATTAATAGAGAAATGTGATACCAGTTACACCAAAAATGTAACCAGACAAGGCTCTTTATTTTTGCTGAAGCCCAATATAATGAAACTCTTGCTCCATCTTTCAGCCATGGTTAAAAATAGAATTTGTTCAAATGGCTTAAGGTGTCAAACCAGTCATCTTTTTTCAGGATTTTTGCCTCTCTCTCATCAGTGACCAATTTAGTAGATATAATACCCTCTATAAGGTATGGAGACAGGCAATTTTGTTAACACTTGGTTATCTTGTGTCTTCAATAAAACTGTGTATCAAATAGTTTCCATAGTTATTGTCTGAATCCCAATATACATGCTAAAATGTACCACTTAAGTTTTTCCATGATTGTATATAGTATATCAACCATTTATTTCCAAATAAACTTGTTACAAGTGTATGCAAAAAAAAAACCTCTTTTATAAAAAATGAGACCATACATTTTCTTGATCTTAGCAGAGCATGCAGGATTTCCATGAATATCATGTAATACCACAGATTCAACAAATAGGGAATATAAATTATCCAATTGTACAATACGGTTTTCAGGAGAAGTGCCATTTTCATGACTAAAACTTTGCAAAGAAAAAAGTTGTGTAGGTGCAAATGTGTGGGGGTGCAGAGCTATTTGACAACTACCTCCAACAAGATGCCCACGAGTTCCTCAACTATCTCCTGAACACCATAGCAGACATCCTACAAGGTACATGGGTCCCCCCATAGTCCTCAGTACTGGCTGACTTGGTTGGTTGGTTACAGCCGAGAGGCAGCATGGGAATCCAAAGGCTAAGACCAACTCGCAGTCCTCAGATGACCCTCCTGCTGCGGCGGGCGCCACCACGCAACAGAACAACTCCAAACCTGAGCCCACGTGGGTCCACGACATCTTCCAGGGAACTCTCACCAATGAGACCCGCTGCCTCAACTGTGAAACTGTAAGTTGTGGGTGGTGGGGATTCATACTCAGCCTTTCTCTGCCATCTTTTGGTTGAGAGAGATAAGTACACACACACACATTAAAACATAATAAATTACTCTCAAAAGAAGTAACACAATTCTTTTGTTTAATATCAGCCAATCCTAGCCTTCCTACACAAGCCCTGAATAGATAAAAGGATACAAAGCAATAATGCACCATCTATATCTAGAAAAAGAAATAATTTAAAAGCACAAATGTTTCTTTTATACACAAAACAAACCTCTATTTTCCTTACTGCATCACATCGGGTTTGTTTTGTGTATAAAAGAAACATTCGTGCTTTTGAATTATTTATTTTTCTAGATATAAGAATAATGCTCCAGTAAAGCCCTGTCTCAAATAGCCTGCTTAAGACAGTGATTAATCAGTATAACTTCTTCCAAAAGAAGTTCCAGAATCAAAGTGACTTTTAGAGAGCAGGTAATAGGTCAAAATGGTCATTTTGGTGAGGAAAACTGTCTTTTGTAGAGTTGTCCACCTACTGGAGTCTTCTCTCATGGAGGTTCTCGAATGCCTATTTATATTTTTAAGGCAAATTTTTGTAACATTTACTTTTTCTAGGACCTAAATATATATAGAAATCTTGCCGGAAGATGATATTTTAGTAAAAAAAATCATGCAAAAAAAAAAAGGATGGTGTATCATTTTTGCCATTTATTTTGACAGTAGAGTTGGCCTTTTATATTTACACAAGCTTGTTAAAAATTCACTAATGATTTTGGCTCTGTTACTTTAAAATAGTTCCCTATAGTGGCGGCGCATCTTGTCAATAAAAGTGGCACACCCTTGTGTGAGCTATTGCTACACTACACCAGTCAGTGTAGGAGGGCTCAACAAATGGTACAAGAGTTTGTAGTCTACAGTTGGGGGAAATGTATATTTTATTTCAAAAACCACAAAAAAAAACTAAACTAGCAAATAAAAGTAAAATGGAATGTTCTAGTTAGTAGTAGCTTGCCTTTTTATCTCCACAGTCTACAACTTTCAAAAAAAAGTCTTTCCTAAACCCCTGCCACAAGTCCTGTCATCAACTTCTCTGCAGTCCTCACTCCTACAGTTAAGTCCCCCATGAAGAGTCTTCCTCTAAGGCATAACTAAACTCAGCCTCATGGAGGGGTGGCCATTTATTCTGACACTGTTGTGGTTGCAAGGCTCCTCCTGACATGACACTGTTGTGGTTGCAAGGCTGACATGACACTGTTGTGGTTGCAAGGCTCCTCCTAACATGACACTGTTGTGGTTGCAAGGCTGACATGACAGAGTGTCTGATAAGAGAGACTGTTTAGGCTATGGTCTCTCATGGGAGGACCTGCCTTCTAGCAGAATGGTCTTACGGCACTCTCCCCACACCATGCACTCTAGCAATGCTACTATTACTTGATTATGGCAACAATCCCTAGCTTTTCTGCCACTCTGATGACTCACTGAACACCCTCAGTCCCTACTGGACTGTTTGGATTGTCACTCTGGCAGCTGGATTCTGAGGAGGAGGTTCCACAACTCTCTGATGGTATCCACCCACTCAGACCTTGCAGCTCTCAAGACATCCAACCTTGAACTCCTCCTTGCCACAAAAAAGGTCACTTCACCCTCATTCTGGCCCCTGTGAGGGCACTTGACATCCTGCCAGGTTCAACAGCTGACCTAGAGCAGCTTCCTTATATGAACTCTGTCCCCCGCCCCCTGGACAATATTTTCATTTATTTCTTCTATGTATGAATAATCTATTTCAAAATACAGTATAACCTCTCTCTAATTCAATAGATAAAAATTCAACACATTCAACACCATTTATTTTTGAACAAGGAAAACAGATTTATTGTTACATTAAAGAGATTTTTGATTAGACACACAATTTGGATTATAGATTATTAACACAAGGTAATAAACTAAATCCAAATAATAGTTTGATGTTTCAGTAACAGCAAAGTTAAATAACTACTGCATTTTAAATGTTCATAAAAATAAACATTTATTGAATTACCTTTAAAAAATATTATATATACATATACAGTAAAACCCCGCTAATACGAACCCACGCCGATTCCCAATTCCATTCCATTGAAAATACCATCGTTATAACGAACTTTGCGATTTTTAGAATAACGAACTACCCCTATACCGAAACTATTTTCGGTCCCAAAATAATAAAATATATTTAAAATACTATGCTTATAACAAACTTAGAATTGTAATTAAAAAATAATAATAATAAAACAAAATTTTGAGCATGTTTCAGCTCGCGGATCGCGATTTCAAAACAATAAATTTAGCGGCATTGTTTGTTTTGATTTTTGCACTTTATTTTTGCTGTATGTTGTATAAATGTTTACACATTATACTTTTTATTAAATAGAATATCTTTGCATCCATTAAATTTGAAATATAAAAAATGCAAATGGCTTCCAAAATGAATAAAACAAAGGCATTTTAAAAAGAAAAATGTAATTTCTTTTTTAAAAAAAAGGCCATTTTCAGAACTTTTCAAAGTGAAACAACACAGGCAAAATGTTAAGAACATATTAAAATAAGAGAGAATATAACTTTCTATTATAAAAGATAAAATATAAAGCTATTAATAATTGTTACAAAGAAGAATCAACCCTCAACTTTTGCTGCGATCGCGATCGTGCGTTTTAGAGCTAAAATAAAAAAAGTCCAAATAAACGGTCCTGTGATGAAACAAAATTATTTTTATGCCATTAACTATGGTGATTTTAAAGTCAGCAATGTTTTGCATGACGGTTAAAAAAAAAAAGGCGAAATCTAGCCTAGAAGAATATGTGAAAACATGAAATGGAATAAAAACACATTAACTTTGTTTGAAAGGAGCAATGCTTGAAGAGTGCTTTGAAACAACAAGGTGTTAGAGCCATTTTTCAAGTAAACATTGTATTATATAACGTGATAATGATGTTTTAAAATCTTTGAATATACAGTGGACCCTCGGTTTGCGAGCACAATCCGTTCCAGTTCCAGAGCCATGCTCGTACTCCAAAACGCTCGTAGTGCGAAACTAATTTCTTATTTTTAATAATTGAAACTCGGGCAATTCTTCTTGCTAGAACAATTTTGCAGCAAAATTTTGCTCGTAGAGAAAAGCTCGTACTCCAAGGTGCTCGTAAACCGAGGGTCCACTGTATATTTAATAAAACTTTGCCTAGGATTTGTCTTGATTTTTAAATTAGACATAGAGGTACATGTATGTTAATGATAAGAAGCACCTATCATCTAATGATTTCTATTATTATTCAGTATTAATGTAAGGAAATTGGTCAATTAAGGGAATTAAAACAAAGTGACCACTATTAAGAGACAGCCTCTTCTTGTGTGTATGGCCGTCCTTTAATTATACAGTCTAAAAATTTTGAAAAGTAAAAAAAAAAATAGCCAAACCGTGGCTATAGTGAACCAAAAGCTCTGTCCCATTGGGGTTCACTATAGAGGGGTTTTACTGTATATTTAAAATTTTTGTGATTCAACAATGATAATAATAGAGTAATGCTGAATATTTTACAGATTTTTCTCCCTTATTTGTGTGTTTGTGTTACAATTTGAGATTCATTTATAATAAAATTCAAATTAATGAAAAATAGGGGGATCATAATTACCTGTTTTTTTTTTTTTTTTTTCAATTTTACATTAGATGTTAAGGGGGTGAAACCCTGCAGGACAAAAAAGAAAAAGGGTTTTGAAAAATGCACACATTATCGAGGAAATCTATTGAAGAAGTAATACTGTATTTGAGGTTTGTATATTGCAACTGTGATGAACTTTCACACAGAAATTTCATTTGTGAAGTTTGTACAATTCTAAATAGAAATTTGAAAAGTTACATGGTCAAATTCAAATAAGGAAATTATGTGATGTTTATGCTAGATCTAAAAAATCCTAGGTCTCCACCTCCCATCAAATTAAACATCAAAACTAGACACCATCTATTTGACTATATTAGCTCATCAATACTCCTACCAAAATATCACTGGTTATATATTACTATAGATTTAGGTCATTTCTCAAATTTTCTTTTTTTAAGAAAAAAAAAAGTTCTCCTATCCAATCCTCTTGATGGCAGGTGAGCAGCAAAGACGAAGATTTCCTGGACCTCTCAGTGGACATAGACCAAAACACCTCCATCACACACTGCCTGCGTGGCTTCAGCGACATGGAGACCCTGTGCAGCGAGCACAAGTACTACTGTGAGAACTGCTGCAGCAAGCAGGAGGCCCAGAAAAGGTAAGGAAAGGCTGTAGTTGGCCAGCCACTGACTGAGGCAGACTTGCAGGATGAGGGTGAAGAAGCTCCCCATGATCCTGGCCCTCCATCTCAAGAGGTTCAAGTACATGGAGCAGCAGAACCGACACACCAAGCTCTCCTATAGGGTTGTCTTTCCCTTCGAGCTCCGGCTCTTCAACACCGTAAGTCAGCTGGGAGCAGAGCTTGTTGGATGATATGCCCTTCTCTAGGCCCCCATCTCAGTTGGTGTTATACTGAATTATCTCCAGTAGCATTTATAACATTCTTTGTTGGATTCCTCCCAGACTGGAACAATTCACATAAACTGAATAGGGAGTCGGTGGACCAGTGGTTTAAACCACTTCAGTAGCCATGACCCGGAATTGAATTTTTTCATTGGGCATTTTTTTCCACTAAAAAAATGTTCCAATGATCCCAATTCTTGCAAAAGTCCAACCCCACCAGTGAATAATCTGACAGGGCTCTGGCCTACTTGTAAGTGCAAAAGTCAAACTGCTTTTCATATGTGTAGGCATGTGTTGCACTTACAGTAAAAGCAGTCGCCAACTTCTACCCACCATGATTATCATGATATACATGTACTAGGGATAATAAAAAATATATATATACATAGAGAATTGCTAACTATTGCTAGAGCATTATCCTATAGCTGCGGACATGTGACATTTCAAGAATAATCAACCTAAAATGGACTCTCCATTATGTGTCTTGAATTATTCTTAGGAGCCAATGTTGGATGTCGTTGATACAAAGATTAAATAATTTTTTTTTTAAGTGTGTTGCGAAAAAGAAAAAAATTGAACTCATGATTTAGTTTTAAAATTTGCAAAGTATTTAGAAATAAAATTTAGAGAATATTACTCTATGTTCAATATTTAATATAGTAATACATACAGTAGAACCTCCCTGTAAAAGACACCTAATTGCAGAGCCAAAGTGTCCTTTAGGGAGAGGTGTCCTCTTACCGGAGAGTTGCTAAATTGTAAAAATGGTAATTTTGCAAATGAAAACTGTCCTTTGTGGAGAGGTGTCCGCTAAAAGGAGGTTCTACAGTATCTTATAAATCTATAGTATAATTAATTTAAATTAATATATTTTATTAAAATTTATATTTTATTTAAACATAGAAACTTTCTCCTTGGAATATAAATACTATAAAGTTAAGTGCCAGGAGAAAATGATTTTTTATTAATCGACTACTTAATAAAAAATCATTTTCTCCTGGCACTTAACTTTATAGTATTTAAAATTTATATTTATAAATTATTTTTTTTTTTTTAAGTTACACTCATGGACAAATCTTGAAGAAGTGGAAAGTCTGATGTTGCCAGACATCTATTTTTTTTTTTAAGGAAACAGAGGCAATTTTGTTCTTACTTTGTTGTCTCGTGTGTCTTCAATAAAGGTCACTGTGTATCAAATATATTTCAGAGTTATTGTCTGAATCCCGATATACATGGTAAGTTAGTCTCTGTATATATATGTATGTATTGTACAGACACTTACTTGTTGTATCTAAGTCTGGGTGTGTCAGTCGGACGATGCCTACAACCCTGACAGGCTGTATGACCTGGTTGCTGTGGTGATCCACTGCGGCAGCGGACCTAACCGGGGCCACTACATCTCCATAGTCAAGAGCCACGGACAATGGCAGCTCTTTGATGACGACATTGTTGATGTGAGTTTGTCTTCCTTTCAACAACTTCCATTGGGCCTTTTTGATCTTATCTCTGCAGTATAATGCAGAAAATAAGAATGGCACGATGAGGAATGCAATGATGTGTATTGGACAAAAGAAGAGAATTGTAGAGACATGTGGTCACACACCTATTGATGTTAGAGCTGGACTCTCAGAAAGAAGAAAGAATTGAAGTCTTTGAAATGTGGAAATGGATAAAACTATTCAGAATGCCACGGATAGATAAAAAGACAAATATTTCAATCTTAAATGAAATTAATCCTGGTAGATCACTAGAATCCCAAATATGCAAACAAAGACTAACCTATTTCAGACACTTAATGAAAGCAATTGGATTAGAAAAGATGTTGGGGAAAATTGAGGGAAGAAGACATCCAATGAGCTGGCTAGAAGGGTCAAGGAAGCTAGCAGAAGGTCACTAGTTGAGCTGGGACTGATGGTGACCAATGGATCAAATTGGAGAATATTTGTACATATAGTCACCAAGGGTGAAACTTGACTTGATGTATGCTAGCAATAACAGCATAATGTAGAATCCAACTACTGAATTTACCACAACACCAGGCAAGTTTAGAAAATAGCAGTTTTTTGAGTTATAGCTCTCCATCAGTATACATGTTGAAGCTTCCATTTCATGATAATCTATATAAGGATTTGTGAAATTATCTGAATTAGTTAAATATCAGTTTTAACTAGGGAAGTCTTTCTGTATTTGTTTTAAAGCAGATGCAATCAGACTTTTTATATTGTTCTGTGCATAGAAAAAATATATTTTAAAGGCAAAATGAATTAAATTGTTTTAATAAGAGGTGCACACATCCACAATGTTAAAATGGCATTGATCAAACCAACCTTCAAGCTGAAGTGGTTACTTTACAGCTTTTTTTTTTTTTTTTTTAATGATGATTGATTGATAATGTCCAGAGGAAAGTGAATACTTTGGGGCAATAGGTCTCCTTATAGATGGTACTTGCGCCTCTTCAACTTTTATAGCATTAGCCCTTTTGTGGTGTAGTTCAATCATATCTATACCTGTATTAAGGTGAAAATATAAGCCATTCAGGGATAAGTTGAGATTTCTCTATTTTTCAGGTTTAAAAGCCCTTTTACAGAGGAAGAAGATAAAAATAAACTCTTTGTTTGAAATGATATTCTACATGAAAGCATACCTTGAAAGAGGGCCTACCAACATCCTAAGATCTACAGTTTTTCTGCCAATGTAAACTGTTGTTAATGTTTGACATATATTCTATTTACAGTGAAGGTAGTGTTTCTGGATTTACTCTGGATTTTTGGGGGTGATTAGGGGACATTGGGCTTGGGTTCAGTACATCACAGACTTCTGAAAGGTTCTGTTTATACTGTTATATTTTCTTGATATGAGGGACTTTAGACCACCAGTCTCTGTTACTTATTGGGGATATTAGTGTGATGGTTTTTGGTTCAGATAAGAGAGGAAGGTGTGGCTCATTTATTTTAAATGTTGGAAGATAACAATTTGCTTCCCCATGGTTACTAATATTACAATGCATGTACATTGTGGTACAGTGGAGTGAACCCAGGAGGAGCTCTGAACATCAGAAATAGACAGCATCAAACAACACTAAAAAGATTTAGAACAGGCCATCTCAAGCCATTAAAGATAGAAAATAATAACAAAATCTACCCCACTTGCCCAAAATGTAGCTGCAGCTCCAGAACACATTTTGGCTTGCATTAGATGCACTAAACAGGACCTTTGGGAGAGGCCACTGCTTATCATAAAACAGCTCGAGGAGCATGAACTCATGGAATTCGTGTAATCTTTACACAAGGGGATAAGAAACAACAACACTATTGTATTATGTTTGGATATTCTTGTATTTTCATTCATGGACACAGCTTAAGGAAGTAGAAAGTCTTTGATGTCTCTGATTATTATTATTATTTTTTAAGGACACAAAGGCAATTTTATTCACATTGGTTATCTCATATGTCTTCAATAAAGGTCACTGTATATCAAATATCCTTCAGAGGTATTGTCTGAATCTCGATATACATGTTAAAAGATACAACTTCCTTAAGTTTTGTCCATGAGTGTAGATCACAAAAAAAGATATATTGCAGCCTATTTTGTAATATTTATATATAAGTACAAAATAAATACTA
This sequence comes from Cordylochernes scorpioides, assembly GCA_030710605.1. Lineage (NCBI taxonomy): Eukaryota > Metazoa > Arthropoda > Arachnida > Pseudoscorpiones > Chernetidae > Cordylochernes > Cordylochernes scorpioides. The sequence continues at coordinate 13,594,623 of CP092863.1, forward strand.
CAAGAAATCAATATAAAGAGCTTGTTCCAAGTGGTGTAGTTATAATAGCAAGATGTTGTCGTGTCCAATGAAGAGCCTCAGATGTCTACATGCATCTCTATCACAGCAATGTCCTCTATCTTGGGTGTGTAAAATTGCTGTTCTGGGTTCCATGTCAATTTTCTGTAAGGCTGCGGCCATTGCTGGGCATGAGAATATGTGGGTAGGTGTTAGTTCCACACCAGGACAATTTTTACATGTCCTATAGGTTCTTGTGCCATCTGGATGTATTGTTATTCCTTTGTAGTGTTTCCCTCTGAGTCTTGTGATTGTTTGTGTAATTATTCTCTCAGAGTTTATTTCTCATATTTGATCTTTCTTATCTTTTGTTGAATTATCTTGTATTGGTTTTGTTCTTCACAGCAAGATGTGTGGTGCAGCAAATCGATGCCTCTGCCATTGAGGACTTCTACGGCCTCACAACAGACACACAGAAGACGTCAGAGTCAGGATACATTCTATTCTACCAGTCTAGAGAATAGAGGGCATTTTTAACTTTTTATTTTTGTAGTGTGAGAGATGTAGCCTCCTCATAGCTTGCCTAGAAAAGCTAGTTTTGTGTTAATTTTATTTGTACTATATTTTGTAAATAAAAAAAGATGTACAGAGTTTAGAGGTGTGTGTCTCTTTTTTTATATATTTCCTTTAATCTGAAAACTTGTTGATACATTTTCCACGTTTACTATAATTCAACCTTTTTTTATTTTCCAAATCCTCACCAAGGTATCTGCTTTACCTGATTATAATTAAAACAGACTTGAGGTGCTGAATTAAAGAGGTTTGACTGTAAATATGCACGGCCTCTCCTGGAGATGGCTTCTTATTGGAGTATGGGTTATGTGATATATCAATTTTAAAACTATGTTTTCAATCTACAAAGTGGGCACACATTAGCTGATTGATTGGGTTAGGTTTGAAAGATTTTTAGTCTGAAAAGTAAATCCTCTGCAATACATATAAACAAATGTCTGTGAGCAAGTCACTCACTCCATCTGACAACCCTCTTTAAACCCCTTTTTTTAAAGCTTATTAGAAATAGAAGACAATTTAGGCAAAGTCAGACTTTCACCAAAGTGTGTCTGGATCATGGTGCCATGATCAATTAAAGCTGTACCCCTACACCTCATTCCATGAGATCATGAACTCATGGAAATCGTGTAATCTTTACACTGGGGATAAGAAACAATAACAAAATGGCTTCTGAAGGTCATTTTCTCATTTTATTTTATATTCATCTCAAGCTTTCTCTACACCTGTAGAAAGGTTTGTGATACCCAAAAGCTTGTGATGAAAATGAAATAAAAAATTCATCCTTAGAAGCCGTTTATTTTACAGATTACAACTTTTTAACCTGAAGATATGTGTGTATGTGATTAATGTTTTTTTCTTCACAAAAATCTTCTTCAAGATGAAAATAAAGACAAAATTTAATACAGTCATTTTTTTTTTATCCTGAAGGTGATAACGTGGATTATGGATAAGAAATGGTAGGTTAAAAAGACCAAAAATTGAAATAAATTTATTATATTTGACACACATTAATATAGTATTGTTATAATCTTCTCAGACAAATATACTGAATTGATACATTAAGTATTTTTGTCTAAAGATTATAACAACATTGGTAACAGTGTTGTTACCAAAATATCATAAATTGTTAAGTCACAATTACTTTGTAGTTACAAAATATCATAAACACAAGGTAATAAGACCAAATCCAAATAAATAAATAGTGTGTGATGTTTTGGTAACAGCTTTGTTACCGAAACATCACACACTATTTATTTGGATTTAGTCTTATTACCTTGTGTTTATAATCCAAATTGTGCCTTATCAAAATATCATAAGTTATTTATATTTATTTGAATTTGGCTTGTTGTTGTTTCTTATCCCCTTGTGTAAAGATTACACGAATTCCATGAGTTCATGCTCCTCAAGCTGTTTTATGATGAGCAGCGGCCTCTCCCAAAGGTCCTGTTTAGTGCATCTAATGCAAGCCAAAATAAATTATGTTTATATATAATGTAAATATAATTATGTTTATATAATAAAAATTGTACCTTATCATAAAATGGCTAAAGATGGCAACATCCTAGGAATCTCTCTTTATAGTCTGCTCAGTCCCATTGTTGGAAAATATTGGTCATGGGGAGATGTGAGTGGGTGTGTGAATTCTATACTTCCATGTCATGGTCACTATACTATATAGAACTTTCAAAAGTTGTTCAAACACAAGGTAATAAAACATCACACACTATTTATTTGGATTTGATCTTATCACCTTGTGTTTATTATCTACTAGCCGAATGACCCGGGCAACGCCCGTGTTTTAATTTAGACACGTGGACCTGTTGGATCATTAATGCCCATGTTTTACCCGATTGAATGTTTTTATTCAAATACTATTTGTTACAATTATAAATTGGCGCCTTAAATAAATGCATATATTAGTTAATAACTATAGCCTATGTGCTTTATCTGTCTATGTACTGTTGGCTTCCGTAGGCGTCTCTTACTGGGAAAAAGAAAGAGAGGATTCCATTTAGTTATTAACTAATATATGCATTTATTTAAGGAGCGACCCGCTCCAACACAATAGTTACAAAAAGCGAGTGGGGGGGGGGGGGGTAAAGTGTCTCGCGCAGTGGCGGCGCCATCGTAGTGAACCAATAGGAGAGCGCCATTCCAAAAAAAAAAGCAAACGGTGACAGATGAAGAACGCATGACGCTCGTAACTAATCCAAATTGTGCATTATCAAAATTTTTTCATCATTGTTTTGTGCTATTTTCATTATGGACGCCATCCATCATGGATTGTCATTTCTCCCCATTATGAACAATGCTCTTTTCATATCTTATTTTCCAAAGGCCCTTCTGTTATAGTGCAGTATTTAGCACATTTTTTTGTCTTTGGCATGAGCATCAGTTTTTGCTTTCTTATGTCTGATAATTTATACTTTTTTGTTGTTGATAGAAAAACACAATTTGGAATGTGCTATGAGAATCCAAAAGCAAAAACCATATTCAAATAAACAAACTGGATGAAAACAACATTAATAAATTTATCAGAATAAAGTGTATTTAATTTAAAATAATTTTTAACTCAAATTCTCAGAGAAGCTTCAAAACAATTTATTCTAGTTTTTTTTTTTGTAGAATTTTTATTTTTTTCAAAATGTAACACACCTGATTGATCATTGGGGAAAACAAAGGTATGCAAGATGATTTGATCCAAAATTTCTTAATTTTTCTTCTTTCTTATCTCCACTCAATCATATTAGGGTATCAAGTTGTGACCCTTGATGGTGTCTGTTTGACAACCATCATGACTGAGTGAAGTAGAATGCATCTGCCTTTGTCATTAAGACTGGGAGCACTACTCAGTAGCAGGCCGACTTAGCTCCAAAAGAAATGGCCGCCTCTGACATGAGGAACAGACGCCATGTGCAGCCACTCCTAACATGGAGTACAAAAGCTGCTCATCCTGTATCCCTGGATTAGGAGTCCTTACAGGGTACTATCAGCTGGGCCAGCTGAGCCCAGGATTTTTTCTTTTTAGTGATCTTGTTACTGCTTCCTCTCCTCCTTTTTCATCCAGACTTGGGACTGGCAAAGGCAGAGATCTTAATTAACTCCAGGAATGGTGCTATTGCACACTGCTTAAAAATATTACACAAGCATCTCATTTTGAACAAGTGTTACACAATGGTTTAGCCCATTGTTGAAGCTCCCTTGGCAACCACAGTTACTCTGCCTTTCTTCTAATTTAGCCCCATAATTGCTGATGACTGGAATACAATCTAATGAGCAGATGATCTGAGTTTCTGGACCACATCAAGAATATAAGCTGGCATTCTGCAGCTTCTGGATAATCAGTGACCCGACTTCCTTCTTGGAACAACAGTTTACAGTAGAGGCATGAGACTGACCACCAGTGTCTTAAGCTAGGGCTAAACTGTACACTTTCCTTTTAATCTTCCAGCATATCTTTACTCTAATGCATGTGTGGAGTCACCTCTTTTTTTTTTTTTAGTTTAAAGTAATTCTTAATAATCTAGTACTCCTGTCTATTTACAGAACATTCCCATTAAATTAGACTCATTCACTAATTCTGTTCTCTAATATTTAAATGACATTTAAATTTAATACAAAACAGGTAAGCATTCACACACACAAAAATTCATATCATTGTTACAAAGAATTTTTATTTGTAAAAATTTCTAAGTATTTTAAATATTGCTAGAATATTAGAGTAAAAATGTTGACGCTTACCGAAAATAAATTTAGATAATATGCATATCAGGATTATTTTAAGACTATCAGATCATGTATTTTCCTGATAAATCCATATTCAACTACATGAGTGAAACATTAATATAAATGTATGGGATATGGTGGCACCATTAAGAAAAATATTCTTTAATATTCAACTCAATCTTGCTCGTGGTTTGCGCCATCTATTGGGATAATTATCAACTAATCATCTTTTTTTAAATTTCATTTTATTGTACTCAAACCTTTTATTGATAAATCAAGAAGAGCGCCAATCCTCAGAGTAATGAAAGTCTGCACCTTAGCAATCGCCATGGTGAAAAAAAAAAATTGCCTCCAACTTCGTGCTAACCTAGACATTTTTAAAATTTGTTCTTAACCAATATTCAAAAATCATTAAAAAATCAAAATTTAGTCGATATTTCTATTTAATAATGTCAACTAGCACATCTACCTTTTTCTTTAGGAGATGTTATAAAAAATATTTTATCATCCTTTGAATATAGTTGCGGAACTACTGGTTTCCTGTGCTGCTCTTTTCCTGTTATTGCACCTTGTACGGAGAATCTGTATAAAACTAACGTCTTAATAAAGGCTTTGTGTGTGTGTATCATCCTTTGATTCTCTTAGGCTATCTGAGTATTTGGCGTTCTGGGATCCAAGAACCCAGATTATCTATATCTCCCACAACAATAATTTTCTTAAAACAGAAAATAAAGAATTAATGTATATATAATGTGCTCTCTAATAGGATTGTTTGAGGCATCTTTAGAATGAAGCTATATTGAAGTCTTCCCAAAATAATAGGTTCTGGTCAAAGCGTGCTGTTCGCTCTAGATAAATTTTTCAATGTTATCTAATGTTCTCCATGTCCTTTTGTTTCAAAATTTTATATAATAATAATTATATTTCCATAACAAAACAGTTATAATTTCCAAAATATTAGACCTGTTAACTCGCAAAGTTAAATTTCAGATATTTTTCTGTGCTACCTTACAAAAGTTGTAAAATTGTGTTAATTGTGAGTCCTATTTTTATTAATATTTGTTTAAGAGAAGAGTGTGTATTTTATAGAAAAACTAAAGTAATTTATAATTGATACGAAAGAGAATTTTAAATTTAAAAATATTTCAGAAAGATTCGAATAAATTTGGCATTGATTTTCCTGCTAATGATTCAAGATTTCGTAACACTGACTATTTGTTTACCTATGTAATCTTATTTTAAGATTTTCAAAGACGATCGGTGTTTTTAAGAATTAGTGATAATTGTTTAAAAATGCCAACGATATATTTGTATTAAATTTATTCACGGGAATGAAGTTATTTCTCAGAGGTAAGGTAATAATGAAAAATCCATTTTTGAAATCAATTCTGCTGAATTATTGATTTGACTTATTTTAAGGCGGGGAGCCTCGGGGCAATTTTAGCAATACTAGTAATTATATCTGTTATTTTTTCCTTCATAACTTCCTCTTTGAACAAGATATCTTTCAATACACTATAAATAAAATTCGTTTTTATTTATAGTATTTTAAAATATTTTTCCTTGTCAAGTTGAATATATAAAACCACCAATACGCATTTAATATTATGCCCCAATTATATATATAGCCCAAAATTTAAATAAATACGTCTTATAAACCAAAAATAAAAAACAATATATATATATATAATAGAAATTGTGTAAATTTCATTTATTTATATATTTTACCTTTCAAAATTTAAAGTTTTCCTGTGAATGTTATTATAAGAATTTAATTATGATGAATTAATATGTGACACAAAACCACATTCAAGTTTCCTCCTTTGGGGAACTGTTCATGATATTTCAGAATTATGATGTCATATTTATACCAATATTTTGAAATTTCAAATTATTTTAACCAATAATTATGACATTTCTTATCAAAGTGGCAATATAGAAATGACAGAATAATGACACAATTACTGTCATATTTCTGTTCTCTTACATTATATACTAGGGTGTAAGGTGTGTACAATGAGGTACAAATTGGATTATAGATTGGAGAGAAGGGTAAGGAACAATTTGGATTATAGATTATAAACACAAGGTAATAAGACCAAATCCAAATAAATAGTGTGTGACGTTTCGGTAACAGTATTGTTACCATCTTCAGACAAAAGTATTGAATCTTGTTTTGTACAGTTTCAGTACTTTTGTCTGAAGATGGTAACAACGCTGTTACAGAAACGTCACACACTATTTATTTGGATTTGGTCTTATTACCTTGTGTTTCTAAAGGTGTAAAGTATTTACAAACCATGTCAAAATTAAGAAAGGTTAGGCTATAAACACAAGGTAATAAGACCAAATCCAAATAAATAGTGTGTGACGTTTCGGTAACAACGCCGTTACCAAAACGTCACACTGCTTTTTTAGATTTGGTCTTATTACCATGTGTTTATAAAGGTTTGATAAAATTCATGAATGATTCTACATTGTAACCTCATTAGTACGGCAACTTGATTATAATAAATCTAAAGTACCAATTTTTTCAAGTGTAGTATAACAAAAACCCAGTTTCAAAATCTTCGTTTCATACGTGCAACCCAAATTTTTTTCGCTAATTTTCCCAGTTTGAGGACCAAGTAAAAGGTTGAGAAATGCCTTTATAGATAGCCGCTACAAACCAGAAATTAAAGGATGGACCATGGAAACTAAATCACTATCAAGAACAGTTACCATTTAAATAATACAACAGCATTAGAAGCCTGTAATATAAAAGATACCAAGATGGAGTACCAGAGCACAAAAACTGAAAAATACACCCTTCTATCTAACCAGGAATACCTTTATTCATAGTAGATGGGAATTATCCTATTCATGGTAGCCCCACTTCTTCAACACCCCAAGGGATCAGAATTTTCAGTTGAAAGTGGCAATTCTAGGATATTTCTATGATGTAATACTCTGTTATAATTTGTATTTGACCATTTTTTTGTCTATGCTAATTTGCATCTCTGCCTATATATATATATAATACAATATAATGTGGCTAAGATTATAGAACGCCATTTAACAAGTTTTACCGCAAATATTTCTTTTTACAGAACAAAAAATTGTAATTTTAATTATTTTAAGGAGAAATAACGACTATTCCTATCCTTAGTGATGAATTGTGAAGAGTAATGATGAACGGAAAATAAAAGTGTCCAGGGATGGGAATCGAATCCACAGTGTTCCACTTACCAGGCAGATGCCATGTCCACTAGGCTATATATATATTGTAGCTTTGTTAGGTCAAATGTTAGGCCTTGGATAGGTTAGGATAGGTCGGACCACTGATAGACTTGAGCTGCTAGTGTGTGTATATAATTTTATCTAGTTTTTTCTTTAATCTCTTGTCCCCCCCCTTCCTTGTTATTTCTGAAATTCCCTTTAATTAATAAAGCAACTTCATCATCTTCTTCTTCTTTCTTATCTCCACTCAATCATATTAGGGTATCAAGCTTGTAAAGCTTGAGACTTGACAACCATCATGACTGGGTGAAGTAGAATGTGTCTGCCTTTGTAATTAAGACTGGGAGCACTACTCAGTGGCAGGCCGACTTAGCTCCAAAAGAAATGGCTAACTCTGACATGAGGAACAGATGCCATGTGCAACCGCTCCTAACATGGAGTACAAACACTGCTCATCCTGTATCCCTGGATTAGGAGCCCTTACAGGGTACTATTAGCCAGGCCAGCTGAGCCCAGGTTTTTTAGCGAGCTTGTTACTGCTCCCCCTCCTCCATTTTCATCCGGGCTTGGGACCAGCAAAGGCGGAGTTAACTTCTTAGGAACTTCATAATTATCAGCATTCTTGCTTCCCCGAATCAACAAAATTAAAGAAAATGGTCATATTGGGAGATTCAAGAAAAAAAAGTGTTGAACAAGAAGAAAGTGTTGAAGAGTTTATACTGTAGATAGAAGAGGTAGCTTGAGAGGCAACCATATTGATCACATGTCTGCCTGATACTGAGCCTTCACTCAGGTGTCACTCACATGACAGCCTGTGATTTTAACCTTCATTCACTCACTTGTGTGTGTGAACCCACCAGTTTCGATGTTTATTTTGATGGGTGAGGTAACCTTTGTTTTTTATAAAACACACCATTCTTGTTCAATCTGTATTGAATTTTAGATGTAGTTGAAGTAAACATTGTTATCTAGTTATAAGTGAACGTGTTTTTTAAAAAAAATTGACATAAATTTTTTTTTATTATACATTCTTTTATTTATTAGTTAAACTGTCTTTACAATTTGGATTATAGATACAAGAAAATAAGACTTAATCCAAATAAATGAATAGTGTGCAACATTTCAGCAACAGCATTGTTAGCATCATCAGACAAAAGAATAAAATAAATTTTATTTACAAAAAAAATTAATAAAAAGAATAAAATTTTATTCTTTTGTCTGATGATGGTAACAATGCTGTTGCCGAAACGTCACACACTATTAATTTATTTGGATTAGGTCTTCTTGTATATTTTTGACTTTGTTGAAAAATAACTAAAGATCATAATGAGAATACATTTTAAAAATTTATTTTTATCAAATTACATATTGTTGAATATTTAAATAAAAATACATATATTGGATCAAAATATCAATTATTTTACCAATATTTCAGCTGGCTGAACGCCAACCTTTATCAAGGTATTATAACATATTTAATATGCCATTACACATTAAATATGTTATAACACCGTGAGATAAAGGTTGGCATTTATCCAACTGAAATATTGGTAAAATAAATGATATTTTGATCCAATATATGCCTTTTTATTTAAAGATTTATTTATGGATTGCTCTATTTTCAAAAAAATTGTTGAATATGTAAATGAATAAATTGATAAAGAGTGAAAAGACCAAGCTACTGACTGGTATAACATCCCAGCTTTGTTCCCTATGTGGGATAAAGAGTGAAAAGACCAAGCTACTGACTGGTATAACATCCCAGCTTTGTTCCCTATGTGGGATAAAGAGTGAAAAGACCAAGCTACTGACTGGTATAACATCCCAGCTTTATTCCCTATGTGGGATAAAGAGTGAAAAGACCAAGCTACTGACTGGTATAACATCCCAGCTTTGTGTCCCTATGTGGGATAAAGAGTGAAAAGACCAAGCTACTGACTGGTATAACATCCCAGCTTTGTTCCCTATGTGGGATAAAGAGTGAAAAGACCAAGCTACTGACTGGTATAACATCCCAGCTTTGTTCCCTATGTGGGATAAAGAGTGAAAAGACCAAGCTACTGACTGGTATAACATCCCAGCTTTGTGTCCCTATGTGGGATAAAGAGTGAAAAGACCAAGCTACTGACTGGTATAACATCCCAGCTTTGTTCCCTATGTGGGATAAAGAGTGAAAAGACCAATGGTATGAGACATATCCCAGCTTTGTTCCCTATGTGGAGAGGTGTTACACCACATTCAGCAATGGGAGGCTTGTATGGAGCACTGACCTACTTCATGTTTTAACGTAAAACCTTGACGCCATCAAAAGTTGGCCCACATTATGCCACCACACGTGTGTCATGCATCTTATTTGGGTGGTTGGGTATTTAGGATGTGTTGCCACCGTAGAGTTGTGCAATGCCAGCCTGTGTCATACTCCAATTGTTTCCCTCTTTGCAAGTTTGTGAAAAAAAAAAAAATTATGCCCCTCCTATATCCAACATTGTATCAATGTTATTTTTATTTCTTGAAAATAAAGATACTTCGGCCTGTAAATTTTTTTATTACCTCGACATTTCAACAAAAATATTTTGTCCTTGTCAGGAGCAAACAAAAATTAAAATATTTGGTAAGGTGTTAAAAATTATTGTTGATTATTCAGAATAATTTTTTGCACCTTGCCAAATATTTTAATTTTTGTTTACTACTGTTGAGGACAAAAGATTTTTGTTGAAACGTCGAGGTAATAAAAAGATTTACAGGCCGAAGTATCTTTATTTTCAAGAAATATAAATGCCAGAGCCAGGCAGCCTCTATCTTTATGATAATGCTATTTTTAATTTCTTTGATTTTTTTCTTTCTTTGTTTGTGAGGATTGGACAAATTGCTCATAAAGTAAATGACATCTGACTGGCACCAACCATTGTGTTACCATCATCAGATGAAGTTAATTATGTCTTTGCTGGCTACTTTATATAATGATGATAGGTAGTTACAAACTTGTCTGGAAATTTTGTTTCCCTACTTTACCTCAGAGATCAGGTTGTGTTTTGTTTGATATTGCTATCGAAAAAGGCATTCAAAGAATCACAATCAACAATCAATAATGTGAAATATATCCGAATACTTCTAATTCTTCAAAAAATTCAACAAGAACTTCTAAAAGTGCATGAAATTACTGGATATTGGAAAATTTCAAATATTACTATGCTACTTACACGAAGATTAATTACCTATTCAATACTTTACATCTTAGCTTGGTTTTGTTACCTCACAGTTTTATTTTCATAAATCAAAATTTTGCTAATTTTAAGATCATTTTCTATTTCCAAATATTTTCTCCATATATATAGAATGAGCACGTTTATTCAAATAATAAGTTTTAAACACAAGGTAATAAGACCAAATCCAAATAAATAAATAGTGTTTGATGTTTCGGTAACAGCGTTGTTACCATCTTCAGACAAAAGTACTGAACAAGAAATTTTACCATTTTATTACCTTGTGTTTATAATCTATTATCCAAATTGTGCCTTATCAATAATAAGTTTTGTATACATGAAAAAGAACAATTTGGATTATAACTACAAGAAAATAAGACCTAATCCAAATAAATTAATTTTGAATTAGGTCTTATTTTCTTGTAGTTAAGTTTGTATACATTGATGTAGTCACAAAGCAATATGTAATTCGTAGGTTTTTTGATGTTGTGATAATCTTTATTGTAAGTTGTTTTATGATCATTTAAAGATGAAAACACACATCAACATACAATTTATCATTACTCTTCACAAATTCATCCTTTCATACTTCATCCATAAGGTTAGAAATAATGGTTATTTCTCCTTAAAATAAATTTAGATTTTTCGTTCAAAAGAAATACATGCGGGATAATTTTCAAATGTCGTTCTACAATCATAAGCCGCATTATATTGTATTATAAAATATTCAAATATATTACTTGGAGTTTCAGAGACCCACTGTTTAACACAGTGTTTCTATCTCTGGTTGGTAGTGAGTGAAGAGTTTTCACAATTTTTGAGTATATCGAGAATGATTGAAAGTTATGTTGGATGATTGAGGAAGTCAACAAGGTTATAATTAGCATACAATGTCATCCCAGACATTCTTCTCTCTACTATCCTGGTCATCTGGTTTGTGTAATGGTACAATTTGAATTATAGGTTAGAATCAAAAGGTAACAAGACTACAGGATTTTGGCTTCTTACCTTTTTGTTTGTGCAATGGTACAATTTGGATTATAGGTTAGAATTAAAAGGTAACAAGACTACAGGATTTTGGCTTCTTACCTTTTTGTTTGTGTAATGGTACAATTTGGATTATAGGTTAGAATCAAAAGGTAACAAAACTACAGGATTTTGGCTTCTTACCTTTTTGTTTGTGTAATGGTACAATTTGGATTATAGGTTAAAATCAAAAGGTAACAAGACTACAGGATTTTGGCTTCTTACCTTTTTGTTTGTGTAATGTATACATCCTCATACTACCCGGTATCAATCTATATACTCTGTTGCTATTTCTTCTTCTGGAAACATACTATTTGGATTCTAGGTGAGAAAATCTTAAAGTAACAAAACTAGATCCAAATGCATTAAACCCTTGATAGACTCTCTTTGAGAGGACACCTCTCCCTATGGGATACTTTGTCTCTGAAACTAGGTGTTATCCTTCACAGGAGGTTCTACTGTTACGACAATGTGTATATAACATATTAAAATACAATGGCCTAAGTGATGTTGTGTTATAATGAGGTTGGATTGTAAAAGTTTTTTTTTTTTAAATGCCCCACTCTTTCTCTGTATAGTGGGATTTGGACTTCTCTACCTCCAGTTTCTAACAAACGTCATCATTTTTTGGTCATATAAACCTGGTTTAGTTGAAAGATTGAAAAACATTGTGACCAATACAAGAATCCCCCCATCAAGTGTTATGACCAACACAAGAACCTTCCCATCAAGTGTTATGACTATGTCAATCCCCCCATCAAGTGTTGTAACTAACTCCTCCACTTCTCCCATCCATATTTCCAAAAAATTTTTTTTTATTCTTTCTTATAATCTGTATATATTTACCAAATGTATATAATCTTTCTCCATTTTTTATTTCCCACTTTCATAGGTTTCTCCGTTTTGTAACCCCAAGGAGAATCCTCTGTAAGACCTGTGTGTCTTAATAAAGGCTTTTGTGTGTGTGTGTGTGTGTGTGTGTGTAACTAACTCAAAATCCCCCCATCAAGGATTATGACCATCACAATCCCTCCATCAAGTGTTGTAACTAACTCAAAAACCCCTCCATCAAGTGTTATGGCCAACACAATCCCCCCATCAAGTGTTGTAACTAACTCAAAATCCCCCCATCAAGGGTTATGACCAACACAATCCCCCCATCAAGTGTTGTAACTAACTCAAAATCCCCCCATCAAGGGTTATGACCAACACAATCCCCCCATCAAGTGTTGTAACTAACTCAAAATCCCCCCATCAAGGGTTATGACCATCACAATCCCCCCATCAAGTGTTGTAACTAACTCAAAATCCCTCCATCAAGTGTTATGACCATCACAATCCCCCCATTAAGTGTTGTAACTAACTCAAAATCCCCCCATCAAGGGTTATGACCATCACAATCCCCCCATCAAGTGTTGTAACTAACTCAAAATCCCCCCATCAAGGGTTATGACTATGTCAATCCCCCCATCAAGTCTTGTAACCAACTCAAAAACCCCTCCCTCAAGTGTTATGGCCAACACTATCCCCCCATCAAGGGTTATGACCATCACAATCCCCCCATCAAGTGTTGTAACTAACTCAAAATCCCCCCATCAAGGGTTATGACTATGTCAATCCCCCCATCAAGTCTTGTAACCAACTCAAGAATTTCCCCATCAAGTGTTATGACCAACACAATCCCTCCATCAAGTGTTGTAACTAACTCAAAAACCCCTCCATCAAGTGTTGTAACTAACTCAAAAACCCCTCCATCAAGTGTTGTAACTAACTCAAAAACCCCTCCATCAAGTGTTGTAACTAACTCAAAAACCCCTCCATCAAGTGTTGTAACTAACTCAAAAACCCCTCCATCAAGTGTTATGACCAACTCAATAATTCCTCCATCAAATGTTATGACCACACAAGATCACCCAGTGATGATGCCACCTGCTGTGACACAGATGCAGTAAGATAATGAGCTGAAGCAGGTCAGAGAGAAGGTGTTTGCCTACTGATAAGCCTTGGCAAGCATTGCTCAGGTCTTCTTCCCACTTCTCACCCTACATCCCCTTGAAGGTAACAACACCACATCCAAATAAATAAAAATTGTGTGACTTTTAGATAGCAACATTGCTACAGAAACATGACACATTGTTTATTTGGATGTGGTCTTGTTTACATCATATTTCTATTCTATAATCCAAATTGTACCTAATTACATATCCCTTTCATTTGAATTCTCTCTGTGATTACCCTTGTTAACAATGATTGACTTTCACTGACCTATCTTTGGCTTCATTCATCATATCTCACCTTCTCAAAATCTTAGATAAACAGAGAAGATAGTGCAGTGGGGAGGGGTACAAAGAAAGTTAAGAGATTATGGTGTTAACCACCCTCTCTGGTCCCTTCCCATGATCCCTTTATAACCAGTTTTAAAACCTCAATTCACTCCTGGAGAATTCATGTACAGATTATTGTTATCTGGGCAATCAGACCAGATTGATCGGTAAAGTGATGAGGCACAATTTAGATAATAGATACAAGAAAAAAAAATCTAATCCAAATAAATTAATTGTGTGTGACGTTTCGGCAACAGCTTTGTTACCATCATCAGACAAAAGACTAAATTATTATTCTTTTGTCTACACAAGGTAATAAGACCAAATCCAAATAAATAAATTCAGCACTTTTGTCTGAAGATGGTAAAATCTTTTAAAAATAAAGAGGTAGACAGTCAAACCTCCTCCCATGAGACTTTGTAAAATAAAAAATAACATGATCCCATCAACTTGACCACTAATAAGAGACCATCTCTAGGAGAACCTAGGAGTTATAAATTTTCTTCTTTCTTTCTGGCATCTTTCATAGGTACTGTGATAAAAATTTGTTTTGAGACAAATCTAGATAATTTTTTAAAAATTGGTGACAGGCTAAGGCTGTTATGTGGATTTGTAATCAGTGAATATTGACTTGTTTTTCCTTTTTGGCTAATTAGCATTTGTGAAATTGAACTGGGAGGAAAAAAAAGGGCATCTCTTGATCATGCAACTAACAGATTCTGATAGCTTGCACCATCTATCAGAATAAATATCAACTAATCATTGGTTTTTAATTATTCCAGATTTGGCCAAATACCATTTCTTGATTAATTAGTTGTATTGATCAGGAGATGACTTTTTTTTTCTCTTAATTACCATTTATTGATATGTGAAGTTTAAAACACATCGTATTTTGATTACATTGTTGATTGGTTTGTTGCCTGTGTGTGTGTATTCTCCTGGGTGATCACCAATCCTCTGTTCCAGGCCAAATATCATTTCTTGTTTAATTAGTTGCACTATCAGGAAATGACTTTTTTTCTCTTAATTACCATTTATTGATATGTGAAGTTTAAAACACATCGTATTTTGATGTACATTGTTGATTGGTTTGTTGCCTGTGTGTGTATTCTCCTGGGTGATCACCAATCCTCTGTTCCAGGCCAAATATCATTTCTTGTTTAATTAGTTGCACTATCAGGAAATGACTTTTTTTCTCTTAATTACCATTTATTGATATGTGAAGTTTAAAGCACATCGTATTTTGATGTACATCGTTGATTGGTGTGTTGCCTGTGTGTGTATTCTCCTGGGTGATCACCAATCCTCTGTTCCAGGCCAAATATCATTTCTTGTTTAATTAGTTGCACTATCAGGAAATGACTTTTTTTCTCTTAATTACCATTTATTGATATGTGAAGTTTAAAGCACATCGTATTTTGATGTACATCGTTGATTGGTGTGTTGCCTGTGTGTGTATTCTCCTGGGTGATCACCAATCCTCTGTTCCAGGCCATTCCCTCAAGAGTACTTATACCTGGCAGATTGACCGACTCCACTCCTAGACCAGTGAGTACTTTGTTTTACAGTACCTCCATTATGTGTTTTATTTGTTCCTGTATTATAGTAATCTGTGTTTTTGTGTGCACTTCCATTTATATAAAATGTACTACAATTTTAGGGGGTCGGTGGAAGGCTGGTTAAACCGTTTGGTTTTCGATCACTACGACCCAGGTTCGATTCCCGCATTGGACACTTTTTTTATGATTTAAAAAAAAAAATGCTTCAATGGCCCCTGATTCTTGCAAAAGTCCAACCCCACCAGCAAGTGCAAGTAACCAAACGGGGCTCTGGCACATTTGTAAGTGCAAAGTCGAACTGCTTTTCACATGTGTAGACATGTGGTGCACTTGCAGTAAAAGCAGTCGGTAACTACCCACCATGATTATTATGGCCTGTACCACGTGTACTTGGGATAATTAAAAAAAAAAACTACAATCTAACTTCTTTTATAAGAAATTCGAACTATTTTTGACGCGTATGATTCTTTTAAAATTAAATCAATTTTCTACTGACCCTTACTGCAATGATAAAATAATGGGAAGGCCTGGCTCATTGGTGGTGAACCCTCCCAGTGGTTTCGCCAGCTTAATCTGATGAACTAGGCTCACCCATTATTTTATCATTGCAGTAAGGGCAGTAGAAAATTGAACACAAGATAATAAGACCAAATCCAAATAAATAATGTGTGACGTTTCGGTAACAGCGTTGTTACCGAAACATCTAACACCATTTATTTATTTAGATTTGGTCTTATTACCTTGTGTTTATAATCTACTAGCCGAATGACCCGGGCAACGCCCGGGGTTTATCCGATTAAATGCTTTTATTCAAATACTATTCGTTACAATTATAAATTGGCGCCGTGGATGTCAATCTTGTATAATATATGAGTTTTAAAAATTGTAAAAAAAAAAAAAAATGCATCGGCCGGGAATCAAACCCGGGGCGCCCGCCACTATAATATATAAATGAGTTTTAAAATTTGTAAAAAAAAAAAAAGCATCGGTCGGGAATCGAACCCGGGGCGCCCGCGTGGCAGGCGAGCATTCTACTACTGAACCAAAAGCAAATGGTGACAGAATTAAGAACGCATGACGCTGATAACTGTATATATTAATAATCCAAATTGTGCCTTATCATTAGAAAATTGATTTATTTTTATAAGAATCATACGCATCAAAAATAGTTAAAATTTCTTACACCAGATGATGCACAAATGCATCATACTAACTTCTTTATTTCAACACCCCCAGGGATCAATATTTCTAGTTAAATTAAAAGGTGAAAATATCGGGGCTTCCAGGGAAAATTTTCTTTTCAAAATCTTTAATCTCTATCTTTCGGGGATGAACATCCTTCTATAGAATTGATAAGGCACAATTTGGATTATAGATTATAAACACAAGGTAATAAGACCAAATCCAAATAAATAAATAGTGTGTAATGTTTCGGTAACAGCGTTGTTACCATCTTTAGACAAAAGTACTGAATCCTGGACCTAAGAAGTTATTCTTCCTATGAGCTGAAGAAAATGAATTCCAAAGTGAATATCATTCAGTACTTTTGTCTGAAGATGGTAACAACACCAAAACGTCGCACACTATTTATTTATTTGGATTTGGTCTTATTACTTATCCTTCTATAGAAGAAAACACAATACAATGAATGAGATATAGTTTTGTAAAGAAACTTTTCCCTTGGAAGCCTGATATTTTCACTTCAATATTGATACAAGGTATTATGACAAAGCAATAACGCGCCATCTATACATATAAAATGAAAGGATTTAAAAGCAAGAATGTTTCTTTTATACATAATACAAACTTCAACTGCCCTTATTGCAATGAAAAAATATATTGGGATGGCTTGGCTCAACAGTGGTGAACCCTCCCAGTGGTTTCGCCAATTTAATCCACTAGACCCCTTCTCAGAGCTCTAATACAGTAATGGATTATTCTGCTTATATACGCAACATTGAAGAGTGGAATCTCAGAAATGGTTTTCAAGAAAACTATGGACATAAGCTTATAAGACAGTAGAATTAAATATTTGCATCAAGCAATGCTCTTCCGCAAACAATAAAGACAAGGTCAGTTAGGCATAAATTAACACAAAGCAATAACGTACCAAGGGATTATAAGCACAAGGTAATAAGACCAAATCCAAATAAATAAATAAATAGTGTGTGACATTTCGGCAACAGCATTGTTACCATCTTCAGACAAAATACTGAATGGGTAATAAGACCAAATCCAAATAAATAAATAGTGTGTGACGTTTCAGTAACAGTGTAGTTACCAGCTTCAGACAAAAGTACTGAATGGGTAATAAGACCAAATCCAAATAAATAAATAGTGCGTGACATTTCGGTAACAGCGTTGTTACCATCTTCAGACAAAAGTACTGAGTGAGAAAAAATATCACAGCATGGTTTAAATAGTTGTTTTCAAACTTGATAACAGGAACTATTTGAAATATGCTGTGATATTTTTTCTCATTCAGTACTTTTGTCTGAAGATGGTAACAACACTGTTACCGAAACGTCACACACTATTTATTTATTTGGATATGGTCTTATTACCTTGTGTTTATAATCTATAATCCAAATTGTGTCTTATCGATACAAGGGATTGTTTTATTGAAAGTCAAGTGTTATAGAGTCAGTTAAGATGGTTATCTCAGCATTTATACTGCTAGTGGAGACATGTTGTTGTCAACACTTAACAGGGTGTTGAATTATAGTCGGTTAAATAGGCTGGCTGAAGGAATGATTAATGAAAAACTGTTGAATTAGATGATAAAGCACAATTTGGATTATAGATGATAATAAAAGAAAATAAGACCTAATCCAAATAATTTATTAGTGTGTGACGGCAACAACATTGTCACCATCATCAGACAAAAGAATAAATGAGAAAAAATATTACAGCAGGTTCTTATATTGTGAATATAATTATAAAGACAATATAAGAACTTGCTGTGATATTTTTCTCATTTATTCTTTTGTCTGATGATGGTGACAATGCTGTTGCCGAAACGTGACACACTAATAAATTATTTGGATTAGGTCTTATTTTCTTTTGTTGAATTCGAGTCATTGAATTAAATATGGTAATTTAAAAGGGGGAAATGGTTGTGAATTGGATTATTGCTAGTGTTGAACTCTAATCAGTGTATTATAGAGGTTCTCTCTCAAGGTGGGGAAGCCTTCCTTGCTGAAGAAATTTGTACACATACACAACTATATTAGATAGTAAAAATACATATATTGGATTGAATAAAATATTTTATTTGCCAATATTTCGGTTGGCTGAACGCCAACCTTTCTCAAGGCATTGCATTATAACACTATGCGGCGCTGAGTTTGTGTATACAATAATGTAATGCCTCAACTCTGCCTTTGCCGGTCCCAAGCTCGGATAAAAAAGGAGGAGGTGGAGCAGTAGCAAGCTCGCTAAAAAACCTGGGTTCAGCTGGCCCGGCTGATAGTACCCTGTTAGGGCTCCTAATCCAGGGATACAGGATGAGCAGCGTTTGTACTCCATGTTAGGAGCGACTGCATATGGCGTCTGTTCTTCATGTCAGAGGCGGCCATTTCTTTTGGAGCTAAGTCGGCCTGCCACTGAGTAGTGCTCCCAGTCTTAATGACAACTTTAACATTCTACTTCACACAGTCATGATGGTTGTCAAACAGACACCATCAAGCGTCACAACTTGATATCCTAATATGATTGAGTGGAGATAAGAAAGAAGAAGAAGAAGATGTAATGCCTCGATAAAGGTTGGCGTTCAGCCAGCCGAAATAATGGAAAATAAAATCTTTTATTCAATCCAATATATACCTATTTACTATCTAATGATTTAAATATGGATTGCTCTATTTTCAGAACACAACTATATATATTCCCCTACATTTTATATACCCTTTATTTACTATTTATTATATATTTTTTTCACCTTTGTAACAATTGATTAGATTAGAAGAATCAATAAAATTGTTTAAATTGTCAATACTGTGCTTGGATTATGGATAAAAGGTAATGGGCGACAAGACCAAATTCAAATAATTTCAAACTACACTCATGGACAAAACTTAAGGAAGTGCAAAGTCTTTGTTGTCGCCAGTCGTCCATTTGTTTTTTTTAAGAGACAGAGGCAATTTTGTTCTCACTTAGTTATCTTGTGTCTTCAATAAAGGTCACTGTGTATCAAATATCTTTCAGAGTTATTGTCTGAATCCCGATATACATGCTAAAAGGTACAACTTCCTTAAGTTTTGTCTATGAGTATATATAAGTGTCTTCAATAAAGGTCATTGTAATATCTTTCCGAGTTATTGTCTGAATCCCGATATACATGCTAAAAGGTACAACTTCCTTAAGTTTTGTCTATGAGTGTATATAAGTGTGTCTTCAATAAAGGTCATTGTAATATCTTTCCGAGTTATTGCTGAATCCCGATATACATGCTAAAAGGTACAACTTCCTTAAGTTTTGTCTATGAGTGTATATAAGTGTGTCTTCAATAAAGGTCATTGTAATATCTTTCCGAGTTATTGCTGAATCCCGATATACATGCTAAAAGGTACAACTTCCTTAAGTTTTGTCTATGAGTGTATATAAGTGTGTCTTCAATAAAGGTCATTGTAATATCTTTCCGAGTTATTGCTGAATCCCGATATACATGCTAAAAGGTACAACTTCCTTAAGTTTTGTCTATGAGTGTATATAAGTGTGTCTTCAATAAAGGTCACTGTAATATCTTTCAGAGTTATTGTCTGAATCCCGATATACATGCTAAAAGGTACAACTTCCTTAAGTTTTGTCCATGAGTGTATATAAGTGTGTCTTCAATAAAGGTCACTGTAATATCTTTCAGAGTTATTGTCTGAATCCCGATATACATGCTAAAAGATACAACTTCCTTAAGTTTTGTCCATGAGTGTATATAAGTGTGTCTTCAATAAAGGTCACTGTAATATCTTTCAGAGTTATTGTCTGAATCCCGATATACATGCTAAAAGATACAACTTCCTTATTTTTTGTCTATGAGTGTATTTTTTTTAGAAATACTGTAGTGTCTCAATGAGAGACCTCGTAAAAGCATGGCAAAACTCAGTCTCTCTTTGAGGTAGCCTCTTATCAGAGTCATGTCAGACCAAGTCTCCGGGTGAGACAGGTACAGCTATGTTCTTAGGCAGTCTCATGGAAGACCACTTTACTTTCAAATTAAAAGATGTAAAATTGACACCGAATCTTAAAATAAAAGTACCATCAACACAACATAAGACCAAATAAATAATAAAAAGTGTGTGACATTTCGGTAACAGCGTTGTTACCATCTTCAGACAAAAGTATTGAATGAGAAATTTTACCACAGCATGGTTCAAATAGTTACTGTTATCAAGTGTGTAAACTATTTTGTTTACTATCTTGTATCAAGTGATAACAGTAACTATTTAAAACCTGCTGTGGTATAAATTCTCATTCAGTACTTTTGTCTGAAGATCTTAACAAAGCTGTTACCAAAACGTCAAACACTATTTATTTTTTGGATTTGATCTTATTACCTTGTAGTTCTTGTCTATAATCCAAATTGTACCTTATCAAAATTACCATCATTTTCAATAATTATCTTCCATATTTGAAAATTTTGAAATATATAAAATATAGCCACAATTTGGCTCGAAACATTTTCCTCCACTATCACTTCAGTATGAAATCCCTGTCAGATCTCCAGGAGATAACCAAGAGTGAACAAAATTGCCTCTGTCTCTCTAAAAAAAAAGGAAGACTGGCGACAACAATAACTTTGCACTTCCTTAAGTTTTGTCCATGAGTATAGATATGGCACAATTTGGATTATAGATTATAAACACAAGGTAATAAGACCAAATCCAAATAAATAAATAGTGTGTGACGTTTCGGTAACAATGCTGTTACCGAAATGTCACACAATATTTATTTATTTGGATTTGGTCTTATAACCTTATGTCCATGAGTGTAGTTTTCACTTATTTGAATTTGGACTTGTTTGCCCTTCAACTTTTATCCATAATCCAAGCACAGTATAGAACCTCTATAATACACTGACTAGAGTTCAACACTAACAATAATTCCAAGAAAATCTCAGTAATGTGCTGTTATATAGACTAATGTAGAAGAGCCAATTGTGGCTTGGAGAATGATGGGAAGAGGAAAATATTGACAGCAGTTTCCCTGTAGATTAATAAGCTCTGGATCATTTCCTTCTCCGGCTGTTGTTGACTCTCTCCGTGCTGTGGCTGATGTGGTAATTTAATTTCATACCTCATCCAAAAAGGTTAGAAATAATCAATATTTCTCCTTTAAATAGATTTTGATTTTTCGTTGAAAAGAAACTCATGCGGTGTAAACTTCAAGTGTTGATTTACAATCACAAGCCGCAGTGTATTATATTGTATTATAAGTTACTTTATGTATCATTTATGAACGGAAAAATACGTCCAGGGTAGCCTAGTGGTGGACATGGCATCTGCCCGGTAAGCGGAACATTGTGGGTTCGATTCCCATCCCTGGACACTTTTATTTTTCCGTTCATCATTACTCTTCATAATTCACCCTTTCATACCCCATCCAAAAAGGTTAGAAATAGTCAATATTTCTCCTTGAAATAGATTTTGATTTTTCGTTGAAAAGAAACTCATGCGGTGTAACTTCAAGTGTTGTTTTTTTAATTTAACTACCATTGACACGTGTGTATGCAGTGACATCTGTGACCAGCTGCTCTTAACAAGACCACATGTTGGGAGAGAACTTTTCTCTTCTATTTCTAGTTTGTTTTACATCATACAATAGGTCATTTATATTCTTTTGTCTGATGATGATAACAATGCTGTTACCGAAACGTCATACACTATTAATTTATTTGGATTTAGTCTTATTGTGATTTTATATCTATGATAAGGTACAATTTGGATTATAGATTAGAAACACAAGGTTTATTACCTGAGTGTGACATTTTTGCAATGGCGCTGTTACCATTTGATATAGAATATATATTTTTTTAAAGGTTATTTTTTGTTAGCGATTTTTATTTGAATGTGATCAAATCATTGCCTTTTTACCTGGAGATGAAAATGGGTAGTGTAAAGCAGTATTAAACATGTATGTGGTTGGCTTTTTAAAATTTATTTATCATGAAATATGTATTAGTCATAAAAAATCATGGTGGAGAATAGCTTCCTGCATTCATCACACTTTTTATAATTTAATTGATAAGGCACAATTTGTGTTTTTTTTTCCATTTTTAATTCTAAGAATAATTATCTGTGTTTCTCAGAAAACTATCTTCTTCTTATCTGCTATCTTGTTTACACACTTGATAACAGTACTATTTAAATCATGCTGTGGGGCTAGAAGACCTTACCATAAAGGCCAATTAGCCCGGAATTCATTTTCATTTCATTCAAATTTTTCATTCAGTACTTTTGTCTGAAGATGGTAACAACACTGTTACCGAAATGTCACACACTATTTATTTGGATTTGGTCTTATTACCTTGTGTTTATAATTTAACTGTTTTTCAAATCTCAACTGAATTACCTACTTTACTATAATTAAAAAACGGTGACTTTAATTCAACAAGAAGTATCTGTTCCTTGGAGTGCTGCCTATAAGAGGGTTGGCTATATATAGAAGAGTCAAATTGCATCTATCTCTATAGTTATACTGTTTAGAGGTTGGATCTTTGTTAAATTTCCATTTTCCCCTCAAAAGTTGCCTCAAGTGAACCTTTTCCATTCACTAGTGTTGCTTAAAGCTGTACAACAGATAAGACACATTTGGTCTTATTACCTTGTAGATAAGATATTTGATTGTAAGTGCTGGTGACTGATGCAGAGTTTGGTCTTATTATCTTGTAGATAAGACATTTGTGCTGGTGACTGATGCAGAGTTTGGTCTTATTACCTTGTAGATAAGATATTTGATTGTAAGTGCTGGTGACTGATTCAGAGTTTGGTCTTATTACCTTGTAGATAAGACATTTGATTGTAAGTGCTGGTGACTAATTCAGAGTTTGGTCTTATTACCTTGTAGATAAGACATTTGATTGTAAGTGCTGGTGACTGATTCAGAGTTTGGTCTTATTACCTTGTAGATAAGACATTTGATTGTAAGTGCTGGTGACTGATTCAGAGTTTGGTCTTATTACCTTGTAGATAAGACATTTGATTGTAAGTGCTGGTGACTGATGCAGAGTTTGGTCTTATTACCTTGTAGATAAGACATTTGATTGTAAGTGCTGGTGACTGATGCAGAGTTTGGTCTTATTATCTTGTAGATAAGACGATTGTAAGTGCTGGTGACTGGTGCAGAGTTTGGTCTTATTACCTTGTAGATAAGACATTTGTGCTGGTGACTGATGCAGAGTTTGGTCTTATTACCTTGTAGATAAGACATTTGATTGTAAGTGCTGGTGACTGATGCAGAGTTTGGTCTTATTATCTTGTAGATAAGACGATTGTAAGTGCTGGTGACTGGTGCAGAGTTTGGTCTTATTACCTTGTAGATAAGACATTTGATTGTGTGACTGATGCAGAGTTTGTGTGCAGCAGCAACCATGCATTTATCCAGCCGCAACAAGCACCTGATCCACTGCCTTCTCTTCCTCTCCCTCATCCTCATATTTGAGATTGTCACAGGGGGCATCCCTGTCTGGACATATTCCTTCGACAATGTAGAGCCTGTGGCCACATATGGCTATTTCTTCACTGTTGTCCTCTACTTATTTCGGGTGCTCACTCTGTTAGCGCTGCCCCAGTGTATCTTCAACTTCCTGGGCCTAATCATGTACAATGCCTTTCCTGACAAGGTGCAGTTGAAGGGTTCCCCTCTCCTGGCCCCCTTTGTCTGCATCCGGGTGGTCACTAGGGGGGACTTTCCGGACCTAGTCAAGAACAATGTCAACCGTAACATCAACACCTGCCTCTCCGTTGGCCTTGAAAATTTTATAATTGAAGTTGTTTCTGATAAGCCCCTCAAGTTGCCCCAGAATCCCCGGATCAGGGAATTAGTTGTTCCTACTTCCTATCGGACTAAAACTGGAGCCCTCTTCAAGGCCAGAGCTCTTCAGTACTGTCTGGAGGATGGAGTCACTCTGCTCAATGACACTGATTGGATCGTCCACCTGGATGAGGAAACTCTCCTCACTGAAAATTCAGTAAAGGGCATACTAAATTTTGTACTTGATGGCCGCTTTCAGTTTGGACAAGGTTTGATCACCTATGCCAATGAAACTATTGTCAATTGGCTGACCACCTTGGCGGACAGTTTCCGTGTTGCGGATGACATGGGCAAACTGAGGTTCCAGTTCTATGTTCTCCACCGTCCACTCTTCAGCTGGAAGGGTTCCTATGTGGTGACGCAGGCCGGAGCGGAGAAGAAGGTTTCCTTTGAGAATGGCCTCGATGGTTCCATCGCTGAGGACTGCTACTTCAGCATGGTGGCCTACCGCGAGGGCTACACCTTCAACTTCATCGAGGGGGAGATGTGGGAGAAAAGTCCTTTCACCATCTGGGACTTCATTCAGCAGCGTAAACGCTGGATCCAGGGCATCTTCCTAGTGGTCCATAGTCCTGAGATCCCCCTACGTAACAAGTGCTTTCTCGCTCTTGCTCTCTACTCTTGGGCAACTATCCCTCTGACCACGTCCAACATTATCCTCGCAGCTCTGTTCCCCCTTCCCTGCTGGCAGTCCATTAACTTCACCTGTGCCTTCATCGGTGCCGTGAACATCTACATGTATGTCTTTGGGGTCATCAAGTCTTTCAGCCTCTACCGTCTGGGTCCCTTCAAGTTTATGCTCTATCTCTCCGGGGCCTTGTGTACCATCCCCTTCAACATCATTGTGGAGAACATCGCAGTCATCTGGGGCCTCTTCTCTAAGAAACATAAGTTTTACATTGTGAACAAGAATCTTCTTCCTGCCCTCACTGTTTAACAATAGATCCTTTGCTGCCTCTATTTATACATAGTGTATACAACATTGTCTCTTGTAATATAACTTTTTGGCTGAGTGCTCTACACTTAATTGTATAAATTTATTATAATTTTTCACACAAATCTCTCTCTATGTACAATATTATATTATATATATACAAAATTTGTATTACATTGTAAGTTTTTTTTTTGTAATATTTATAAAAGCAATAATTTTCTCTCCTTGTTGAACTTTAAAAAAAAAAAATCTTTAAAAATATTTTACTTTATAGTTTTATTTTTTTTTCTCACTGTTTATAAAAATATGTAAAAAAAAGAACTTGGTAAAAAAAAAAGTCTTTTACACACATCAAAATGTATTCTATAAATCAAGATATTAATGTTTGTTGGGTTATGTTTTTTTTTTTTTTAGGAAAGAAAAAAAAAAATTTTTTGTGTGTTTGAGCGTGGAAAAAAAAAAATTTTATTTAGTTTTTAAATGTTTAGAAAATTTTAATAGGCCTTGTGTTGACTTTTTTTTAAGAAACTTTTTTTTTTTCAAGAGAATCAAAAGAGAAAAATTTTTTGAAAGCTACTTAACTTAATTTTTTCTTTTTTAATTTATTCCTCTTCTTCCCTTCAACACACCCCTCTTTTTCTTCTCCACCCCACCTCAATCATCATTAAAAAAAAAAGCTAACCAAAAAAAAATGGAAGTGATTGTAATTTGAGAAAGAAGAAGAAGAAATTAAATCAAAGTTTTGACGAGATTCCGCCCGAAGCTGGTGCTTGCTTGCTTCACTTTTTATTTATTTATAAAATCATCTGTGCTCTAGTCCCCTCATCAGTACACTTTTTACCAAAGTTGCATTTTCAGAATTCTTATAAGATTTTGCAACATTTTTCTCTTCTTTTAATAAAAAGTACAAAATTGGCCTTCTCTTTAAAAAAAATTGTATCTTTTTTTTTTTCTATCTTCTATTTGAATGCCTTGCTCTGAAAAATAAAATAAAATTGGTTCGTTGCAACTATATCTTGACTTTCATTAATATGGACATTATGTTTTAATGTGTGTTTATATACAGTAGAACCTCCATTAGAGGACACTCCTGTTAGAGGACATCTCCTATAAAGCACAGTCTTCATTTGAAAAATTACCATAAACACAAGGTAATAAGACCAAATCCAAATAAATAAATAGTGACAAACGTCACACACTATTTATTTATTTGGATTTGGTCTTATTACCTTGTGTTTATAATCTATAATCCAAATTGTGCCTTATCGAAAAATTACCATTTTTACTATTTAACAACTCTCTGCTAAGAAGACACCTCTCCCTAAAAGACACTTTAGCTCTGCAATCAGGTGTCTTTTACAGGGAGGTTCTACTGTATATATATTGTACGATTGACCCCTCCGCTTCTCGGGACGACGACGCTTCCTCCTTCATGGTTCACCCACCCAGGCTCCTGTTGCTCTACCCTGCAGACCACCCAAAGTCCTCCGAGAACCACCACTCAGTGGATCTCCTTTCCCCTGGCACTATCTCTCAGCCTTACCACTGGTGGGGGGACACAAGAGACTTACCAGAAGAGTAGCGACTGTGGTGTTGGCGAGAGAGTCATAACAGTAACCGGCACCAAGACTTCTAACACTCTTCCTTTTTAATTGTCTTCTTTAAACCATATTACATAATAACTGGAATATCATTTAACAGGTATTCACACTATTTTACACTCATTAGCCCCAGGAAATAGGCGAAAGCGCCATCTATTGGCGGAGGTTGTAGGTGTTTTCAGGCCTATATACGTGACAATATATATATCTTATGAAGATAAAGGTTGCCTGGCCGGCATTTATATTTATTTAAAAAATAGACATTTCGGCTAGATGAAATTTTATATTAGAATAATTTTAATGCTTTTTGCCATATGCTTTATTTTTATTTTTCTTCTTTCTTATCTCCACTCAATCATATTAGGGTATCATGTTGTGACCCTTGATGGTTACTGTTTGACAACCATCATGACTGGGTGAAGTAGAATGCATCTGCCTTTGTCATTAAGACTGGGAGCACTACTCAGTGGCAGGCCGACTTAGCTCCAGAAGAAATGGCCGCCTCTGACATGAGGAACATACGCCATGTGCAGCCGCTCCTAACATGGAGTACAGATGTTGCTAATCCTGTATCCCTGGATTAGGAGCCCTTACAAGGTACTATCAGCCGGGCCAGCTGAGCCAAGGTTTTTTACTGCTCCCCCTCCTCCTTTTTCATCCGGGCTTGGGACCGGCAAAGGCGGAGTTTTTATTTCTCTTGACAAAGACAAAAGATTTTTGTTAAAACGTTGAGAAAATAAAACTTTGTCTGGCCGAAGTGTCTATTTTTTAAGAAATATGTAAATATATAGTCTAACTCTCTTCTTTAATTCAACACCCCAACAGAGCAAAATTTTTAGTTAAATTAAAGTCGGTTTTTATTAAATATATAAATATTCAGAGAATTAAATTAAAGGAAATAATTTTATTGGGATTTAAAAAAAATGGTAAAAATTTTGCTTTTGCCTGTTGAAGAGTAAAATTTCATTAAAACTTGCAACACCACAAAATAAATAAACTTTGCCCAAAAACTAAATTTACTTATTTGAATCAAATTAAGTGTTGAATTAAAGAGGTTACACTGTATATATATATGTATATGGCAAAAATTTCCATCTATATTTTAGCCATAGATATGGCCCAGCCACTTTGCCAGCTAAACACCTCTTTGGAAGATTGTCAAGATTCCATTAGATCCCGTGTGGATCTCTTGGAATAAAGTCCGCCCTAGACTGACGAGGGCCATTAGCCCAAAACCATGGTCTCTAGGTGGACGCTTTTCAGTTTGCCAAAGCTGGTGTTGTGGCTTTGTCACTAAACCGAGGCCGCTAGTTTGCGGCGACGGTCAATAGATGCCGTCAAGTTTTAACAGGAGAGGCGACCTTTGTCTCTTTAGATCAATAACTTCCCGGCAAAATTTCCATCTCTATATTTATATATGTTGTGGTAGGCAGGTTGATGCAGTCTGGGTCCATAGTGGTTTCTGGCGTCAATGGGTAATATAAAGGATGAGGTATGTCACCCAGAAGAAAGGCCAGCGCTGAAGACGTGGACAAGGCCCTGAAGGGTGTGATCTACACGAGAGGGAAAAATGATTCATCAATTTCCATTTTCGGGGCAAAATTTCCGGCAGAAATTTTTGAATTAGAGAAAACATTATTCAACTTGTTATACTTTTAATCGTAATTTTTGAACGCGAATCATCTTTTTTTTCATCCCACAATAGCAATAATCATAATTCTCTTTTTTATATAACTCGAATCAACATTTCATATTTTTAATAGATTAATATTTTATATATATTTTACAGTTATTAATTTTATATGGTACAGTAGTGGGTCTGTATATGAGTGGTTTAAACCATTGGTTTTTGACATGGTATCAAATCCCACATTGGGCACTTTTTTTCTGATAAAAAATACTTGAAAGGCACCCCAATATTCTTGCAAAAGTCAAACCCCAGCGAGTGCAAGTAATCAAACAGGGCTCTGACACATTTGTAAGTGCAAAAATCAAACTGCTTTTCACATGTGTAGATATGGGCTGCACTTATAGTAAAAGCAGTCGCTAACTTCTGCCCACCATGATTATCATGGCCTGTACAACGTATACGAGGGATAATAAACAACATATAGTACAATAAAACCTCCTTTAGCACTTCCTTCCACTAGAGAATACAAAGAATAGTTTTCATTATAACAATGAATTGCAAAAAATGTAGTTATAAAATTAAAAAGATTTCATAATAATTATCTTCATTGTAGCTGTTGGTGTCCATCAAGTCAGGTTTAACTTTTGATGACTATATGGACAAATTTTCTCCAATTTGATTTGTTAGTGACATCACTCACAGCTCATTCACTGATATATCTTTACAGCCAAGAACTGAAAACACCTAGTGAATGGGCAGTTTTTATCCATAAATGACCCATTCAAACATGTTTACTTTGCTGTCTGCAGACACTTTTAACACCTCGTTCTTCAACAGTCGACTTGTTGATTGTCATAACCATTTTTTTTACTATGTTGGAAGGCTTTTGTATAAATAATTTGGTTTTCAAAGAAGTTAGTTCCGGATTGCCTTTATTACATGACCCCATTATATAATTGCCCTAACAGATAAAACTATATCATACAACTGTGGAAATTACACTCACAGCTCATTCAGTTACCTTCTGGTAGTTTTCCTTGATTCCTTATTAATAATAAATATTGTTGCGCAACTGCTGCGTCAAAGATGGTCAAATGAACATGCAGGGTCGATGGGGATCTCTGTTCTCGACTCAACTTTATTTACCTTCGTGTATTATGGAAAACAAAGCAAGTAACATACACAGGGAGCATCATCCACCATCAACAAGAGTGAGCTCGACTTCACTGCCTGGCCAGATGGACTTCCTGATTGGTCCGTCCCCCCAGTTCACAGGTGGTGGGTGGTTTTAGCCTTCTTTGGACGTCGTTGTAACACTGCCCTCTTCCTTTAACTGTTTGACCCAAACAGGGCAAACCTCCTTTCCAGTCTTCAGAGGATTTTTAAACTCCTGAATGTCTCCGATTACATGAATCTTGTTAGTTATCCTAAATGTAACACCAGGATTAACATCGCACGTGTCGAGTTGTTGTTCCAATTCAGGCCCTCTTTACATTCTCAGTCTGTGCTGAGACCATTGACTCTTGTTGTTGTTGAGTAACCTACCTATCACAGGATTATGCTTCTCCACATAATGGCGACCAAAGCTCACTGCTTGTTATGTTATCGTCGTTATCTTGATTTTCTCCTTAGTACATCATGAATCCTCTATCGAAATTTCCGTATTTTTAAAAACTTCGATATTAGGCTCCCATAGTTTCTGCCCGTGGTGGCGCTGTGGGTTGTATTTTGTATTTCTTTACCGTGGAAGTGTCTTCCCGACTCACGCTCCCATATCGCGTCTGTCCAGAACATAATCGTTTATGTCAGGCTGCCAAATGCTATCGGGACGAGGGTTTTTTTTTTTCAGCGGAAGCTTTCTGTTGGTCTCCCATTTTCTTGTTCCAGGAGCTTTCTCTTTTCAAACCCTCTAGACTTGGATTATTTCTCTCAGATTTCGCACTGGACCGTGGACACTGCAAATCTACTGGAAGCGCCGGGCAGAGTGGTAGTTTCATTTAGAGCAGAACTATTTTCAGGCGATGGCTGTTTGCCTTGCACCTTGTAGGAAGAAGAAGCGAAGGTGGCGGGCAAAAATCCGTGGACTATCTCTTCGGCCTGGAGAGCAGACAGTGGCGCAGACACATTACATGGAACTTCCTAGTCGCAGACATTGTCGTCGGACTTTCCTGGAGTGCCTCATACTCCGCCGGTCCCAACTGCGGTGTGCTTCGACCATCTAGTCTTGTTGCACTTCCACAGAGCGCCCAGCTCCGACTTGTCCAGTTGAATTGCCGCTCTAGTCCTAGACAGTCTGGCCTCGTCGCAACAGTCCGTCTCGCCGTCGTATTGTAGCTCACTATGATCGCCGATTTTCTCACAGAGATTTTCAGAAGGGACCTTTGGGGTGGAATTTCAGCACGGCACATCATCTGGAGGACATGATTTCTCCGTCCGTTTGGCTTGCCTCAGACTACTCGTGCCACAAACATTGTAGGGGCGATCAGTTCGCTCTCAAAAACTACGGTCCCAGTATGGATCATTACCTTATCCATGCCACCATCTTGATTCTTCATCCGTAGGCCATTTCCCATCTTGCAAAGTTCTAAAGTCTTACGGATGAAAGATCAAGATGGTGGCATGGATAAGTTAATGATTCAGAGCAGTACTGTAGTTGGAAGAAAGCGAACTGATATAAAATTGATTATTTCATTAAACATTAAAATAAAAGCATTTCCATTTATTTTCTTATAGTTTTATCCCATATTGTGCGAGAGTAGGGTTTATTAAGTGAGGTGGAAAGTTAACACAAATTCTACAGTCTAAGATACGCAACTAAGAATGCTACACAAAAAATCAAAATTCTTCAGAAGCGCGAGTGTTCTCTAACGGCCAATAAGAGATAGGGTCTAGATAGTTGGGTTTGCGTGGAAAGTGAACACACTAATATAATCTACAGTTCTAAGATAAAGCAAAAGAAAGGCTCAATGGTAAAAATTGACAGTCTTCAGACACGCGGGAGTTCTCTAACGGCGCATCTGAACGACCACTAAGAGATAGGATGCCAGGACGCCGGCCAGGGTTAGAATGAAGCCCCGTGTGATGACAAAGAACTTCCAGCCGGTGAGGCCCACGGGCACGTCGGATACCTGGGCGGCGAGCAGCGCTAGCTCCGGCCGCGGCCCTGTACGCAGACACAGGCGGTGGGCCAGGAACGGCAGCGCAGCAGCGGCTTCGTGGGTCCTTGCGGCCGCCACGCACAGCCCCACCGTCAGCAGCCCCATGCAGATGAGCTTGTGAGCGATGGAGGCGCGCAGCTCCGAAAGGGACATCAGGGAAACCACCTCGATGCAGACCGCGGCCAGCAGGTTGGTGTACCACAGCAGCACGGTGGGCGACATTACATCGTCCAGCTCGGCAGTTAGCCCGCACAAGATCAGGTGGTGAGATCGAATCTTTAGGATGGACGGAGGATCAGATTTGACTTCCTTCATGAAGGCTTGGAGATGGCTAAATCCGAACACCAAAGCCGCGCAGCAGCATCCGTACAGAGCTATAGTAGACATGATGAGCCCCCAAGTACACAGTTCATCCACACCCGCACATATCGCCAGGATGAAGGTCGCGCCAAGGTGAGATTTAACAAGACTTCTCAAGTCTCCAAAGAACGGCGTCAGATGAGCCGGAGTCGTAGCCGCCATGGCCACAGCAAGAGCCACCCGCGACAAGACGCAGGTCCATCCCACGGCCATCAAGGCACGGGCGAGGTCTCGGGAATCAGGCAGGCGACTGAAGCGCAGCAGCATGCGGCGGAAGGCTGGACGTTGCCGCAGGAAGAGATGCGAGGTACCGGCGGCCGTGAGACTGCGTAGACAGGCAGTGAGGTAGACCCAGCGAGCGGGGCCGGACTCGAGGATGCAGGCGGCCGCGGCGTGTGCCATGCCGAGGTGTAGGACCGCCAGGGGCAGCACCACGGGGCACCATCGCCCGGGCTCCAGCCGCAACCCTAGCCAGCCCATCGACCGCGTCACCGTGGCCAACATCGCCGGTGTGACAGCTGGCTCTCCCAGCTACAAAGACACTGGGCATGACCGATCAGCTACCAATACCCCACAATAGCTGGCAGGACGCATTCATCTACTTCTATTCAAACTGTATCACATCTCCAATAGATCGTTGGAGGCACATGACATATACAAGTAATAAACGACACAATTCCTTAATATTTAGGCACAAAATATTATCTAAAATGGCGGATATTTACAAATATATAAACGACACAGTGCCTTAATGTATGATTGTCTTTGTATTATGTATAAAATAATTATATTATGTATTCGCCGTAATAATATTATTCGCCAAGTAATAAGAAAAACGACGTTTTAAGAAAAACCCGAACTTTTGGGACAACCTTAAAAATATATATTAATCATCATTAAGAGAGAAAATTCATTATAATTACACCGAAAGTTAAAAAATAATATTTTGTTAGAAAATTGGATAAGATGAGACTCTGTTCGCCTAAGAAGGGGACATTGTAAATTAATTGTTGTTTAATTTATTCTTTATTATTGGATATAAATGGTGGAATTTATCTATTGATATTTGCATTACTGTAGTCGACTTTACCTATACATACATTTGTTAGTAGAGTAGGTTTGGTTATAGATCTCTCTAATCTCTCTCTTGAATAAACCAATCTTTG
Organism: Cordylochernes scorpioides; assembly: GCA_030710605.1. Taxonomy (NCBI): domain Eukaryota; kingdom Metazoa; phylum Arthropoda; class Arachnida; order Pseudoscorpiones; family Chernetidae; genus Cordylochernes; species Cordylochernes scorpioides. Next base: position 13,628,126 of record CP092863.1, read on the forward strand.
TATTTTCTACAATTCTCAAAGTTTATCTGTCCGTAGTTTGATTAAATACCATAATTCCCCTTATAGTTTCGTATATATAGAGAGGGAGAAAATAGAGGTAACCCGGGCTCCTGGAGCGTAAATCGCCAACTACCCGGGCTGTACAGCAGTCTAGAGGAGAAGTCTAGTCATTGGCAGATTGCTGAGGTGAACCAGGTAGTTCCAGGCCGGCAGGGAGTCAGGAAGTAGGGGCAGGGCTGTCGGGCTGAAGTCTTGTACTAGTTTCGTATATACAAGCAGTGTCGTCCAATACAGTATGAGAGAGCTTTAAAAGGCGGTATGAATTATTAAACTGGTGAAACAGTTTGGAGAGATGAGCCAGGCTCTTCCACTATTTTTCATCCCAGTAAGGACCGTAGGAAGTTTGTTTGATTTGAAACATTCGCGTTCTTAATAGTTTCATTTCGTTTATATACGAAGGTATATATGTAAGGTAAACATAAATAAGGAAAGCTTGTTTTAGAAAAGGATGTTTTATTTTCCAACATAGTTCCCGTTCAGCTCCACACACCTAGTCCAGCGATCTTCTGATTTTTTATCTTCTCGGAAAAGTATTGAAACGGTGAGGCAAAGAAGATGAAAATAAGATGTGGGCAAGTCAGTAAAGAAGGTATGCAGGGGCCCCCTCCACAAGGAAGTGTTGATTGACAGATTCCAGGGGAGGAGGCGGCGGACAGGCAGTCCAGCTGAGGCAGTCTGAGAGAGAAGTCGGTTTGATGACTTCGAGATCTGCGGTGACAGGAGACGTGTCAAGGAGTGGGCTCCGGGCGTATGACCGTGTGGATTAACCTGGAAGACGGTGACGAGGAGGATCCCTCTGGTGGCGGACAATGAAGGCAAGTCCATCTACTGTATATAGTTACTAATCTACTCTTTAAAGCTTGTATTAAATTATACCGTACAAAGCTGTATCAACAACGAACCCACATTATTTTCTTAGAAACCTTGTACGCAAACATCGACGGTGGTTGAGAAGCGTCGTAACAGTATGATGTTTCGAGGTCCTCAAAGTATCCATTTACTTCGTCGGTAACCTCTTCATTTAATGAAAATTTCCTCCCTCCCAGCCATTTATTTAGATTTGGGAAGAGGAAGAAGTTACATGGGACCAAATCTGGGGAATAAGGTGGATGAGGGACCAATTGGAAACTTAATTCGAACAATTTGCCAGTTGCTATATTCGACCTATGGGACGGATAATTATCGTGGTGAAAAAAGCACCATTTCCGAGCCAATCTTAGACATTTAGCACGCAATTATATCTTTAATCGATCCAGAAGTGTTGTATAATATTCTCATGTCATCGTTTTTCTATTTCAAGTAGTCGATTAGAATTATTCCTTGGGAATCCTAAAAAGACAATGACCATCCCCTTTCCGCTTAACACAACAGTCTTTGAAGTTCTTTCATCCGGACCTATCCAATGCTTTGACTGCTGTTTCCACTCTGTTGTGTAGTGGTGTTTCCAGGTCTCGTCTACCATCACAAACGACGCCAAAGGTCCCAAGGATTAAGAGCGATCAACGATAAACACTGCTGGGAAATGTCTGTCCATATACGTTTTTGGTCGATCATAAGCAATCGCGGGACCCATCTGGCACACAGCTTCATCTGTAATTTTACATCAACATTGATCGCTAAATTCGAAACAAATTTTAACGATACTTTTTCTAATTATGAACTATTTTTACAGACCTTATACTGCAATGATACCTGCTCAGAAGTCCAATCCCTCCTCTACGTGGCGGGCGGGAGAAGCAGCACTAGTAAGGGAATGCCCTGTAGGGTGAAGTATGGTGGGGACTTTATGAGTCCCAAGCCGCTAAGGTAACAGTGAAGGCCTACAGGGAAGTCTGAAATGTGGCTGACTAACGGGGTAATGCCCCCCCCCCCCCCTCTCCATTCCATGGAGCAACAAAATCAGAAATTGACTCGGTTGGCCAGTATCTTTATCAGGATGCACGGACCGATCTGATCTGCTCCATGAACAAGACACCACCACCATCACTGCAATGATAAAAATAAAAATTGAAATGGGGGATCATGGTTCAACAGTGGTTTCCCCATTTTCATCCCAAATCTTTCAGTGGTTTCGCCAGTTTATTCTCCAGAACGCTGTACTATCTTACAACGCGAATTATATAAGCTTATTGTTTCCAATTTCTTTGACAAGTGATTTAATGTGGTTGTGCGTATAATTACTGTGGTTACATTTTGACGCCATTTTGCATGACTACTTTCTAGGACTTTTTTTCTAGAAAATGGAGCAATCTTCATTCATTCTGAAAAGATTCTCCTCAGTTAATGTTTCCACCTTGTAGGCTTTTACTGTGTATCCTATTCATTTATCACTTTTGGAGACTTCCTTGTGGACATTCTTTCAAGAGATAATTTGAAGTATCATGACGTGCCATATCAGAATAGTTGACCTTCAGGCAATTTTGATATGGAGGGTAGTGCAACTGATGTCTGTCTTTATTACCGTTTTTCTGGAGTTACAGAGCTGATATTTTGGCAAATAATCACAAGGTCTAGGGGTATTGTTGGGAAACTGCATTTTCCACCACTGCCCAACGATATCATTTTTCACTCTGCTAGAAATACCCCGAAATGTCTCTATTATTGTATTGTATTGTTGCGTCGGAACTCTGACGCCGTTCGTGTACTTTGTACAATCAGGATGGCAGCTAGAACTAAGGCGTTATTAGAGTGGCAATAACTGGTAGGAATGCAATAAGTGGGACTTGCCATCAACCTTTGCTGTCACAAGGATCTTTGGCGCCGTGGATGTAACTCTCGCGAAGCTTGCCGCCCCACACACACACAGTCCATGTACGGCCTGGGCGACGCCGTCTTGTAGACTGACCCGCTGCCACTGTGGAACTATACACTCGTTCTGGTGTCCACTTTCTACAGATTAATCCGCTTTGTACAGTTCAGTCGCCAACACAGCCTGGCAAGCTTCAGGACACTTTCGCGATCAGACAAACAGCTGTTATTCACTGGAATTTTCACCAACAGCTTTCACTGTGGCCACTTCTTACCGAGATTCTTCTTTCTTTCGAATTACTCTCACCAGACTGTCGTTATCCTCCTTTAATTCCGTGGTCACTCCTCCCGCTGTCGCCCCCAGCCCTTTTGTTCTGCCGCAGGCTTATTCGGTGGTGCCACCTGGACCTGGTGTCAGTTGCTCTTCTTTATTTATCCCCCTTCGGCTCTTGAGGTAAAAAGAAAAAAAAAAGACATGTGTTGGGGCACGTTTTTGTAACCATACCCCAACAGAAGGCGTATGTATAATCAAATCAAATGGATACATGGCTTCCCTCCCACATAGACTTACAGACCATTTTTTTGCCCAGAAACTTAGACACTTGGTGACACCAGACTTCCATGCCGAAAGCTGATGCCTGGTAAAGAAGAAGACATCCAGAGACATCCGAGCTGGAAACTGTTGTTTCATATGTACATATATTCCCCTCACCAAAAATTTAGGTAAAGGTGACCAGAAAAAAAAAAAAAGGAAAAATGGAGAAGGAAGATCTCTAAAAACTGAACCTTATAAAATATCCTTCCCGAGAAAGGAAAGCGTTATATTACAGTTCAAGTGAAAAGGGGCCTGTGTCGATTTTTAGCTAAGACGGAGGGGGGGCGATATATATATATCGTCCCGAGAAAAAGGGAGGATGGTATTTCAATCCATGTGGAAGGGGGGGGGGGGCCTGGAGTCTGAAATCTTACACTATCGCCGTGGCTGTTTCTCTCTTTAGATTTTTTTGTTTTGGTAATCCTATATGTTCTATTTTGATGGGAGAGGCCTGGGGCGTCTATGAAATTGTAGACTAGAGCCGTTGGCCATTTTGATTGGTGTTTCTTTCGGCGAATGAAAATGGAGAGAGACATGAATAAAAGAAGGTTCTTTGCCAAAAGGAAGATTCGATCTGAGTCGCTTAGTGAAAGGACAGTCTTCAGACGGGAGACCAGACCTTTGCCGGCACTTTCGAGAAAAGGTAAGCCATTTGTCATTATGACTTAGCGCCTTCCCCCCCCCCCCTTTTGTGTAGTAGCCAACCTAGATTTTGCATGGGCCCTAAAGGGCTATAAAGTAACTTCAGGTCACCTCTATCTAAATTTTACTATGTAAATAGCATATCTCGTCAGTATAGACATGTTCCCAAACTTTAAGATATTTAAATAAATATCTAGAGAAATTTTCTTGTTTCCTCTGTTACCTATTTCATACATAATTTGCCTTATGGTGCTACTCCCACTGTTTAAATGAAATGTTGTATGTTTCTTACCTATTTGAAGGGAATGTTACTAATAATCAAGTCTCCCATAAATTACCGGCCACATACATTGTCGCGAGTGTCTGTGTTTCAGTGTTTTATAGATTGCCCAATTTAATAACGATTTCATGGGTTGCCTGATGAAATTGTATATTAGTGTCGCGGCTGTTTCCATCTTTAGACCATTGTTCTGACAATATTATATGCTCGATCCTTGCTTTAGCTCAACTCTTAATCAATTACAGAGTTTTTTCCCTCTTTTTTTTTAAATTTTATTTATCCTGTTTGCACAAATTGCATTACATGTGATGATGTAAAGACATATGCCGATAGTGCATCATTGACAGCTGTGCTGCTATTATACAACATTAAGGTCTTGCTGCGGGTTATATACATGGGGATGTTGGCCTAAATTGCTATATATATATATATACTTAAGTAAGGAAACTTTAATAAGTCACATCGTGTATCCTCCCTTTTCAACTATCCAAACCGGGAACGCAACAATGTCGCCCGCCGCGGGGCTCGAATTTAGTATATGTTTCATCCCCTATACTTTAGAAATATATACCTAATGAAAAGCCATACTATTTTTAAGTATTGGTGAAGTAGTCCACGCATCCTGAGATTAACAGTCTATTATAAATCGTGAATTTTAATTTATGCTTTCCGTTTCACTGGCATTTTATCAGGCAATGAAAGTTATGTTGAGGCGGTGTATACCGCATCTCTCGCCGCTGTCTTTTACGATTCACATTGTTTGTGGCAAAACCTTAATATTATCATTAATTTCTGATATCAAAGTAAAACGTCTATGGGGATGAGTATCTTTTATTCTGGTCTTCTCGAGCTTTCGAGCTTGTCCGCCCTTCTACAGGAGAAACATATACAATATATCAAGAAAATATAACGTCGCCTGATGCTAAAACTATTATGATTCTATGTACATATATATATATATATGTGGCAATATCGTTGCGGGGTTTCTTGTTGTTGGATGCGAATGGTGAGATTGGGTTGAAGCGCAGTCGTTGAGTGGTAAGTGAAGCACACAGTTAGGAATAATCAGGACACATGATTGTTTTGAAAATAAAAGGTAACTGGATTGGAGGAAAGAAAGCTTGAGAAAAGCGGGGTGGTTTTGATTGGTCCTTAACTAATCACATGGCGGTGATTGTACTTAGCTGTGGGATGAGCCGAGGGAGAGAGGTCTAAAGCCGATGTCACCTCCTTGGGAGCCAAAGCGTAACTAACTATTCTTGTCTTTCGATTTAACACCACGAGTCAGTTTCTCTCTGATTGGTTGAGAGATCTCACATGATCTTTTCCTATTGGTTGACCTATTTAAGGTGCTGCCTTTTGATTGGCCCGCGGCTTTCCTTGAAGAAAGCTGTGATCTGCTTGATAGGAAGTGTCGAGTGTTATTTTTGACTTTATTTACTTCCGTGTTATCAAATACGTCCTATCTTTGCCGGAAGCATTGGATGTCTCTCAAACTTTTATAACTTTTGGTCACTCGACACGTCCTGTTTGTCAGGAAGTATTGAGTGAATCTTGGCTAAAATAACTTCTGCGGTCACTAGAGACGCCCGGTCTCTGCCCCTGCAGTATTGACACAGGGGTGCCCAGAATAGTCGTGCCAATCTTAGGTCTACTTCCTATATCTTAATGCTACTTGCTTCCCTCCAGTTACCTTGTTCTTTATTAAGTCTTTGAAAATCATACATGGTACATACATAGTGGGTCGGGGTTGCATTTAATTATATACAAATTATGACAGATGCGCCCCCTACATGTGAAGAATTCAAGAAGGGGTTAGCCTGAGAGAATTCTGTAAAATGAAAAATAATTTTTGTGGGAAAATTAGTTGTAGGTATTGAGGGGCTATATACAAGCATTGCTGGTGACATAAGTAAGATAGAATGGGGTTGATGATATAGGTTGAGTATAATTAATAGAAATCAAAAATTTTTTAATTGTAAGAAATCAATGAATGTTATGGTACATAGTGGGTAAAACAAAGAAAATGCGCCTAAACGAATTCTACCCGAGATAAGAAATGATATCGAGGGAGTTCTATTAAGGCTTTTGAAATCAAATAAAAATAATATAAAAATAGTTGAATGAAATCAAAATTGAATGTGTTTGGTTGAGAAAAGAAAAATATTTTGTTGCATGGTGACAAAGACAACTGCTTAGTTACTTTTTTGCTCGAATTCTGAGAAAAAGGAATCGAGGAAATTTCATAAGGTGCTTTGAAATCAGAACAAAATGAAATAAGAATAGTTGAATGAAATCAAAATTGAATGTGTTTGGTTGAATGGTGAGAAAAAGAAAGAAAAATGCCTAACCATATTCTATCCGAGATTGGTAATGAAATCGAAGGAATTCTATTAGGTCTTTTGAGAAATCAAAAATAAAATAAAATAAAAAGTGGGAAGAAATCAAAGTGAATGTTTGGTGCGTTGTGAGAAAAAAAAAAAAAAAAAAGGAAAATGCCTAACTCTATTCTAGCTCGGAATTGGGAATGGAAACCGAGGGAATTTTATTAGGGCTTGTGAGAAATCAAAATAAAAATAAAATAAAAAGTTGAACGAAATCAAAGTTGAGTGTTTTAAAAAAAATGAAAAATAAAAAGGTTTCAACAACAAAGGGTGATTTAATGTTTTTAGTTTAATCGAAAACCAGTGATTTTTCGTTGGTAATTGAGTTGTGGACGTTTAAGCTAAGTGGTAAATAGAATGATAATTGATAAATAAAAATGATAATATAAACTAATTGATAAAAAAAAATGATAACATAAACTAATTGAAAAAGGTGATAATTGATGATTAAAAGTGCTAATAAGTTGGATAAATTGATAAATTGATTAAGTATTTACATTTTTAATTGCGAGAAAATAATGAAAATGATTGATATGAAAAATAAGGTGTATTGGTTGGAACCCTTTGGTATCTACATGCCCTGATCTAAATGTATTGATTGTTCCATTTTGCCCTATAAATGTTTTACTTGCTCAATTATGCCCTATAAATTTTTTGTCTCATCTGTAGCGACACTTAGATGAAAAACGTGATTCTAGTCCTCAAGTGCGTTTATGCTGTGTATAGGAGACATGGAAATCTATATAACCTTTATGTATAATTTTTTTGTCTTTGTGTGTGTGTTGTGAAAAAATGTTAGAAGTCGGTTGTGTAAGAAATGTGTGAGTGAATTCTATGTGTTGTCTCGTGGATGTGTAATTGGTTGGTAAAAATCGATATGTAGACTCGAACTGGAATCAAAATTGGTGGCATAGCGAGGTTCCCAGTTGACCTCAATAGGGGATCTTCTCATTGTAATTAGAGATACGGAAGTGGGGTGTGTCGGGCAAAAGAGAGGGAATGAAATTGGAGATCGGACGAGGCGTTCCGCTTTGTTTACAGAGGCCGAATTCATCGCTGCGGACTACACTTCCGTCGTGGTGTCTCGGATTCTCGTTTCCTGCCGTCTATTTACTTTTGGTGCGGCTCAGATCTTGTTTTTGGAGCGTGATTTCTCCGACATTGTTTGGTCATCTTTCAGTTGCTGCTATCTCTTCGGAGTTTATTTAGATTTTCTGCGAAGATGGTTCCTAACATTATGAGAAGTTTTATAAATACTTGTCCACAATGAAGAATTGCTTGTCCTAAATTAAAAACTACCTCTTGTAGTTCGAAGATTTTCTGATCGGGCATAGCATAGATAAACAAGTACTTAATGAATAAAATTGGAATACAGTTGTACGGTAGAACTAATAAACAAAGGATAAAAATCAGATGAAAGATAGGATATTGTCCCATGTTCGTCCACATTTTTGTAACTGGGGACTCTGAAATATTTGCTTGAACCTTATGAATTGTAGAATTTGAATGATTGGTAGGTTCGCAGTTTTCCTGTTTGATATCTTTAGGGAGTGGTGTGATATGATTGGATTGGTTGTCAGGTTTACAGTTCTCCTGTTTGATCGTCAATGGTTTTATTAGAGATATGTCGGCGGTAATTGGTTTAGGTTGAAATGTGTGATCTTTTCTCTGACGTGGATGTGGTAATTTTGGCATTGTTTGTGTTATGTGTACGCTATGTTTTATGTACGAATTTTGTTTTGTTTGGGTACCTGTGTCGGTATTTTTACGTGCAGGTTGTTTGTATTCATCGATTCTTCTAGCGAATCGGCAGGTGGGGCAGGTTTTTACCTGTTTTGCGATGTCTTGTGTCATGTTCTGCCAATAATATTGTGCTGAGATGAGTCTCGTCATCTTGGAGATGTTTGGGTGGTGGTGTTGTGTGTGTACGGACTTAAGAAGTCTGGTTGTAAATGAATTTGGGACTATAGTTTTAAGTACTCCTTTTCGGGAGACGGTGCGCAGTTTATTGGGATCCATAGTCACGCGGGATTTTCCCGGTGGAGAAGATTGTTGGTTCTTTATGAGTGGCGCATCTAGAAAGCCACAAAATGGGATACGAGTTACAACGCCCGTTTCATATTGTTGTACTCCATTTATGCTACGGACCTCATATTCGTATCTTGACAATCTTAACCTCCATCGAAACAATCTGCCTGACGGAGCTTTGATCTCTTTCAACCACTGCAATGCGGGATGGTCAGAAAATATTGTAAACTTTCTGTCCATTAGACAGGTGCGGAAATTATCCACACTTTCCACAATGGCTAGGCATTGTAGTTCCAAGTCTGAATAATTTCGCTCGTGATTACGCAGAGATCGGCTGAAATGTTGAATGGTGTATGTCTTCCCATCAGGGTAGACTTGTTTAAGAACGCCTGTAATGCTGAATGTTGAGGTGTTACAGTACACCTGGCATGGCAGACCTTCCTGGTAAAGGTGTAATGTGGGGTGTGTGGTAAGGTTTTCTTTCAGGTTAGTGAACGCTTTCTGGCATTTGTCATCCCAGAGCCACACGACATCCTTTTTTAGAAGGTTGACAAGTGGTGTCCGCAAGCGGGCGTGGTCCGGAATGAACTCTTTAAAGACGTTCACAGCTTTTAGGAAGGATCGTAATGTTTTTCGATTGTGTGGTTGTTTGGTGGCGTGAATTTTTTCTATGTTTTGTGTAGACGGGATGATTGTATTATTCTTAACGATTGTGCATGCGCTTGTTTGTTGTTGTTGTCTTTTGACGTGCGTGTCGTGTTTGTTGTGCGGGTTGTGCGTGTTTGTCGCGTGGTGACGTATGGGTGCGTGTATGTTGTGAGGTACATTTGCGTAATTATGGTGTGGCGAAGTGTCATGTGTGAATTTTGTGTGGTAAGTGGGTGAGCTGTGTCGGTGTACGGACACTTGTTTGGGCATTATTGGAGTTGTAGATTGAAGTCGTGGTGGCTTTATATGTGGTGGGCATAAAGTATTGGCAATTGGGTTGAGCGAAAAGTTGTGTGGTGTGAGATTATAATGGTGGCATGTAAATATTTGGGGTTTGGGCAATGAATGCAGGCAAGGTTTTCCATGTGTGAAAGCTTTGGGTGCTGTGCGAGTCCTTTGGGACAGGTTCTGGCCTAGCCCGTGCTTGCATTCATTTGACACATGTTTAAAGTGGTAGATAGTATTAGACAATGGGACGCCAAGTTGGAAAATAGTGCCGCGATTATAATTTAGTTTTAATTTATACTGATAAAGGGTTTTTAAGGTTAGAACCCCAAATGGCAAGGATGCATTTACCACGTGGAAGTTCTCTCTACGGGTTATTTGGCCTATTGTCAGAGGGAAAGTTAAATGTCCTATTATCTTCGTAAAACTATTTAGGGTGGATAGATCAAGGGAAGGTTTTTTAATACTTAAGTTGGGAAGTTGTGCTTTTAATCTATTGTATAAATGATACGGCAATATGTTCGAACCTGCGTCTGGTTCAATGAGAAAGGTACATGGTAGGTCCTGGGTCAGATACAAGTCCAAAGTTAATTTGATGGTGTCATTGGGTGGATTGCCTACCTTAGTCTCGAAAAGTCTCCATTGTGGTGTCTTCGGCTTGGTGTGGCTGGCTTGGAATATCTGTTGAACCGGATCGGGACCTTTTGCACTGTCCGCGCGATTGAAAGGGAAATCTAGTCATTTGTACTGCTTCCATTCGAGTGGATCGCGTTGTCGGTACACTGGGTCCGTGTCGCGTGGATTGCTTCCGTGTGTACTGGTACGGCATGGCGGGTGGTGATTCCTCGGTGGGTGTCAGGCTGTTTGGACACGTACCGGCGGTGCGGGCGGCGGTTGTCCCGAGGGTGGCGCTCCGGAAGACCGCTTCCAGTTGCGTGGATCTCGCCCCTTGTAGCGCGGCGGTCAGTTCTAAAATTACCGTCGCCAGGGTGTGTCTTGTCGCTTCGTTCGTTGTCAGTTTCTTTCCGCTCGTTGCCAGTTTGTTCTCTCCTGGTTTGTCATTGCCTTTTGTTGTGCTGGTGCCTGGGCTAATTTCCATAATCTTTATCCTGTCGACTTAACCGTTCTGTGGCAATATCGTTGCGGGGTTTCTTGTTGTTGGATGCGAATGGTGAGATTGGGTTGAAGCGCAGTCGTTGAGTGGTAAGTGAAGCACACAGTTAGGAATAATCAGGACACATGATTGTTTTGAAAATAAAAGGTAACTGGATTGGAGGAAAGAAAGCTTGAGAAAAGCGGGGTGGTTTTGATTGGTCCTTAACTAATCACATGGCGGTGATTGTACTTAGCTGTGGGATGAGCCGAGGGAGAGAGGTCTAAAGCCGATGTCACCTCCTTGGGAGCCAAAGCGTAACTAACTATTCTTGTCTTTCGATTTAACACCACGAGTCAGTTTCTCTCTGATTGGTTGAGAGATCTCACATGATCTTTTCCTATTGGTTGACCTATTTAAGGTGCTGCCTTTTGATTGGCCCGCGGCTTTCCTTGAAGAAAGCTGTGATCTGCTTGATAGGAAGTGTCGAGTGTTATTTTTGACTTTATTTACTTCCGTGTTATCAAATACGTCCTATCTTTGCCGGAAGCATTGGATGTCTCTCAAACTTTTATAACTTTTGGTCACTCGACACGTCCTGTTTGTCAGGAAGTATTGAGTGAATCTTGGCTAAAATAACTTCTGCGGTCACTAGAGACGCCCGGTCTCTGCCCCTGCAGTATTGACACAGGGGTGCCCAGAATAGTCGTGCCAATCTTAGGTCTACTTCCTATATCTTAATGCTACTTGCTTCCCTCCAGTTACCTTGTTCTTTATTAAGTCTTTGAAAATCATACATGGTACATACATAGTGGGTCGGGGTTGCATTTAATTATATACAAATTATGACATATACATTAGGAAGTTTTGCATATTATTTGTTTTCTTAAGACATATTTTTTTGATTAAGGTATTACACATATTCTACTATTGTTTGCTATATTCTATGAATTATCTTATAGGTTAGAAATTCTATTATTTAAGTAGTTTTATAATAGTTATTGGCTATTACATATAAGTTACTTATATTATTGTTGATATTATTAGCTGGTACTAGGATATATTGTGTTATATGTCTCGGGCAAATCTATTTTCTATTAATGCTATTGTGTTTTCTGAATAATAGAAAATCAATTATAAGCCTTTGATATTTGCTGTTTATGTTATTGTAATGTATTCTAGGTTCTCCTAATGCGAAAGTGTGACCTGTTCCTTTGCAGTATTGGAAAATTAGAGACCTATTGTCTTGATTAATAACGTTGCGTCTATGTTCATATATTCTATTGCTGACTCTCCTTCCTGTCTCCCCTGCGTATTTTGGCTTGGCAGCTGTATACACTCTGACAAGGGAAGGTTATCTTAAATTGATAAATGTGCAATTTTTTTTTTTTGCCTTAAGTAGAGATTTCCAAGATTCTATTTCTGAAACATTTTTTTTGGATGAGGACAAATAAGACCATCTTGATAGTATTAAATCTGCAGTATACATTTGCCAGCAGAAGGCATGATGAGATTACATGAAATTTAAACCAGTTATATGTTTAGTATGTTCCTTCAGTTGTAATTTGACACCGTCTTGAAATAAAGAAATTGGACGGTGCGCTATATCTTGATGCTGGATATTTCTGTGTCAGAAAGGTGTAGTTATTCTGTTTAATGAGAATTCCAATAATTATCGAAATTTAGCAGATTATCATTGGGGATTTGAACAACTGTCTTGAAAATTTTTGAACAACCCGAGTAGATAGAAGAGTCCTAGAGTTAGAGTGGAGAATTAGTAGTACAGACTGACCACTCGACGCAGATAACTCTAGGGAACAATTATTGTGTTAATTCGCCGTAGACAAGAAGAACTTTGGTTCTCAGGATATTCGATAGGCAGAATTTCGAGAATTAATAAGGTCATGGTTAAAGTTTACACAGGCATGTGGGGGGGGGGGGGGGGGGTAAAGACAGTGATTTAAACAAGATAAGAGGCAGCCTTATGTCTTAAATACTTTCAGTGGAAGTAGATGCCACTGCAAATACTCAGGTCTTATAATTTCTAAATTTGAAGTCATGCATGACGGGTTAGCACGGGATTGACGCCTGGACGGGTTTTCACTGGGATTAATCGAGCTTGCGAAAGAACTAGAAGAAGTGTGACATGTCACGCCACTGTACTAAGATAATAATTGAGAAGATTTATGTTGAGCCAACTGAAATTAGTAAAGAATTAAGAGATTAAGGTCTTATTCTTTGAGTTTTACACTAATTTCAATTACGCGATATGGACGGCGTTATAAGTTGGGTGGAAATGATTCGGCCGCAATGGGATGGTCTCCTGGAGGTGGCACGATCAAATACTACTTATTGAATGCCGGGCGGGATCGCATAAAGCATTAAATGACATCAAGAAATGCTTAAAGAAACACCCTAGAAGATTGGGGATCGACAAAATGACGACATGGAAAATGCTCAACATTGTACATTGGCAGCAAAATGATATCTTGCTATTGTATGGACGACCACTCCTTCCTGAAATGTGCAGCGGATGTTAGTCCCAGAATTAGGTCCTTGAGGCGACACTTTCCTGTGCAGATGACATAAAGACGCATGACAAAACAGCACATGAGCCTTTAAACTAACTTCAATTTCTGCCACCAATTAATTTAGTTGACCAATAGCTATAGAACCACTGGAGACCTCCATACCTGTGTGAATATTTTAGTGAGAAATGAGCGATTCAATTCTATGAGCCATGAGGTATCCTGTAAGATCGGAGTTGTACCCCATTCAATTTTTTTAATAGTAGCCAGTGCGAGATATTTCCAGAATTTTTTTTTCTAACTGTCATATAATTCGAAAACTAGAAAACTACACCATTTTAATACAGTTTACGTTTAGCACCCATGTGGACTCAATATGACCATTGCATAAAAAAAAAAAATCGAAGACTAATGAGCGAGCCAACCTAGAGAGAACGAGTTTAATAGGCTTACAATCAATAGTTGAAGCAAACTATTCGCACAAATTTGTTATGTTCTCCCTCTAAATGATCTATGACATTATAGGTTTTCTTAACAAGGTAACTAACCCGCCGAGTGTATATGGAGTTATAAAGCTTAAAGGTCATAGGCTGTTGGAATAATATTACACTAGTAATAATTAATAGTTCAAAATTAAGAGTGATAATAGATCGGGATCCAGATCCCGATGACGGGTTTCGAAGAGACTTCAGAGGGATGAAAGAGGTGTTGAAAGTGATGGAAGGGCGATGAAATATGATGAAAAAGGCGTTGAACTGTGTTATAAGGTGATGAATAAGAGATGAAATGTGTTGAAGGCGTTGAAGAGAGATGCGATGGAAGTAAGTTGAAAGGCGTTGAGGATGATGAAGGATGATGAAAGAGTGAGAAAGCGTTGAATGTTGATGAGGGAGAGATAGAAAGATGCAGAAAGATGTTGAAAGAGAAAGAATTGAAAAAAGTTGGATAAAGGGTTTTGTATAAATAGTAGATAAAGATTGATGGAAGAAAGTACATTTAATGTATAAAGCGTAGCTGTCGACCGCAATATCGCCTCGATAGAACTATTTCTTTTAAAATAAGACATATTATGCACTGGGGGTTTGTGTAAGCTGATTTACATAAGTTTCGGCAACAATATACACTATTTAATATAGATAGGTCTTTATTAATTACAATATTAGGTTATATATTAAATAGCAAATATGTCTTAGTGTTATGGTGAACTTTAAACAGTTTGCAGTTTTTTTTTAAACATGTGTTCTAGTGCTAAGTGTTGAAAGGAGCTTTAACACCATGTTTCAGGGTTTGTGTGTTATTTGTCTCAACCTTGTCTTTGTGCAGAATACCGTCTCACAACCTTACTGTAGTGTTTGTTGCCATCTTTAGAGATCTTCACAATTTGTTTTAATATTAGTGTCATTTAGAGAAAATTGTCACAACCTTATCCTTGTATAGAACACCGTTTTTACACCGTTTTATTTAATAAGTTATATGAGAGATTTTAGATATAGTATAGGAGTTACTATTTACATGAGCCAAATCGACCCAACAGTTAGAGCAAGAGGGGGGAACTCAGATATTTCCTCCTTTCACGTGACGCGACTGTTCACCCCGACCGGTCGTGCCAGATAAGAGGGAATACCAGGAAACTCTGTCCTCCTGACATCGCTCCCTCAACACGAGGAACGTCATCCCGCTGCTTACTAGTCGGTCACAAGACCTTAGGCAGTTTGTTCTTGCACTTCGGGTTTGTGATAGGGCTCCATGCTCGCTACAAGGACGACATCTTGGGTTTTCGTGTTCTCCTAGTGTAGAATTGGCTCAGCCTCATTTTTAGTATAGTATATAATTAAGAGTCGTCTCACAACCTTGTTTTAATATGACACACCGTTTTGAAGAGCTTGTACAACCTGTCAGGATATGATTTAGGAAAATTTTAGTTTCTTTTTATTGTTATGTTACAATTTTATCCAACAATAGAACCAGAGCGAACTCAGAAGTAATGAGACGAGGGGAAGTTGACAGAGTTAGTGTGAACAGTTTAACTTTACGCAGGTCTACAAGGGTGAAAAGGCCCACACAGTGTAAATTCTGCTTAGACTATCGCCTCTAACTAGGATTTTGGAGTGTGTACGGAGAATCAGCTCGATAGAATGAGAAGTTTAGAGATTTCAACCTTTTTTTTTTAAACCTTTTTTTTTTTAAAGTAGAACTTCATTAGGATTCCTTTTTTTTTTAATACAAACTATTTCTTGTTAAAACCCGAGTTTCAAAGACCAATGAGAATAATGTATACCATTGTGAATTAACTATTTAGTGTAAATCTGAAATTTTAGTTATTATCAGGAGTAATAGGTTAAGGAAGGTGTAGGAATTCACAACTTAGAGGGGGGCTATGTCTAAAACAACGAACCTAATAGACATCCTATGGCTTGTGTTGGGTAATTCAGAAACCCTATAATCCCTGGCCTTCAGGTAGTAGCTTTGAAATAGGTTTCTAATGAGGACATGAAAGGTCAATCTTTCAGAGTAAAGTTGTGAAGTATAGGGACCCTAAGCCAGGGGTAGAAGTTAAGTAGGCCCAGACCGTAGTCGATCCTTGGAAAGCACTTGAGAATGTTAGTGTTGGGTAGTGAATCATAAACCCTATAAATCCATCTTTCAATAGAGTGTTGAGGTCGGACTACTGCAAAGGGGACAGACGCAAGATGAAGTAGGAAGAAAGTGACTTCACCCACGGTGGCTAGGGGAGTGACTCAATTCCGCTTTTATGAGGTGTCACGCTTAATGGTCCTTTATTCGCCATTATAATTAGTGTATGTCTTTATATAGAATTGTCGTGAAAAGTCGCTTGGTGTCAAGGCAAGGGCAGTTTTTGAAGTTACACTGATTTTTTTTTAGTAGGTTAGCTTCCAGATTACTTAGAATTGTTAACAATTATTGTTAACAATCATTTATCGAGTATAAAGTATTAGTATATATAGAGCTTGTACAGAGGCATTTTCTTTTGAGTAACCTAGGGCTTTAGTTCCCAATTTGTTTTAATTTTATTATTTTATTTGATTTCACATTTTGTCCTGGAAGATTTTCATTATTGTTAAGGCCTATTAATAATGATATTATAGTATTTTGGTTTTTATGATAGAGTCTAACTCTAGTTTGAATGCGATCGTGAATGAGAGAGTGAATGTAATGATCAATGAATGCGACCACAAAGTTAAAGTCTAACATACTGTTAATCCAAAAATACATTAGAATAGGGTTAAGGATTTCAATAGGATCGATTTTTATTTTATTTTATTTTTTATTTCGAATTTTGTTAGGAACGATAGCCTCACAGGACTGTAAAAACTCTACTGTTAGGAAAATATTCGCTCCACTTTGTTAGGTCTCCTTTTAGAGGAGTGCAAATATTGATTTCTTTTATTAGGGTAATCAGTTACTCTATTTCATTATATCAACTTGAATTTTAAGAGTCGTAGATAATGATCATATCTTGATTCTCAGACTGGAAGGTTGTGGGAGGTTATGATCAGACCAGGAAACCCACAAAACTTCTCCTCATTAGAGGAAACGAAGAGGTATAGATTGAATTTTATGCAGGATGGGGGATTTGTTTTAGCCATGCCGTATAGCCTGGGGTATAACGGCGCGACCTTGGGTAACCGATCTGACACCGTAGTTTCGACGTTTTTAGCGTGGCTGGAGCGAGGGTGTTGCAGACGGGAGGTCCTGTAAGATTGGCAAGTAGGCAGAGATTGCCCAGTCATTCTAGACGAAGTGTTTCCGTCTATTGATTTTTTTTGGTACCAGTTTGATCCCCCATAGCTAGCGGAAGTTTCTTCTAATAAAGGATTCGCCCTGCCATACGTTTTGTTGGAATGAATTCGAGCATAAGACCGATTCAAGAGGCAGAATAAGTAATTATTAGGACCTTCAACGAGTTTAGACTCGTTCCATGTTAGGATAAGATTTTAAAGTATTAGTTAACTATAAGGACCGCGAACGAGACGCCAGAACGAGCCAATGAGTCAAAGTTTTAGAAGTGTTGTATGGAGGACAGTAGAATTAAGAGCAGTTATACAGGAAGTAGAATCCTGAAGGAATTTGTAAAAGGAACCAAAATTTAAGATTGATAAAATTCAAACTTATAAGATGTAGATTTATAGGATTCAGGTCAATGAATGGAGAGTATATTAGTAGATTAAAGTAATATGAATTTCTTGGAAGGGAGAGGTAGCTGAACTGTACACACCCCAGAGGCAAGGTAAACGGAGCCACAAACAAAATAGTAGAAATTGATTAGTCGCTCTGCCAAAACAGAAAAGAAATTCTCTTCATACAGTTGTCACCCTAGATTTAAATGGACTGTGTAGTTTAATAGAGGTCTGGGCTATGTTCCATTTGACCAAGATTCTAAATGACGTTCCCATCTGGGTTGAGAGAGTATTGTAATTTGAGGAATCTAACACACAAGAGAGAACCCACCCTCCAGTAGGATCGGGATAGACGAATATTACCCAGTGACCAACTCGTGATTCCAGACTGGATAAGATTGAAACTTAACTGAGATACTAAACCTTGAACCTTCAGCGCACAAATATATATTATGTTTACATTTTCTTTTTCAATATGTTATTATTTTTATATCATATATATTATATTATAGTCATATACTATTCATTTCAACAATTTTATTTTGATATTCATGATATTAATATTTATATTAAATATTTAATTATATATATTTTGTCACCATATATAATCTTGTAGTAGTTTTCTTTTGTCATCTATCATGGGATGATTTTTATCACTTATATCTTAACATATTTAATCACTATCTACATGATATGTTTTACTTCAATATATATGTTATACTCATCATATAACATGGAAGGATTCATTTTATCATTAGATATTTCGTGCCTTATTTAATGATTACTTACATAATTTGTTTTCTGTAATTTTTTTATTTAGCAAAAGTCATCATGTCATAGGCTAATCATTATATACCAAGATATTTCTTTCAGCTAACTATAATTATCCTTTCCTTTGATTGTATATATATATAACTATACCACACGAATGTCTTGATTGGTACGAAAATAAAGATGCTGGCATGTTTTAGGAGTTGGACTAGTCAGTTATTTCTAAACGACTTCTTGGCGCCCAATTTTTTATATATAATATGTAATAGGGAAATGTCCTAACTGTATTGTTAGCAGAAAGAAGGTAGCAATGAATCCAGCACCCCAAGAGGCAAGGATGGGGTTGAGAGGACTTACCACAAGGAAGGCCTACTCCTCAAGGCCAAAGAAGAAAGTGGAAGGGTGGTATATATACCCATGAATGGTAAGACAGATGACCTTGCTTACTTCCATACATATGATATGACTGTCCCCCATAACCTATTTTGATAACAGTGTGCTGACAGAATAATAACACATAAAAACCCCTTTGCCAGGATACGCAATGCCCACTAATGTTCGGAATAATAAACATCTAGAATGGCATACCATCGTTTTGACTAGCCTTATCTTCCCTATAGGTTTCGGTACACCTGGCTTCACCTAGTAATAGAAAATGCATTTTGCTAGAAATGGGCCTGCTTTCATAGTAACTGATGAAAGGCAGATGAATAATGAATAGCACAAACGCATTTGTCCATTACTTGGCAGGGGGAGGATTGTTGGGGCACGTTTTTGTAACCATACCCCAACAGAAGGCGTATGTATAATCAAATCAAATGGATACATGGCTTCCCTCCCACATAGACTTACAGACCATTTTTTTGCCCAGAAACTTAGACACTTGGTGACACCAGACTTCCATGCCGAAAGCTGATGCCTGGTAAAGAAGAAGACATCCAGAGACATCCGAGCTGGAAACTGTTGTTTCATATGTACATATATTCCCCTCACCAAAAATTTAGGTAAAGGTGACCAGAAAAAAAAAAGGAAAAATGGAGAAGGAAGATCTCTAAAAACTGAACCTTATAAAATATCCTTCCCGAGAAAGGAAAGCGTTATATTACAGTTCAAGTGAAAAGGGGCCTGTGTCGATTTTTAGCTAAGACGGAGGGGGGGCGATATATATATATCGTCCCGAGAAAAAGGGAGGATGGTATTTCAATCCATGTGGAAGGGGGGGGGGGGGGGCCTGGAGTCTGAAATCTTACACTATCGCCGTGGCTGTTTCTCTCTTTAGATTTTTTTGTTTTGGTAATCCTATATGTTCTATTTTGATGGGAGAGGCCTGGGGCGTCTATGAAATTGTAGACTAGAGCCGTTGGCCATTTTGATTGGTGTTTCTTTCGGCGAATGAAAATGGAGAGAGACATGAATAAAAGAAGGTTCTTTGCCAAAAGGAAGATTCGATCTGAGTCGCTCAGTGAAAGGACAGTCTTCAGACGGGAGACCAGACCTT
This sequence comes from Cordylochernes scorpioides, assembly GCA_030710605.1. Taxonomy (NCBI): domain Eukaryota; kingdom Metazoa; phylum Arthropoda; class Arachnida; order Pseudoscorpiones; family Chernetidae; genus Cordylochernes; species Cordylochernes scorpioides. The sequence goes on from CP092863.1 coordinate 13,647,825, forward strand.
TGCCGGCACTTTCGAGAAAAGGTAAGCCATTTGTCATTATGACTTAGCGCCTTCCCCCCCCCCTTTTGTGTAGTAGCCAACCTAGATTTTGCATGGGCCCTAAAGGGCTATAAAGTAACTTCAGGTCACCTCTATCTAAATTTTACTATGTAAATAGCATATCTCGTCAGTATAGACATGTTCCCAAATTTTAAGATATTTAAATAAATATCTAGAGAAATTTTCTTGTTTCCTCTGTTACCTATTTCATACATAATTTGCCTTATGGTGCTACTCCCACTGTTTAAATGAAATGTTGTATGTTTCTTACCTTTTTGAAGGGAATGTTACTAATAATCAAGTCTCCCATAAATTACCGGCCACATACTGCAACATCTTCGTACACATTTATTTTTAGCAAATCTTTATTGTCTTAGTAAAGTCTGATACAGCCTTTTATTGTTTATTTTCGGAACGCCAAAAAGTGACAAAAACAAATCAAAAAGGGATGATGATAACCTGCGTCTTGCAGATTAACATTTTCATAGAAACATATATATATACATATTTATTGCTAGCTATATATCACCATCTTCTCTCTTCAAACACGAAATCTCACAGGCGGTCTCCTCGCTCGAGGTGGGTTCCGCCTTAGGACAGGACCCTCCTCTTTCAAGGCCTCGGGGTCCAGCGAGCGAAGAGGCTCCAATGACTTTCCATCGTCTGTATCACTCTGAACCTCTGAATCTTGATCCGACCGCTGGCTAGTTAGTCCTGGCGACAGCGACTCCATATAACCTCTGTCTCGTACAACCTCCGAGATTATGGCACTGGGACCTGCTCCTCTTGAGTGCTCGGGTTGACGCTCTCCATCTCCACTCTCATCTTCCTCACCATTCCTCCACCTTTTTCTAATTTGATCCCTGTGATAGGCCTTTACCTGTCCGTGGATCAAAATGGTGTAGACTCTAGTTCCCTTCTTGCCCACAATTTTTCCTGGGATCCATTTATCACCACCTCTAAAATTTTTACACCACACTAAATCATCTATCTGGAATTCTTCCAAATGGGTTCGCCGATCATACTTCATTTGCCTGGCTTGCTGGTCCCTAACTCTAGATGCCAAGCTGGGATGTATCAACGATACTCTGGTTCGAAGCGCACGCCCAATAAAGAGCTCTGATGGAGTCTTTCCCGTTGTCACATGCGGGGTGCTTCGATATGCCAGAAGAACTTTTGATAAGGTGTCTTGAATGGTATCCCCAATTTTTCTTTTATTTTTATCCAGGGCAGTCTTAATTGTTCTAACCGCTCTTTCAGCCAAGCCATTACTTTGCGGGTGGTACGCTGGGATCAATGTTTGTTTAATTCCATTTCCTTCCAGAAAACCTTTCATTTCACTACCAGTAAACTGAGGTCCATTATCAGATACAAGTTCCTCCGGTAGACCATAGGAAGAAAAAAGTCGCCTTAGTTGCTCAATGGTTTTGCGTGTGGTGGTCTCTCTCATTGGGATGGCTTCGATCCACTTTGAATGACTATCTACTACTATTAATAAATTAATGTTTTCCTTATTTGCAAAATCAATGTGAATTCTTTGCCAAGGTCTGGTTGACCATTTCCAGGGTTGCCATTTTCCTTTATTTGGCCCATCCTGGGATTGCTGACAGCTTCTGCACTTATTTACCAAAAACTCGATTTGGGTATCTAGATTTGGCCACCAAAAATGTGATCTTGCTACAGCCTTCATTTTGTTCATACCGGAATGAGTCTCATGAAGACAGTTCAACATTTTTATTCTGAGAGATGGTGGAATGACAACTCTCATTCCCCAAACCAAACACTCCCCATCTACAGTTAGCTCAAGTTTCCTTTGAAAATAAGGTCTGAGGTGATCAGCCACCTTTTCAGGCCAGCCTTGCTGAGTATAAAATTTGGCCAATGAGAGCACTTCGTCTTTTTCAGTTTCCGTGGCAATTTCCTCTGCTGTGATCGGCAATTCTTCCACATAGGATAAAGCATAGACATTATTTAATCTTGGAATTTCTTCACAGCCCACAGGAAAACGTGACAGAAGATCTGCATTCCCATGGTCTTGAGTTCTTCGAAATTTAATATCGTAAGTATAAGCTGACAAAATAAGCGCCCAACGCTGCAATCTTGAAGTAGATAAGGTGGGGATTCCTGATCTTGAGCCCAAAATGGTCACCAATGGCTTATGGTCTGTAATAAGAATAAATTTTCTTCCATAAATAAATTGATGAAACTTGGTAACTCCATAAATAATGGCTAGAGCCTCCTTCTCAATCTGAGAATAATTTTGTTCTGCTACCGATAAAGTCCGTGAGGCAAACATAATCGGTCTCTCCTGGCCTTCTATAATATGTGACAACACAGCGCCCACTCCAATCTGTGATGCATCAGTGGCCAAACACAATGGCAAAGTCGCATCATAAGGGACTAGCACCCTCTCAGAGGTAATGCTGTTCTTGCACTTGTCAATGGCCTCTCCACATTCCTTTGTCCAAACCCAAGGACGTTTTTTGTGAAGAAGCTCATGAAGAGGCTTTAAAAGCTCTGGCAAATTGGGTATGAACTTCCCATAAAAGTTTACCAAACCAAGAAATGACCTTAATTCAGAGATATTCGTAGGCGTTTTGGCCTTCTGTATTGCTTGTACCTTATGATCTAAAGGTCTGATGCCCTCTTCCGTGACAAGATGTCCTAAATATTCAATTTCTTTTTGCAAAAATAGGCATTTTTCTTTCTTTAGTTTGATATTATACTTCGCCAAGCGAGCAAATATAGTCTTCAACAACGCCAGATGTTCTTCAATTGATGCTGTGGCTATAAGGACATCATCAATATAACAAATTACGCCTCCTATACCTGACAAAACCCTATCCATTACAGATTGAAAATAACTGGGCGCATTTGCCAATCCAAATGGCATTCTCTTAAACCTGAAAAGCCCTTTATGAGTATTTATCGTTAGTAACGGTCGGGTGCCTGGGTCCACCTCTAATTGCAGATAAGCGTTCCTCAAGTCCAATTTAGAAAAGTATTTTCCCTTGGCCAATGTGGAGAATAAATCTTGCTGTGTGGGAAGGGGATAGGCCGCAGTGTCCAAATATTTATTTAGAGTTACCTTGAAGTCGCAGCAAATTCTGATCTCTTTATTTTTCTTCGGCACTACAACCACTGGAGTGGCCCATTTACTGCTCGCCACCTCACATAGATAACCCTTAGCCACCATTTTGTCTAATGCTTCAGTAACTGCTGGCCTAATGGCGAAAGGCACCGGACGAGCCTTATGGAAAATTGGATTCACATCACACATGTTTACTGAAAATGTGAAACCTTTTATTGGTTCAGTTGTCTCCACAAATAGGGCTTGATTTTCCTTCAAAATTTCCTCAATGGTAATTTCCACAGGCATATGTTTTACCGCGAAACAGCCCAATTTCAATCTATTTATCCATTCTCTTCCCATCAAAGCCCTCTTTTCTCCTTTCACCACCAACGCTCTAAGTTTGTAAGTAATATCTTGACACTCCACTTTGACATTGATTTTACCCAGAATGGGTACCACGGTACCATCATAAGTTCTTACAATAATACTCGCTTTTTCCAATTTCAAGTGTTGAAGACTATTTTTAAAATCCTTTTCTGATATCAGTGTTAGACCACTACCCGTATCCATTTCAAATTTAATAAAGTTTCCTTCTACTTTTAACTCCATCAGATAGGGAGGGTCACTTGAGGCAAAATTAATTTTATACTCAGGTATCGTCACGCTTATAATTTTCTGGACATACTCTTCCTCCTCTCCTTGGTCTCCTATCTGATGTATATTTCCCGGCTGATTCTGATGTTGCCTTAGATTTCTTCTACTGCTCCAACATATTGAGGCAATGTGTCCTTTTTTATTACACTTAAAACATATCGCCTCCTTAAATCTACATAGTTCTTTATGCTGTTTACCACAATGTTTACATTTGCCATTCTGGAAATTTGATTCAACCTTGCGTTCCATCCTCAACTTATCTACACAATCTTCCCCCTGCTCCAAGTGAAATAATTTTGTATTTTGGCATTAAATAATCCACAAACCATTTTATCACGTAAAGAATCCTCCAGAAAATTTCCAAAGTTGCATGAGGAAGCCAAACGCTTAATTTCCACCAAGTAATCCGAGATGCTTTCTTCCTTTAATTGCATTCTTTTAAAAAAAATGAACCTCTCTACTACAATTGAGCGCTTTGGAGAGAAGTGCCTTTTCAAGATATCTATTAGGTTATCAAAAGTTTTATCTTTAGGTAGAATAGGACTGCACAAATTCTTCAAAACACCATATGTTTTACTTCCCATGAGGGTTAGGAGATAAGCCTTTTTCTTCTCATCCCCTGCCTCCTCCAATATGAGAAACTGTTCCAATCGTTCATAAAACGTTTCAAAAGTTTCAGTTTCCTCATTATATTCCTTAAATTGGTAACTAGCCATTTTTTTTTCACTCTTTCTTAAATTTGCATCCTAAAACTTTGCAATTTGTGTCTTTTAAAATTTACTTTCAATTGTATGCAAAATCAAAGATATTTTCTAAAAATATTTACTTCAAAATTCGAGGGTACTTACTCTTATATCCTCGTCGCCAAATGCAACATCTTCGTACACATTTATTTTTAGCAAATCTTTATTGTCTTAGTAAAGTCTGATACAGCCTTTTATTGTTTATTTTCGGAACGCCAAAAAGTGACAAAAACAAATCAAAAAGGGATGATGATAACCTGCGTCTTGCAGATTAACATTTTCATAGAAACATATATATATACATATTTATTGCTAGCTATATATCACATACATTGTCGCGAGTGTCTGTGTTTCAGTGTTTTATAGATTGCCCAATTTAATAACGATTTCATGGGTTGCCTGATGAAATTGTATACTAGTGTCGCGGCTGTTTCCATCTTTAGACCATTGTTCTGACAATATTATATGCTCGATCCTTGCTTTAGCTCAACTCTTAATCAATTACAGAGTTTTTTCCCTCTTTTTTTTTTATTTTATTTATCCTGTTTGCACAAATTGCATTACATGTGATGATGTAAAGACATATGCCGATAGTGCATCATTGACAGCTGTGCTGCTATTATACAACATTAAGGTCTTGCTGCGGGTTATATACATGGGGATGTTGGCCTAAATTGCTATATATATATATACTTAAGTAAGGAAACTTTAATAAGTCACATCGTGTATCCTCCCTTTTCAACTATCCAAACCGGGAACGCAACACATGTCGCAGTATTATACTTAATTTCTTATATATTCTGCATTTATTATGGTGAATACAGGGTAAAGGGGTGTTTAAGGAAATGATAGACATAAGCTTCTAGGACTTTAGAAATATATACTAAATTAAAGATTTAGACTACATACAAATTTAGTCTAATAGTAGATCATTCTGATAGTAAAGCGGTCTGGAGGTTATACAGGCGAAACCGCTGTAAGGATTCACCACTGATGACTCACACCTTTCCATTTAATTTTTCAATCATTGAAATATAGGGTCTGTTCAAAAAGCTTTAAAATTTGAAAAAAAAAAAAGAAATGTTAAAATGGTTTAATTTTTACAAACCAGGGTGTATTTACATAGTTATAAAGTCCACACTAAGCTGACGAGGGCATTAGCCCGAAACCATGGTCTCTAGGTGGACGCATCTCAGTTTGTCAAAGTTGGTGTTGTGGCTTTGTCACCGACCCGAGGCCGCTAGTTGCGGCGACGGTCAATAGATGGCGTCAAGTTTTGACGTTTATTTTGACGGGAGAGGCGCCCTGTGCTTCTATGAATCAATTTCCCTCCTGCAAATTTTCCATCTATAAGGGTAAAAATATAAAGATATATCAGGTAAATTTAACAATTATAATTCTCACAATTTTATTAAAGTTAGAGCGTTACACCATTGCACAGACATATGATATGATTTTGAAAAAAAAAAAACAAAAAAACTGTATTAAATATATTTAAAATGAGCGCTAGCTATTTCTGCTATTTAAAATTACAAAAAGCAAGCAACTTGGAGGCAATATTAAATTTACCTGAAGTATCTGTATATAATTTTATATATGAACCCATTAAAAATTAAAATTAAAAATATTTACGAATAAAAATGACTCTCTCATATTATCAACTAATATATATATATTTTTGCAAAATAGAAACTCATCTGAAAAAAAAAAAAAAAATGAAGAAGAACACAAAGTTTAAAAGTTGAAACTTTGAATATTTATGCCAAATTGCATTTCGACTTTCAAAATTAACTTTCTTCTGAATACTTTGAGCTCTGCATCCGTTAATAATGTAAGATAATTAAAAAAAATCGATAATATTGTCTTGAAGATAGAAAATATTTGATAACACTGTGAATCGTGACACAATCACGTGTTGTTATGTTTCTTGTTTGTGTTGTCATACGTATGACCATTTAATATTTTTTGTTATTTTTTTAAAAATCGTCGTTGGGTAAGTAGATTTATTTTTTAAAAAATAAATGTTTTTATGATAGGTATTTGAAAAATTATCAAGGAACTAAATTTCAATTTAAGATCTTTTTCATTTTTCTTTTTCTTTAATGTCAAAAAGTTATTTTTAAATAATTGTGTTGTTGTCAGCGTAAATGACTTATCCTTTCTAATGAATATCGATCAAAATCATAAAAATGATTAATTTGAATAAAAATATAAAGGATTTAATGTTGGAGAGAAAAAAATTAAATCAAATTTAACAAAACAATAGTTAGAATCGAACTTACCAAACGATTTACAACACGACATTTAGTGACAAAAGAAATACTAGACAGTTAAAAAAAAGTTAATTCAATTATAAACACAAATACAGCAAATCTCAAAACCTTAATGCAACACAAAAATAATGTACAAACTCTAAACAAATGATAAATTGATATTTTGTAAATATAAAAGTTAGGGAATAAGATTTTATTTGCATTATTTAACACATATTGCTTACCCATCTCTTTACCGAGGTAAAATGCTTCTCTGATAGCTGATAAAAGTAATTGTTCATTTGAATGATTTCTTGACATTTCCTGTAAATTAGAATAATATTTCCTTTTCTTCTTTGGTTAGTATCGTGTAAAACTGTATTTTCTATCTTTCCTGATGACTATAGTTGTTTAAAAAAAAAATCCAAATAAATAAAACCTATCCAATTTTTTTTTTTACAAATGTATATAAAATAGCTACAAGAGAGAGAGAGAGAGAGAGAGAAAATAAGATTAATCCAAATAAATTAATAGTGTGTGACATTTTGGTAACGGCATTGTTACCAAAACATCACACCCTATTAATTTATTTGGATTAGGTTTTATTTTCTTGTAATTCTAATCAATAATCCAAATTATGCTTTATCATTGTATAAAATAAGAAATACAAGATAATAAGATCAAATCCAAATAAATAAATGTGTGAAATTTTGTTAACAGCATTGTTACCATCATCAGACTTGTGCCATTCAGTCTTTACACACTGTTACTGAGACGTTACCCACTATTTATCTGGATTTGGTCTTATTGTCTTGTAGTTCTAATCTATAATCCCAATTGTGTTTTATCATAAAATAAGAAATTACAGTTAAACCTGTCTATAGCGCCCCCTCTTGGGACTCGCCGAAATAGGGTGCTATAGACAAGTCACTTTTAATGTAAATCGCATCGTACTATGTATTTAAAATCGGGCGCTATAGAGAGTGCTGTGTGCAAGATTATAGGTGTGTGTGTACTGAGGTAATGTGCTGTGTACAAGATTATAGGTGTGTGTGTACTGAGGTAATGTGCTATGTACAAGATTATAGGTGTGTGTGTACTGAGGTAATGTGCTCTGTACAAGATTATAGGTGTGTGTGTACTGAGGTAATGTGCTGTGTACAAGATTATAGGTGTGTGTGTACTGAGGTAATGTGCTATGTACAAGATTATAGGTGTGTGTGTACTGAGGTAATGTGCTCTGTACAAGATTATAGGTGTGTGTGTACTGAGGTAATGTGCTGTGTACAAGATTATAGGTGTGTGTGTACTGAGGTAATGTGCTCTGTACAAGATTATAGGTGTGTGTGTACTGAGGTAATGTGCTGTGTACAAGATTATAGGTGTGTGTGTACTGAGGTAATGTGCTGTGTACAAGATTATAGGTGTGTGTGTACTGAGGTAATGTGCTGTGTACAAGATTATAGGTGTGTGTGTACTGAGGTAATGTGCTGTGTACAAGATTATAGGTGTGTGTGTACTGAGGTAATGTGCTGTGTACAAGATTATAGGTGTGTGTGTACTGAGGTAATGTGCTGTGTACAAGATTATAGGTGTGTGTGTACTGAGGTAATGTGCTGTGTACAAGATTATAGGTGTGTGTGTACTGAGGTAATGTGCTGTGTACAAGATTATAGGTGTGTGTGTACTGAGGTAATGTGCTGTGTACAAGATTATAGGTGTGTGTGTACTGAGGTAATGTGCTGTGTACAAGATTATAGGTGTGTGTGTACTGAGGTAATGTGCTGTGTACAAGATTATAGGTGTGTGTGTACTGAGGTAATGTGCTGTGTACAAGATTATAGGTGTGTGTGTACTGAGGTAATGTGCTATGTACAAGATTATAGGTGTGTGTGTACTGAGGTAATGTGCTGTGTACAAGATTATAGGTGTGTGTGTACTGAGGTAATGTGCTGTGTACAAGATTATAGGTGTGTGTGTACTGAGGTAATGTGCTGTGTACAAGATTATAGGTGTGTGTGTACTGAGGTAATGTGCTGTGTACAAGATTATAGGTGTGTGTGTACCGAGGTAATGTGCTGTGTACAAGATTATAGGTGTGTGTGTACTGAGGTAATGTGCTCTGTACAAGATTATAGGTGTGTGTGTACCGAGGTAATGTGCTGTGTACAAGATTATAGGTGTGTGTGTACTGAGGTAATGTGCTCTGTACAAGATTATAGGTGTGTGTGTGTACCGAGGTAATGTGCTGTGTACAAGATTATAGGTGTGTGTGTACTGAGGTAATGTGCTGTGTACAAGATTATAGGTGTGTGTGTACTGAGGTAATGTGCTGTGTACAAGATTATAGGTGTGTGTGTACTGAGGTAATGTGCTGTGTACAAGATTATAGGTGTGTGTGTACTGAGGTAATGTGCTGTGTACAAGATTATAGGTGTGTGTGTGTACTGAGCTAATGTGCTGTGTACAAGATTATAGGTGTGTGTGTACTGAGGTAATGTGCTGTGTACAAGATTATAGGTGTGTGTGTACTGAGGTAATGTGCTGTGTACAAGATTATAGGTGTGTGTGTACTGAGGTAATGTGCTGTGTACAAGATTATAGGTGTGTGTGTACTGAGGTAATGTGCTGTGTACAAGATTATAGGTGTGTGTGTACTGAGGTAATGTTCTGTGTGCAAGATTATAGGTGTGTGTGTACTGAGGTAATGTGCTGTGTGCAGGCCTAGGATGTATGGATCGGGGAGGATGGAGGTAAGGACATTCATTTAGTCATTTATCATTTTCCAAAATCACAAGATATCACAAGGTCCAAAAAGGTTATTTATTACAATAACGACACCACATAGTTGCAGAGCCAAAGTGCCTTTTAGAGATAGATGTCCTCTTACTGGAAAGCAGCTAATTGGTAAATTTGATGATAAAAACTGGAATAGAATCATCCACTAGAGGGATCTGGTATAGAATCATCCGCTAGAGGGAGTGTCTACTCATGGAAGTTATACTGTACATGATAGTACAGTAATAGCATTGTTACCATCCTTAGACAAAAATACTGCATGATATCAAATGTTTCAAATAGTAAACAGATGAGTAAATTTAGAAAGAGGGAATCATATATCGCCGCAACTCTTTTTATATGATTTCCTCTTTCTAAATTGTCGAAATCCGCAATCCGTTTACCATGAGATGAGTAAATGATAAATGAAAAATAACATTGTGTAAAACCTTGCTATAGTAAACCCCAATGAGACCAAACTTTGGTTCACCATAGCCACGATTTGATCTTTTCCAAATTTTCAGATTGTATAAAGGGCAGACACACACACTGAAAAAAAGGCTGCCTCTTAATAATGATCACTTTGTTATAATTCCCTAAATTGACCTATTTCCATACTTTTTTTTTTTGCTTATTCCTAGTACACGTGGTACAGGCCATGATAATCATGGTGGGTAGAAGTAGGCGACTGCTTTTACTGTAAGTGCATTACATGTCTACACATGTGAAAAGTAGTTCGACTTTGCACTTACAAATGTGCCAGAGCCCCGTTTGGTTACTTGCACTCGCTGGTGGGGTTGGACTTTTGCAAGAATCGGGGGCCATTGGAGCATTTTTTTAAACATAAAAAAGTGTCCAATGCGGGAATCAAACCCGGGTCGTAGCGCTCGAAAACCAACGGTTTAGACAATCCTTCCACCGACCCCCCTATTATTTCCATACATTAATGCTGTGTGTCAAAATAAAGGATACAAAAATATATACAAAAGGCCTTTAATATTAGGACCTTTTTATTGTTAGCATATACAATATAACCTCTTGTTAATTTTTTTTAACCACACAAAAATTCAACACTTGCGATAATTCGACCATGTTTTCATGTCCCAACCTCCAGTCTATCAAATACCCAATGCTAATTCAACCAAAGAATAATTCAACCATTTTTTTAAATATAAAATTTTGACAACATTAGATAATTCTTGTTTAAGTACAAAGTTATTGCTAAAAATACAATACTTTGACACATGGGGGGAGGGTATAGAGGCTATAGTTAGCTTACATATGCTCACCGGGCTTAATTAAAATAATTATTAAATATTGAAGTTTATTCCTTTTCTCTTCTTCTTTCTTATCTCCACTCAATCATATTAGGGTATCAAGCTTGTAGAGTTTTAGACTTTAGATGATGTCTGCTGGGGATGAATAAAGCTCATCAATGGATGAGCCAATACAGTCAATGATGTGGTTTAAGGTTGCAGGTTGAGAATTGCACAAGTTTATTTCTAATTGTAGCAAGGTGTGTGGAACTTTGTGAAATAAGCACAATGGTTTTTTTTAGGTTACTACGCCCAAAGTTTGTGGGTCATGTTAATTGAATTATCACTACCACTGAGATGAATATAACAATATAGATAATATACTCACTAATAGAGTTTTTAGTATAAACACATGGTAATAATACCAAATCCAAATAAATAAATAAATAGTGACGTTTCGGTAACAGCGATGTTACCATCTTCAGACAAAAGTACTGAATCTCTAAAAACTACTGTTTCAGTACTTTTGTTTGAAGATAATAACAACGCTGTTACTGAAACATCACACACTATTTATTTATTTGGATTTGGTCTTATTACCTTGTGTTTATAATCTTTAATCCAAATTGTGCCTTATCAGAGTTTGTAGTAGTGAAATGCATAATAATTGATTTTTTTTTGCTATGTAAATTGCTTCATTTGAGAATTTTAGGTTTTGAAATTTGATACAGTTGAATTGAGATTGAAAATCTTGAGGTCTGATCCAAATATTGAGACATTTTTGTGGTTGTTGACACTATGGAATAAGATATTTTTTTAAACATTATTTTTCATTTTAAGCATATCTTAAATATAAAAGCTATTTCTACAGCCTTTATAATGAAATGAATAAAAATTGTGAGATTTTGCAAAAATCATTGGTCAATGTATTGATTGTTGATTTAGGTACCTAATATGATTGAGTGGAGATAAGAAAGAAGAAGGGTATCAAGCCTGTGGAGCTTGAGATGTTTGAAGATGTCTGCTGGGGATGAATAGACATCATCAATGGATCAGCCAATATAGTCAATGATGTGGTTTGGAGTTGCAGGTTGGGAAAACATTGCAACCATTCTGGAAAGTCATTGTCCGTAGATGACCAGACTTAAGTCTGGAAATCAAGGACTGCTGTTCCCCTTGGAGGACAGAATTGGTGCTTGTCCCTCCTGCTTTGTACAAGGAATGTGTAGCAGTGGATTTCCAGTCTTGTTGGCAGAACTATTGTACTTCCTCAAAATCATGCTCCCTAAGACTATTAAAATCCATAGCCATGGTTAAAAAAAATATATATTCAGGGTTCGAACAAGGAATCAGTTGTCAGTTACATTATTCATTGCGCCATGTCAACCATCTTGGCTGCTATCAAAGTAAAAGCCTCTAAGCTGGAATTTGGACTTTTTTCTTCCTAGAAATGAGTCTGGTGATAAGGATGATAAGGTACAAATAGGATATGAGATAAGAATGACAAGCTACCCAGAAGTAACAACAGAAGCCAAACAACCCCAAGTACAGTTGAACCTCGCTATGTCAACATCACTTGGCACCAAGGTTTAACCATGGTTGAAAAAATTGGACTTAAAACTTGGGATCATAGAAGAGTTATGGTGTTATATTCAAGTTACTGTCATAAAAACAGACTTTTGTAATAAGATTTCACTGAATATGTAAAAAAATGTTATGCTAAATACTATATGCACTCTTTAATTTAAGAGAGCAATTTGGAATATAGAAACACAAGGAATAAGACCATTGGATTTGTTCTTATTACTTATAGTTTGAGAAATTTTAATCCAACACATTCATTATAATTCAACATTTTTCAAATACCAAATAGGCTACCAGCTTTAATTTTAACCAGACTGTAATTGCCATTGGTCATTACCAAAATGATTATATTTACTATTTAGCAACTTTATGGTAAGAGAACAGCTCACTCTAAAGAACACTTTGTCTCTGCAAATAGGTGTTGTCCATTACATAGAGATTTTCTACTTTATTGATTTTAATTCAACAGTAAGCATCTAACCCTTAGGGAGCTGAATTAAAGAGGTTTGGCTGTAGATTTATTTTTATAAAATTCAACTCCATCTTCCCAGTGAACCACCAATGGAGACTGTAGAGATACAGGATAAATTTTCTGCTTGAGAGAATTGCCTGGCTGAGATAAGAGAGAATTGAGGTGGAGGCACTATTTTTCCTTGTGCCGTGTAGTTAGTATAAAGTCACGAGGGATGATTTACATCCTGTCACAGCAACACATGTGTTAGTGAGCTTTTTTCCCGGTACTGTGTGTGCAATGTGGGAAATATCTCATTGTTGTGTCTGGCGGGTTGCACAATTCTTTAGACAGGTTTCTTGGGTGGTGTGTATTGTTCCTGTAGTTTACTGAGCTCTTCGGCAACACCCGTGGTCTTTATCAGAAATGAGGATCACCAACATATCAAGGGATTGAAGTAAGAGATTCATTAGTTCCACACATTCCAAGAAGGTGAGTGAGATACTTAATTTTCCATCAGGTTTACTTGAACTTGCTTCCACCCAGCTACTGACAAGCTTCTCCATTTGTTGTTGTTGTTTCTTATCCCCTTGTGTAAAGATTACACAAATTCCATGAATTCATGCCCCTCAAGCTGTTTTATGAAATGCAGCGATCTCTCCCAAAGGTCCTTTGTGAGGGTAGTTAGCAACTATTTTATTGCAAGTGCACCATAGAGCTTCCCAGGCAGTTTTACTTTTGAACTCTCAAGTGTGACAGAGCCCAGTTTATTTGCACTTATTGAAAGGGGGAGGTGAACTTTTGTAAGAATTGGGAGGTGGGGAGCATTGAAGCAATTTTTTGTCCAATGTGGAACTTGATCCCAGGTCGTGACTGTTGTCGAAGATTGACAGTTTTATACCACTCCTCCATTAACCCCCCAGGTTTCTCCATAACAAAAAGTTATATATTTGCATAATATTTTATTATTACAGAATTATCATAAGAACTAAAAACATGAATATCTCACGCAATATATTGATTACATCACACAACAACAACCAAGTCCTTGGTCAAAACCATATATACATATTATATATTACAACAATTAACAATGTTGATGGAAATTTTTATGGAAGGAAATGACCTAAAAAAGCATAGGTCTCCTCTCCCATCAAATTGAACGCCAAAACTAGACGCCATCTATTGACCGTCGCCGCAAACTAGCGGTCTCGGGTCGGTGACAAAGCCACAACACCAGCTTTGGCAAACTGAGAAGCATCCACCAGCGTCTAGATTTGACGTTTAATTTGACGTGAGAGGAGACCTATGCTTTTTTAAATTAACAATGTATCTTGACTGTAGAACTAACTTCTCATGAGAGATTGTCTAAAAAACATGGATTCTTTCTTCCCATCCTTCCTGGAGATTGCCTCACATTGGAGGTTGTATTTGTCAGTTATCCTTGATGCTAGAGACAATTGTCCCTTCCACAAATGGATTGCGAACGACAGTCAGTACTAAGCCCAATAAAGTTTTCACCTTAATAACAATAATAATTTTAGTATCATTATATTAGTAATCACATTACATCACAATATGTGAAATAAACTCTGAGAGAAGAATTACAAAAACAATCATGAGACTCGGAATGAAACACTATAAAGGAATAACAATACATCCAGATGGCACAAGAACCTATAGGACATGCAACAACTGTTCTGATGTGGAACTTACACCTACCCACATATTCTCATACCCAGCAATGGCAGCAGCCTTGCAGAAAATTGACATGGACCCAGAGCAGCAGCTTTACACACCCAAGATAGTGGACATTGCGACTGCTGTGATAGAGATGCATGGGGATATCTGAGGTTCTTCATTGGACACAACAACAACAACACTAGCATTTTTATTGAAAGGTAATTCAGAGTCCTAGAACAATTTTAGGGATTAATATCATCTCTAGATTGCTGTTTATTATTTATTCTTCCCCTAATACTCTGCCATTTGCTTGTAGATGTCAAGTTTGTTATTGAGGCTATGACAGTTCTTTCAAGGTGTCATTATCACACACAAGTCCACTGCAATTCCCTCACATGATTTGACTGTTAGTGATATATGTGTTAATCCATTGTTGCATACATGGTCCAGGACATATGCAAATGTTGAGGAATCTATCAATTTACTTCTTGGCTGGTGGTTTTGACATGGTCTGCCTTTTGGTGTTGCATGTTCTCTTGTGTTTAATTTTCTCCTCTATTGAGTAGTTCCCATCACTATTTAAAACATGGAGTGTAGCTTCTAGGATTCAGCACTCCAAGGGACCAGAATTTTCAGTAGGGGGTTTGTGAAAAGATGGTCTAAACCATTGGTTTTCGGCCGCTACGACCTGGGTTCGATTCTCACATTGGGCACTTTTTTTCTGATTAAATAAAATGCTCCAATGGCCCCTGATTCTTGTAAAAAAAGTCCAACCCCACCAGCGAGTGCAAGTAACCAAATGGGGCTCTGGCACATTTGTAAGTGCAAAGTCAAACTGCTTTTCACATGTGTAGACATGTGGTGCACTTACAGTAAAAGCAGTCGCCTACTTCTACCCACCATGATTATTATGGCCTGTACCACGTGTACTAGGGATAAACAAAAAAAAAAAGAAAAAATAATTTTAAGTTGAATTATATTTGGTTAAATTAAATAGACTGATTGCTAAATGTAAAAAAATTGGTTGAATTAGAGTGTTGAATTATTGTCGGTTGGGTTAAAGAGGTTCAACTATATATCTACCTTTTTTAAAGAAAAAAAAAATCTAAATTTGAGAATTAAATTGAACTACTGAAAAGATTATAAATACAAGGTAATAAGACCAAATCCAAATAAATAAATACCGAAACATCACACACTATTTATTTTTTTGGATTTGGTCTTATTACCTTGTGTTTATAATCTATAATCCAAATTGTGCCTTATCATACTGAAAAGATTGATTCATTATAAAAGGGTGTATGTATGCTTATCATTTGTAATCTCGTAATAAAAAACTAATCATCAAGTTGACTCAGGTCTGAGGGTTGATAATTCTGCAAATATTTGCAATGAGGGAAAAGAAGGTTGTGAGATGATAAGAGACCTGCACTATCACCTTCCAATCAGGTTCCTGCTATCAGCCTATTGTCTGACGCTCATTCTTTTCCCTTTGTGCCGTGATAGAAAGCCATGGCTGGAGGAGGTGAACCCTACCCCTGTGAATCTGATGAATGTAAGTATTTACATATCCTCTCTCTATTTTACATATTTGCCAATATGTATTTACTTTTTTAAAATCCTACAAATAAAACATCGGTGGATGAGTAGGCAACACTCTCGATTTCTGACAGCCATGAACCGGGTTTGAATCCCGCTTTAACATTTTGTTTAATATGTGAATAACCTTCACATATTATTCATTGTTGCAAATATCATAAACTAGGTTTGCTCTTTTTGAGCGGTACCTAATAAAGTGATTTTGGAACCGAAATCATATAATCAAGTTAGTGTTCTCTATGGCTGAAATACACTTAAAGTACAGTGGCTTTGGCTCAGTGACAAAGCCACAACACCAGCTGTATTCTAGTGTATGAATGTAAGGTTGCAGGGCTAGGAGAGAACAGTACTGTAGGAAATCCTTATAAGGAAGAGATAACCTGTAAGTAGACCATAACCATAAGCTTCTTTGCTACCAACTGTTTATTTTAAAATTATCAACATTATTCACAACAATGTCTGGGTGAGCTGTGTGGAGACAACGGAACAGCTTCCACTGGCAAATCTCGGTCAACACAATCTTGCTACACTATCTCATTTCTTTTTAATCTTTTTATCCAAAACTTACCTTATTAAACCTTAAAATGAGAAGAAGCACAACGTAATAAGTCCAAATTTAAATAAATAAATAGTGTGTGATGTTTGGGTAAAAGCATTATTACCACCACACAAAAGAACTTTTTCTTTCTTAGCTCCACTCAATCATATCAGGGTTTCAAGCCTGTAGAGCTTGAGATGGTATCTACTGGGGATGAGTATAGTCATTAAAGGAGATTCGACATTCATAATGAGAGAGATTGGGTAAAGTTAAATACCTCTACTTTGTCATTAAGAATGAGAGCATTACTCAGTAAAAGGCCGACTTAGCTCCAATATGAATAGTCATCTCTGACATGAGGAACAGATGCTATGTGCAGCTGCTCCTAACATGGAGCACAGACGCTGCTCATCCTGATCAGGAGCCCTTACAGGGTACTATCAGCCAGGCCAACTGAGCCCAGTTTTTTTAGCGAGCTTGTTTCTGCTCCCCCTCATCTTTTTTCTTCTGGGCTTGGGACCGGCAAAGGCGGAGTTAGACAAAAATACTGAATGGTAATAATACTGTTACTTAAACATCACACACTTTATATATTTGGATTTGATCTTATTACCTTGTGTTTCTAATCTATAATCCAAATTGTAAATCATCACTTAAAATGAGAAGTCTGTATAGTTTTCTTCTTATAACTAGCATATAGTAACAAGACCATATTTGAACAAATAAATTATGCATGATGTTTCAATAACAGTGTTGTCATCAGACAAAAGTAATTCACAGTACTTTTTTCTGATGATGCTAACAATGCTGTTAGTGTAAAACAAAAATTGCAATTATACCGTGAATGTTTCTTTTAAACGAAAAATCGAAATTTATTTTAAAGAGAAATAGCGATTATTTCTAACTTTAAGGATGAACTATGATAGAATGAATTGTGAAGAGTAATGATAAACGGAAAAATAAAAGTGTCCAGAGATGGGAATTCCGTTTATCATTACTCTTCACAATGCATTCTATCATACTTCATCCTTAAAGTTAGAAATAATCGCTATTTCTCTTTAAAATAAATTTCGATTTTTCGTTTAAAAGAAACATTCGCGGTATAACTGCAATTTTCGTTTTACAATCATAAGCCGCGTTATATTGTATTTTTAATGCTGTTACTGGAATATCACACATTTATTTATTTATTTGATGTGTGGACTTGTTACCGTATGTTTATAATCTATGATCCACAAATTGTACATCCCAGTGATAGCCTTAAATATTTGTCTACACAAGGTAATAAGACCAAATCCAAATAAATAAATAGTGTGTGACATTTCGGTAACAACGCTGTTGATTTATTTGAATTTGGTCTTATTACCTTGTGTTTATAATCTTCTTCTTCTTTCTTATCTCCACTCAATCATATTAAGGTATCAAGCTTGTAAAGTTGACAACCATCATGACTGGGTGAAGTAAAATGTGTCTGCCTTTGTCATTAAGACTGGGAGCACTACTCAGTGGCAGGCCGACTTAGCTCCAAAGTTTATAATCTATAATCCAAATTGTGCCTTATCATTAAATATTTGTATATTCTTGTCTTGTGGGTTTTTCATCCTTATCACCATCACTGTGGATGTGTGATGTAATTGAGATTAGAAAAAGTTGGCATGAATTGAGAGTTTTATTTTTAGCAGAAACATTTCTACATCACTCTTTGAGTTTGAAAACAAAGAGAAATACAATGGAACCACAAGACCAAATCTTGGAACGTGCCTGAATTACAATGTCATCTGAACAAAACCAACTACGACATTTACACATTTTTGATCGACAAAGATTTTGATGTAACCCTTCCTCCACTAACAAATTAATATAATTTTTTAAAAGTCGAAATAAAGGTAGTTTTTTTTTGTGTTAAAAAAAAACAAAAAAAAATGACATTTGAAAATTATCCCGCAAATGTTTCTTTTAAACGAAAAATCAAAATTTATTTTTAAGGAGAAATAACGATTATTTCTAACCTTAGGGATGAAGTATGAAAGGATGAATTGTGAAGAGTAATGATAAACGGAAAAATAAAAGTGTCCAGGGATGGGAATCAAACCCACAGTGTTTCGCTTACCGGGCAGATGCCATGTCCCCTAGGCTGCCCTGGACACATAGTGTGTGGCATTTCGGTAACCACGGCTGTTACTGAAATGTCACATACTATTTATTTATATGGATTTGTTCTTATTACCTTGTGTTTTCAATCTATAATCCCAATTGTGCCTATGGAACCTTATTATTATCACCTCTTTTATAACAGAAACTTATATAGCTTCAAAATTCTAAAGTCCAAGGTTTTATTAAAGATATGCTTATGTTTCAAGCATGGTTTTAACAATAATGAGGTTTTATAATAAAGAATTTATATATTTTGCATTTATAATATAATCTAGGACATACAATTTTATAAGAAATTTATAAGAATTTTATAATATAGGAATCTATATTATAAACGAACACAAACTGAAATTTCAGAGAAGTCTCCATAATTTAAAGCTAAGAAAGTTGGCATAATACTTGGTAGCTATAGTTTAACAACATGAAGTTTTGGTCCTAAGCAATGGCATTATAAAGTGATATACTCAAGTTAATAAGACCAAATCCAAATAAATAAATAGTGTGCGGCATTTCGGTAACAGCGTTGTTACCATCTTCAGACAAAAGTACTGAACACACAATTTATTTATTTGGTTTTGGTCTTATTACCTTGTGTTTATAATCTATAATCCAAATTGTGCCTTATCAAAATGATAGACTATGTATAGGCTGTGAGGTCACCCCAGGGGATGGGTGGCACTGATAGGATAGGATAGAATAGATAGTAGATTTCAAAATATTTTATTGACCTAAAAAAGTCTTTCTTCTTCTTCCCTATCTCCCCTCAACAATCATATCAGGGTATCAAGCCTGTAGAGCTTGTTGATGGTGTCTGCTGGGGATGAGTTGGAGCTTATCAAAAGAGATTTGACATCCATAATGATTATTGGGTTAAGTAGAATGTGTCTTCTTCTGTCATTAAGACTGGGAGCACTACTCAGTATGAAATGGCCGCCTCTAACATGAGAAACAGATGCCATGTACAGCTACTCTAACATGAAGTACAGACTCATCATGTATCCCTGGATCAGGAGCCCATACAGGGGCCAGCTGAGCCCAGGTTTGTTATCGAGTTTGTTACTGCTCTCCTTCCTCCTTTTTGGGCTTGGGGCAGACAAAGGCAAACTTCCCAAACAAAGTCAATAATTGAAGAAAAACAATTATGTACATTAAAAGAAGCTCCTCCCCTTCTCTCCTAATGATGAAGAGTCCTCCTTCATGCATTCAAGTGGTCCTCAGGGATGCCTCTGATTTCCAGAAGTCAGGAAGAACCAGAAAATATTTGACTTAGAGTAGGATGTGATGTTGCAGTCTTGAAGGCCAGACTTAAAGAATCAACTCTGTAGGATGGGAGGGAGGGGTATGAGAGAGGAATGACTTGTTTGTCAGATTAGGAATGTTCACTCAGATAACTGGAGATATTAATACTACCAGGTAATAATTGTATTATATTAGTGTTTAGGTATTTGATTTAATTATTTTTTTGCAATCCATTTAGTTGTTTCAAAATCAATATAGTTTAAATAGATGGCAGCTTTTCCACCAAACCCCTGAGGTTCCTGCCCCAGCACGTTAACCCTTGAAATTGCCTGAGTTGAGTGAGTGACTGCGATGCCCATCTTCTCAGTAAGAATAAGAAAAATAGGCTTATAAAAAAAATCAATCAAAAATACTGGCATGTAAATATTTTTCTGTAAAAAAATAAAAAAGCACATGGAAATTAGGCAAACATATGTGTTTGCTAATGAATGCAACTGCATTTTAAACAATTTTTTTAAGAGATGAAAAAAAAAAAAGGCCAGAACAAAAATTAATAAAAAATACGAAAGCCATTATTTACATACAGTAACGCTAATTTTGTAAAGTTTTTTTAAATTACAACGTGTGCACTTAGCGTAACTTGGTTATTAAAATAAATTTCTCTCTCAATACTCAATACTTTTGTAAAAAAAAAAGTAACACTCGTATAAAAAGATATGTCAAAAAAAGTATGCAAGCAACTTGAAAAAAAATGCAGAACGCTCATTGGTTGCATAATTGACCTGGTGTTGTTACTTCGCCTCGTATTTACTCTTGTGTAAAAAAAAGTTCTTAAAATGAAAAAAATATATAGCCAAAAATACTAATCAAAATGTAGCCGAAAATTTTCCTCAGTTTTATAAAAAGCGACATGCAAAATTTGGTACCAATTGGTTCAGTAGTTTTTGAGTTTATCGCGAAGCAGACATTGATTTTTATATATAAGAAGATAATGACATTATTATACAGTAGAACCTCCATGAGAGGACACTCTCACTAGAGGACACCTCTCTACAAGGGACACAGTTTTTATTTTCAAAATTACCATTTTTATTAATTAACAACTCTCCAATAAGAGGACACCTCCTTCTTCCTTTGGCTCTGCAATTAGGTGTCCTTTACAGGGAGGTTCTACTATATTAAGGTAAAATTTTATAATAATAGGGTTTAGATGGGACAAGTTGAAGTATATATATTTTTATTTTTATTATTATTATTTTTTAATTATCTCTAGTACACGTGGTACAGGCCATGATAATCATGGTGTGTAGTTAGCGACTGCTTTTACTGTAAGCGCACCACATGTCTACACATGTGAAAAGCAGTATGACTTTTGTACTAACAAATGTTGCCAGAGCCCCATTTGGTTACTTGCACTCGCTGGTGGGGTTGGCCTTTTGTAAGAATCGGGGGCCATTGAAGCATTTTTTAATTAGAAAAAAGTTCCCAATGTGGGATTTAACCCCAAGTTGTAGCGGTTGGAAACCAATGGTTTAGACCACCCTTCCACTAACCCCCAGTTGAAGTGTTCTAGATTTATTTGATAATAAGGTACACAATTTGGATTGTAGATTTGAAACTTAAGGTAGCACAAGACTAAATCCAAATTAATGAAATGTTTGTGATGATTCAGTAACAGCATTTTTGCCATCATCTGATAAAAATTACTAAATGGCATTTCAGTAACAACGCTGTTACTGAAACATCACAGACATTTTTATTAATTTGAATTTGGTGTGGCTACCTTGTGTTTCTAGATTCCTCTGTGAAATGGGTGTCCATCTAATACTGAACTACAGCTGTAGTGATGCATCTAATAAGATTGTAAGAGGGATAGGTCACTCTACCTTCTACCTAGGTTATCTTTGCTGGTTAGAAAGTATGTATGCATAATGAACACATTAACTCAAATATTTTTTATTTTATTTTCTCGATGTTTCAGCAACTCTATACCAACTCTATTGCTCAAATGATAAGACACAATTTAGATTATAGATTATAAACACAAGATAATAAGACCAAATTCAAATAAATAAATAGTGTGTAGTGTTTCAGTAACAGTGTTGTTACTATCATCAGAAAAAAGTACTGAATTACATAAGAACTTTTGTCTGATGATGGTATCAACACTGTTACTGAAACATCACACACTATTTATTTGAATTTGGTGTTATTACCTTGTGTTTATTGCTCAAAGTTTATATTACAAAGAGGGAGCAATATGATAACATGTAAATACACAAATCATAATTTAAAATGCACCGTGGACATCCAGCTAATGGACACCTCTATACAAAGAACCTGTTTTCATCACCAAAACTTATCATTTTTACCAATCAGTTGCTCTCCGGTAAAAGGACACCTCTCTCTAAATGATACTTTGGCTCTGTAACTAGGTATCCTGTGTATGTCCCATCCAACATGGAAAACAAAACAAAAAAAAAACATATTTGATTGCTGTGTCATCATTATATTAGGGGGTCGGTGGAAGGATGGTCTAAACCATTGGTTTTCGACCACTACAACCTGGGATTGAATCCCGCATTGGGCACTTTTTTCTGATAAAAAAAAAAAACAAGAATGCTCCAATGGCCCCCGATTCTTGCAAAAGTCCAACCCCACCAGTGAGTGCAACCAAACAGGCACATTTGTAAGTGCGAAGTCAAACTGATTTTCACCTGTGTAGATATGTGGTGAACTTATAGTAAAAGCAATCACCAACTTCTACCCACCATGATTATCATGGCTTGTACCACATGTACTAGGGATTATATATATAAAAAATAATAACTCAACTTTACTATGTTGACCAAGAACATTGTATGTCAAGTTCTGTCCCTATTCCATTTAGCCTGAAGCCTGGTGATATAATATATAGAGCAATCCACAGGTTTAAAAGAAGCTAAAAACACAAGGTAATAAGACCAAATCCAAATAAATAGTGTGATATTTCATTAACAGCATTGTTACCGAAACGTCTCACACTATTTATTTATCTGGAATTGATCTTATTACAGTATTACCTCGTTAATTCGACACACCCCAATTCGACACTCGGCGATAATTCGACCATGTTCTGATGTCCCGACCTCCGGCCTATCAAATAACAAACCGTAATTTGACATATCGATAATACGACACTTCCGATAGTTCGACCATTTTAAAATGCGAATTTCGACAGTTGGATGTTTTTTACTTACAACTTTCCGCTAAAAAGGTATTACGGCGGCGATCGGCGGGCGCCGATAAGATCGCGCGTGCGCACTTTTGGTTCCTGGTTAGATTAAGTTTCACTTTGCAGTGCAGTTGCGCAAAGTCGCGAGTGTTTTTTTTTTTTTTTTTTACGCTGGGATTTAGGCTTCGTGCGCTAATTAACAATAATAGTTTATTTTTAAATTTCAGCATTAAAATATTTTAGTTATTTTAAAATTTACAAATAATTTCCTTTTAAATAAATAAATCTTTATAAAATGTAGCCACAATGATTTTGATAACATTTTATTTCAATATTCCATTTCTGTGTTATTATAAAAGATTTAAACATAAAATCAATAACACCTGCAGCAGCAGTGGATGACTTTAATACATTAAAATTTATTTATTAAAAGACATTTCAGAGGAAGAAAGGCATGCATGTTTTTTCAAAATGACCATCTGGAATACATCCTGAATAGGATTTCAGTGCAAAAACAGACATCTTTAAAGGAATTTTTTAAAATATCTTCATGATTATTTTAAAATAATATTTTAAAATTTTCTTTTTATTTACCATATTTATTTCCTTTCAACTGCTATATTTTTCAATTAGAATAAAATATTATTTAATATATTATATTTAATATTTGATTATATTACTGAAAAAACACATTACCAGTAAATTTATTTGTTACAATTATTTATGTTTCTAAAATATGTATTAATGCCATTTTGTCACTGATACTAAAGGTTAATCATGAAAATAAAATAAAAACACAATGGTTTCAATTAATATCATTAATTTATATTACAAAGCTATTTTTTAAAAATATTATTTTAGCGAGTTAGATGATTAGCTAATCATCTGAATAACTTTAATTCAACACTTCCTTTAATTCAACCAAAAGCTCTGATCCCTTGGGGTGTTGAATTAAAGAGGTTCGACTGTACCTTGTGTTTCTAATCTATAATCCAAATTGTGGCTTATCAAGAAAGAAGCTAAAGAATCTTCAATATGGCACAATTTGGATTATAAACACAAGGTAATATAAGACCAAATTCAGATAAATAAATAGTGTGTGACGTTTCGGTAACAGCGTTGTTACCATTTTCAGATTCAGTACTCTTGTCTGAAGATGGTAATAACACTGTAACTGAAACGTCACACTCTATTTATTTATTTGTGTTTGGTCTTATTACCTTGTGTCTAAAGAATCTTCCTTTAAAAATTTTAAAACAACTTCAAACTGATTTAAATTGAAATAAACTTATTTAAAGTTTAGCAAGATTCATTATAAAAATGTACCCCCTTTTTGGGCAGTAGTGAACTTTACAGAAAGTTTCATCCAAAACACTCCTTCTCTCTGGTTGTTTGTTTTTCCGCATCAACACACATGAGGAACAAAGTATTGAAGCAAACAAATAAGGTTGTATGTCAACATTTTTTAGCCTTGATGAACAAAGGATTTCTCTTTTGAGCTCATTCCTTCTCTCTCTCTCACTTAGTAACCTTATATATACAGTAGAACCTCCCTTTAGTGGACACCCGGCTAGCAGACACCTCTTCACAAAGGACAGTTTTCATTTGCAAAATTACCATTTTTAAAATTTAGAAAATCTCCTGTATGAGGAAACTTCTCCCTAAAGGACACTTTGGCTCTACAATTAGGTGTTGTCCTTTACAGGGAGGTTTTACTGTATTTGATTCTAAGTAAGATAGACACAATTTGGATTATAGATTATAAACACATTGTAATAAGACCAAATCCAATTGGTCTTATAGTAGAACCTCTATGAGAGGACACTCGTGCTAGAGTACACCTCAAATACAAAGGACAATTTTCAGTTGTAAAATTATCATTTTTACTAAAAGAAAATAAGACCTAATCCAAATAATTTAAATTATTTGGATTAGGTCTTATTTTCTTTTATTATAATCTATAGTGCTTCACTTCCATCAATAATTGACAATATGACCCAGAATAAGTATATTGTTACGGCGTTTTATGGTTTCCACAAGTCCATATCTCAGAAGAAGGCCAAGTGACACTCACTCCTCACTTTCTTACTGCTACTCTTTTTGTGTTGTTTTTCTTGCTTCCCTCTTTCTTTTTCTTGTTTTTTTTTGTTCTTTTTCTTCTGTCTATATCGTTATTTCCTTTGTCTCACTGCTTTGTTCTCATGCATACCTCTGGTGTATCCTGTATAGGGTCAGTGACCCTAAATAAAGGCTTTTTGTTGTTGTTATTATAATCTATAATCCAAATATCATTTTTACATATAATATCATTTTTACTATTTAGCAACTCTCCTTTAGTAAGAGGACATTTCTCCCTAAAGGATAGCTCTGTAATCAGGTATCCTTTACAGGGAGTTAGTTCTACTGTATATAGTTTTGAAGATCATTTGTTGGTTGGAAGTTGTTTGTAAAAAAACACAGTCACATCAACCAATGATTTATTTAATTCTCGAAGTTTCAGTGACTGGCTGTCACTCTCTTCAGGGGAATGATTATTTTGAATCCTTTGTTGTGGTTTTGAAGTAGATTGCGTATCTTTTGCGATTTGTTCTCCAGATATATATTAAGGCCATGTTTATGTAAAAACACTTTTCATGTGAAAAAACAAGGAAAAAAAAAAAGCTCTTGTGTGTGGTCAGGAATATATATGTATAGTAAACTCTCCTTGTAACAAAATTCTTTATGAACAAAAGGCACTAGCACTCCATCTATGTTCAAGAAATGAAATCATTATAGTTATATATCATAATTATTTTACTGTAATAAAAAAAAAAATTGAGAGGGTTTGGCTCATCTGTGGTGAACCCTCCCAGCAGTTTTTCCAATTTCATCCACCAGACTTTTTAATGGAGTAGTCTTTTATAACTAACAAACTTTATAAAACAAGGTAATAAGACCAAATCCAAATAAATAAATAATATGTGACGTTTTGGTAACAGCGTTGTTACCATCTTCAGACAAAAGTACTGAATTCAGTACTCATTCAGTACTTTTGTCTGAAGATGGTAACAACGCTGTTACCGAAACGTCACACACTATTTATTTATTTGGATTTGGTCTTATTACCTTGTTTTATAATCTATATTCCAAATTGTGTCTTATTAACAAACTTTATGTTATACAAACATATATAAAAAAATATAATGGAATTCTTTATCAAAAAATTTCTTGACAGTCATTTAAACTGTTGGTTTTCATCATTTATGACCTCGGATCAAATAATTTGTGTGTGCATTGTACACTTTTTTTCTAATTAAAAAAAATGCTCCACAATAGGCTTGATTCTTGCAAAATTTCAACCTCACCAGCGAGTGCAAGTAACCAAACAGGACTCTCTGGCATACTTCTAAGTGCAAAAGTCAAACTGATTTTCACCTGTGTAGACATGTGGTGCAGTTACAGTAAAGGCAGCTGCCAACTTCTACCCACCATGATTATCAATTGCCTGTACCACATGTACTAGGGATAATAATAATTTTAAAAATTATGTATCAGGGAGAGTGGTATAAATTTTGACTTTTTCCAGCCATGGTTGAATCCCTCATTAGGCACTTTAAAAAAAGAGAAAATTGCTTCAATGGCCCCTGTGATTCTTGAAAAAGTCGAACCATACCAGTGTGTGCAAGTAACCAAAATGGGGCTCTGTCAAACTTGTAAGGGCAAAAGTCAATCTGGTAAACTGGGTGTTGAGGTAAATACTTCTGTAGCTGCATTGTTACTCTTATTATATTCCTTTCCTCTTTTTAAAACATCACATTCATCTACTTGGATCTGACTCCTTTCACCAATTCACTTACTACCTGTAGTTCATTTTATTCTAAGCAGTGTGTTGGAATATTACACAGAGTAGCTATAGATGAGCTCTTGTGTTTGAAAAGGATCTCTTGTATATAATTATCATTGTTCTTGTTTTTCTTCTTCTTCTTCTTTCTTATCTCCACACTTGGTGAAGTAGAATGCGTCCGCCTTTGTCATTAAGACTGGGAGCACTATTCAGTAGCAGTCCAACTTAGCTATAAAAGAAATGGCCGCCTCTGACATGAGGAACAGACGCCATGTGCAGCTGCTCCTAACATGGAGTACAAACGTTGCTCATCCTGTAAACCTGGATTAGGAGCCCTTACAGGGTACTATCAGCCGGGCTAGCTGAGCCTAGGTTTTTTAGTGAGCATGTTACTGCTCCCCCTCCTCCTTTTTCATCCGGGCTTGGGACCGGCAAGGATGGAGTTCTTGTTTTTATATCTACAATAGAACCTCCATGAGAAGACACTCGTGCTAGAGGACACCTCTCCACAAAGGACAGTTTTCATTTACAAAATTACCAATTTTACAATTTAGAAACTCTCCGGTAAGAGTACACCTCTCCCTATAGGACACTTTGGCTCTGCAATTAGGTGTCCTTTATAAGGAGGTTCTACTGTATATATAATACTAAGTTTGTTTTGTTTATTTGGTCATTAATAATAAATAATATGCAAAGTTAAAAGGTTATGAATTCATCCATCATACTAAGTTTAATAATTAATTTTAACTTAACAATAAGAACTCGCTCTCTTTTTCACAAGACAAATTGTGCAATCAGGATTTCTAAAGGAAGTTATCATATATATTTCCATAACTTCATTTTTTTTAATCTCTTCTCAATTATATAAAGGTATAAAGTCTATGGATTTTCAATGATAGCCACTGTTGGTGAGTCATTGGTGGTTCCAGTGATGCAGTAAATGATGTGGCCTAAAAAAAATCTTCATTTTTATCGTCAATATCTTCCCGGCAAAAAAAAATCAATCTAAATGATGTGGTGCTAGAGTTTTCAGGTTGGGAGTTGGCACATAGTGTGTGGGAAGACCCTCTATCTGTAGATACTGGAAATCAAAGACTGCAATCTTCTTGGAAGGATCGATCCTAGTTTCTTTTCTCTGTATCAGTCGTGGGTGGGTGGCAGCTCGGGGGCATTGTGGGTCAGACTGGTGTGGGATATTATACAAGTGGACCAAGGCAACATTCTGTGGCAAATTTGGTTAAACTTCAAATTTTTTTTGTAGAATATTCTATAAATAGGCATAAGTAATGTTCTATGTCAAATTGGATTAGACAGGATTTTTTTGGGACATTCTATAAATGGACCAAGGCAACATTCTGTGGCAAATTTGGTTAAACTTTTTTTTTTTGGTAGAATATTCTATAAATGGACCACAAGGCAATGCTCTATGTCAAATTGGATTAGACTGGATTTTTTTGGTACATTCTATAAATGGACCAAGGCAACATTCTGTGACAAATTTGGTTAAACTTTTTTTTTGGGTAGGATATTCTATAAATAGGCATAGGCAATGTTCTGCGTCAAATTGGATTGTACTGGTTTTTGGGACATTCTATAAATGGACCATGGCAATGCTCTGTGGCAAATTGGATTGGACTGGTCACATGAGACATTCTATAAATGGGCAAGGCTATGCTTTATGTCAAATTGGATTAGACTGTTTTTTTTTGGGACATTCTATAAATAGACCAAGGCAATGCTCTGTGGCAAATTGGATAGGACCAGTCATGAGGCATTCTATAAATAGACGAGGCAATGCTCTGTGGCAAATTGGTGATAAGACCTTTGTGTAATGGACCAATGGGAAGAGAAACAATGGATGTGTGGGCAGACTGTCAGGTGCATATAATTTGTGGAAGCTGATATCTCTACCTTATCGTCCAGGTTCACTTCTGAGATAATCACGTGTGTTCGTGCTGTGAATAGACCCAGATAAACCCTGATACGGGACAATGGAACATTATCTCCTCTCTTCTGAACCCCCTATGTTGGCTGGTTGTCAGGTGTAAAGTGCCATTGTTACCATAATGGTTGTCCTATTTGACCATTCTATAGATTCTATGTAAACTTACCTTGTTCATATCATGGTGGTCCAATTTGATCACTCTATAGCCCCTATGTAAACTTACCTTGTTCATATCATGGTGGTCCAATTTGATCACTCTATAGCCCCTATGTAAACTTACCTTGTTCATATCATGGTGGTACAATTTGATTGCTCTCATGTAAAGTGCCATTGTTACTATAATGGTTGTCCTATTTGATCACTCTATAGCCCCTATGTAAACTTACTCTATTCACATAATGCTTTTCACATGTGTAGACATGTGGTGCACTTACAGTAAAAGCAGTCGCCTACTTCTACTCACCATGATTAACATGGCCTGTACTACGGTAGTCTACTTTGATTGCTCCCATGTAAAGTGCCATTGTTAGCATGACGTTCAATTAACTCAATTCCCATATCCCCCTGCTCCATGTAAACTGCCATTGTATGGACAGTCCAATTAAAATAACATGTGAATGGCAGTTGTTATCCTGATGATAACTCAGTTGTGTGTAAGTTGCCCGTGTTAACACATCAGGAAGACATTAGATATAGCATGTACACACACAAGGACTCGGGTCTGACACATCAGCAGTCATGGGAACTGGACCTCAGTGAATCACCATTCCATGCCACTTCCTTCTTCTTCAGTGAATTCAATTTGTTATCAGACTAGATTCTTCTCTACAAAATGTACTTCTTAAATGTTGAAATATCAGTGTTTCTTATTTCAATATTTCATATTGGGGTCAGTGGTATACACTCATGAACAAGACTTAAGGAAGTCGAAAGTCCTTGATGTCACCGGTCATTTGTTTATTGAAGGAGACAGAAGCAATTTTATTCACACTTGGTTATCCCGTGTGTCTTCAATAAAGGTCACTATGTATCAAATATCTTTCAGAGTTATATTGTCTGAATCCCAATATACATGCTAAAAGGTACAACTTCCTTAAGTTTTGTACATGAGTATTGTGACACAACCATGACCCGGAATTAAATTTTGTATTGGTCACTTTTTATGAAAAAAAAAAAATTGCTTCAATGACCTCTGACTTTTGCAAAAGTCCAACCAAACCAGTGAGTGCAAGTAATCAAAAGGGACTATGGTATCTTGTAAGTGTCAAACTTCTTTCTATATGTGTAGACATGTGGTGCAACTTAGAGTTAATAAAAGAAGTTGCTAATTACTCATCATGATTATTATTAAATCCAAAAGACAAAAAAACCTCTCGCAATTAGTATCTTTTATTACAAATAACTAATTAATCTTTTATTACAAAAGATACTAATTGCGAGAGGTTTTTTGTCTTTTGGATTTAATTTTATGCGCAAGTTCTTTGATCTTAGAATGATTATTATTACCTGTGTTTATATAATCTATAATAGATAAGGCACAATTTGGATTATAGATTATAAACACAAGGTAATAAGACCAAATCCAAATAAATAAATAGTGTGTGACATTTCGGTAACAGCGTTGTTACTATCTTCAGACAAAAGTACTGAATGAGAATTCAAGAGTACTGAATGCTGTGGTAAAATTTCTCATTCAGTACTTTGTCTGAAGATGGTAACAATGCTGTTACCGAAACGTCACACACTATTTATTTATTTATTTCGATTTGGTCTTATTACCTTGTGTTTATAATCTCTAATACAAATTGTACCATATCATGTGATGTTTCAGTAACACCATTGTGCTACCATTAGTCTAAAGTACTTGTTACTGAAATGATAGATCGGAACTTTAGTTATAACAGCCTCTTTTATAACAGAAACTGGGTTAAAACATCCTAATTCAAAGCCCAGAGTTTTAGGTCTATTATTATATAAATTGTTTTATTGAATTGTTTTAACTCTGTAGTTATAACAATAATATATATACAGTAAAACCTCCCTTTAACAAACACCCCGCTAGCGGACTCCTCTCCACATAGGGCAGTTTTCATTTACAAAATTACCATTTTTACAATTTAGCAACTCTCCGGTAAGTGGACACCTCTCCCTAAAGGACACTTTGGCTCTGAAATTAGATGTCTTTTATAGGGAGGTTCTACTGTATATATATATGGTGTTATAACAGCATAAAATCTTGATCCCAAGTGATGTGTTTATACTGTAGAACCTCTATAAGAGGCCACTTTCTTTCGCTAGAGGACACCTCTCTTTAAATGAGTTTTAATAACAAAATTTATTTCAACTACTAAGCAACTCTTGAGTAAAAAGACACCTCTATCTAAAGGATATATTGGAGCTGTAACTAGGTGCCCTTTACAGATAGGTTCACCTGTTGCTAAGTTTTACTCTATTCTTATTATACTTTTTTCAAATACCAAATCCATCTGAAGTGTTAGGAAAATATCATTTATTGTCCCTTAATAAAATTTGCCTCCATGTCATTTAAACGGCTAGCTAGGTATGATGTACATTACTAAAAGTGTGTTCCAACTTTTGTCCATCCCTCAGAACAGGAATGGTGTCATCCTAGTTACATGGAAATGTTGGGTGTCAAATGTCACCTTGCAGCCCTCACCTGGAATTAGGGCAATTTGATCCCTTGTTGAACATTAATTTCTTGAGTGACATTTACCATTGTCCCACCATGGAAAGTAACAATGGTTCTCCATCAATGAAGTAAAATATCTCTCTCTCTTCCTCAGATACACATCTAGTCTTTTTCTTTCATCTTTGGAGTTCAGTTCTTAAAACTCTTTTTTTTTTTTTTGCTTATCCCTAGTACACGTGGTACAGGCCATGATAATCATGGTGGGTAGTTAGCGACTGCTTTTTACTGTAAGCGCACCACATGTCTACACATGTGAAAAGCAGTTCGACTTTGCACTTACAAATGCCAGAGCCCCGTTTGGTTACTTGCACTCGCTGGTGGGGTTGGACTTTTGCAAGAATCGGGGGCCATTGGAGCATTTTTTTTTTTTAAACAGAAAAAAGTGTCCAATGCGGGAATCGAACCCGGGTCCTAGTGGTCGAAAACCAAACGGTTTAACCAGCTCTTAACACCCCATGTGAAAATCCTCCTTGGGATAAGTCCCCTGAGCAAAGATTACACCAATTCTATCTTGTTCTTTATTTACCTTAAATATAAATATCACCCCCATGTCTTAAACTTTAATTCACAATATCCAAGGGATTAGAATTTTTCTATTAATTCTATTTCTATTGTCGGTTTTGAATTGTAATTGGTTAAATTAAAGAGGTTATACTGTATATAGGCACTTGTGATACCCTTACAGTATAAGGAGTCACAAACTCCCCATGATTATCATGACCTATATCATGTGTATTAGGGATAATTAACCTCACATCACCTATATATCTCTCCAACCTATCCAGGTTTATCACAGATGGCTCAAAAACTAGAAGATCCTGGAATCTATTTCACCTTCCACACCTGCTAATCATTAAAGGGTAACACTTATCCAAGATAAGGACTCATCTTTAAAATCTCCTCATTATTAAAATTGGCTTTCACCTGTTCTTAATGCTTCAATTAATTAACTTTTAAAAAAATAACACACTCTTCCAGTAGGCAATACATCGAATTCACAAGCAGATTAATTTTCCTTTAATCAGTGATAATTTATTATTTAATTAATTATTTTCATGGACAATATATTTTAAACATATAACACACCCTCTCTCTACATGTTGATACACAAGTAGTTAACTGATTAAATAATGCTAAATGTTTCTGGAGTTTATTTTTATCTTTATTAATGTAATAACAAGCTTTCGGGCGTTTCTACCCTTCTTCAGGAGATTTAAATAAATTGAAAGTACAGTAGAGCCTCCCTGTGTAAAGGACACCTAGTTGCAGAGCCAAAGTGATCCCAACTTCATCCCAACTGAAGATACACCTTATGATAATTAATAAAAATGTCCATTTTTCATAACATCCTTCATGACCCTCATTGCTTTTTTTAATTGAAGAGAGCCTGTCCTTCCATCATAGTAGAACCTCCCTGTAAACTGGACAACACTCAGTTGCAAAGCCAAAGTGTCCTTTACAGAGAGGTGTCTTCTTATCAGAGAGCTGCTAAATAGTATAAAAAGGTAATTTTAGTGATGAAAACTCTCTTTTGTAGGGAGGTGTCCTCTTAGGGAGGTTCTACTGTACATGATTTTTTTTTCCAGGGTAAGAACATGGTTAGGTCATTGGTATTATTAGTTCATCACTCTCTACTGCTCGACCATATTCTGGTTTATATAAAATGAAAGGATTTAAGCACAAATGTTTCCTTCATACACATTACAAACTTCTACTGTCCTTTACTGCGATTAAAGTAAGTCTGGTAGATTAAATTGGTGAAACCGCTGGGAGGGTTCACCATTAATGAGCCAAAAACCCTCCCAATATTTTTTTATCGCAGTAAGGACAGTAGATGTTTGTTTTATGTATAAAAAAAACATTCGTTCTTAAATCCTTTCATTTTATATATAGATGGCGTGTTATTGCTTTGTGATAATCTGGTTTGTACTTCTTTATCCATCCTGACAATGGTCATTGATCTTTAACTTTTTGTCTACTTCTCTGCAGATGGTGGATTCTAAATATAGCAGATATCACACCTGGACTCTTTCATTCTTTGTCTCAGCTCTTCTCAGCATTTCTTTATCCTTATTGATGCCATTGCTTCCTCTCTCTCTTTCTAATTTATTCTACCCTAATAGATTACCTTAAATGATTTTCATCCTGGTAGATTCCTTAGAATCACAAATATGTCGGTGGAAGGCTGGTTAAACCGTTTGGTTGTCGACCACTAGGACCCGGGTTCGAATCCCGCATTGGGCACTTTTTTCTGTTTAAAAAAAAAAAAATGCTCCAATGGCCCCCGATTCTTGCAAAAATCCAACCCCACCAGTGAGTGCAAGTAACCAAACGGGGCTCTGGCACATTAGTAAGTGCAAAGTCGAACTGCTTTTCACATGTGTAGACATGTGGTGCGCTTACAGTAAAAGCAGTCGCTAACTACCCTCCTTGATTATCATGGCCTGTAACACGTGTACTAGGGATAAGCAAAAAAAAAAAAACAAATATGTAAACAAATACTAACCTACTCTCGACATATAATGAGAGAAAATGGATTAGAAAAGATGTTGGGAAACATTGAAGGAAGAGAAGACCTGCAAAGAACTGGTTAGAAAGGGTCAGGGAAACTGGAGGGTCACTAGATGAGAGTGATGGTTGCTGACAGATCAAATTGAAGAATATTTGTCCATATGCATGTATATATATTTTTAATTAAAAAGGCATATATTGGATCAAAATATCATTTATTTTACCAATATATCAGTTGGCTGAACGCCAACCTTTATCAAGGTGTTATAACATTTTAAAGTGTGTCAACAACAAACTCAGCGCCACATAACGTCAATGTAAATGTATATGTAAAATAGGATATCTATACAGTTCTGAAAATTAATTAAATGATCCAAAATATGCCTTTTTATTTAAATGATTCAAAATATGCCTTTTTAATTAAAGATTTATCTATGGATTGCTCTATTTTCAAAACAATACATGTATATGTAAAATAGGATATCTATACAGTTCTGAAAATCTCTAAGACACCTGGTTAGCCTGAATTGCACAAATCTCTTGCACAATCTTGTGAATAGGTGATGGCCTTTTGAAATGTAATGATTGGACTGTTTGTCTTCTGTACACCATTGTTTTTAGGTGAAAATCCTTGAAGATATTTGTTTCCTAAAGATATATTTCATTTGTGACATCCCCCAGGCAGTTTGTTACCCATGGATACCCTCCAGGTCCAGGTCACCCGTAGGTTGCTGCTTTTTGTCATTTTGTTCTTTATCATTATTTATTTCTTTTTTTATTGGTGTTATTATTTATAGAACGCTTTTCATGATTTTGCATATTATCTTTGTTCAGGGTTCATGTTAAATTTACAATTTTAACCTATGTTCTGTTGAACAAGTGTCGTACTCACTTGTTCCGCAGTACATGGATTAACTTTAGAATGATACAGAGAAGATTAGCATGGCCCTTGTGCAAGGATGACATGCAAAATTGTGAAGCATTCTATATTTTTTGTTATTATTAGTGAGAAGTTATAATATTTGGATTATAGCTAAGAAATCCAAAAAAGAAGATCAAATCCAAATAAATCTTTGTAATGAAATATTTTGGTTACAGTGTTATTACCATCATCAGAAAAAAACTAATGAATTTCTTACCTTTGATTTATTATTAATATGAGGTGAAAACAGTCCAAGTACTAGTACGTCTTCTTAATCAGGTTTCGATAAAGCACAATTTGGATTATAGATTATAATAAAAAAAGAAAATAAGACCTAATCCAAATAATTTATTAGTGTGTCAATGACCGGCTAGCTTAGTCAATAGAGCATGAAACTCTTTATCTCAAGGTCGTGGTTTCGAGCCCCACGGAAGTTTTTAACACACTAATACATTATTTGGATTAGGTCTTATTTACTTTTTATATTAATCAGGTTTCTTTACGTTGATCAATCCATAGGCATAGTTGTCAACTGGTGGTAAGACTTGGTTGTCTTGGTTTCCTTTGTCAGTTGATCCACAAACATAATACGAATGCATTCTCTTGAACTGATACCTTCAATTCATCATTCAATACATCTTTTCGTAGGTCATCATGTCTTAGCACCTGGCCTACCAATTAAATTTCAACTTTCTCATTATTTTAATGAAGTTACAGTTTTCTATTACTCTCCAATGAGAACACCTCATCATTTGTGACCTAAGCGATGCATGGTATTTTCAGAAAAAGTCTCTAGCACATCTCAAAAGACTCCAGAAATCTGATGTCCTTGGTAGACCACCTTTCACCTTGTATAATGTCCTGCTCCATACTAAGGTCTTCAAAATTCAGCAGCTGTAAATCTAAAAGGCTTTTAGGTATTAGTATTTATTTTTAGCTTATTTACAGCTCGAGGAGCATGAATTCATGGAATTCATGTAATCTTTACACAAGAGGATAAGAAACAACAACAACAGCATTTATTTATTTCTGAAGGTAACTTTCACCATTAGAACTCAGGATTTCTTGTATTTTAAATATACATTATATTAAGAAAGGAAAAAAAGACATTTCCTTATCGTGCAACTGAAAGTTGCTGATGGTTTGCGCCATCTCTTGCATTCTCTTCTGGAATAATCAACAAATAGTTGATAATTATTCCAATATATGCCGCAAGCCATCATCAAATTTTAGTTGCACAATAAGGAGATGCCTTTTTTTGCATTCTTAATTTATGCACCTATATCTCCCAGTACAATATCACATTTGTACAATTTTTTTTCACATTTTTCCATACATTTTATTGTTGTGGTAGTGATGA
The DNA here is from genome assembly GCA_030710605.1 of Cordylochernes scorpioides. Taxonomy (NCBI): domain Eukaryota; kingdom Metazoa; phylum Arthropoda; class Arachnida; order Pseudoscorpiones; family Chernetidae; genus Cordylochernes; species Cordylochernes scorpioides. The sequence goes on from CP092863.1 coordinate 13,684,353, forward strand.
TGAGGAGTCATTTAATTAAGAAAAACAAAATGTTTATTTATATAAATAAGATAACACTGGTTGTACAGATAAGATCAAATTCATTTACAATAATAATAATTGACAAGGTATACATGAAACTGCAGTGGAACTAATTCACAAGCAGATTAATTTTCCTTTAATCAGTGATAATTTATTATTTAATTAATTATTTTCATGGACAATATATTTAAAACATATAACATACCCTCTCTCTACATGTTGATACACAAGTAAAGTAGTTAACTGATTAAATAATGCTAAAGGTTTCTGGAGTTTATTTTTATCTTTATTAACATAATAACAAGCTTTCAGGCATTTCTACCCTTCTTCAGGAGATTTAAATAAATTGAAAGTACAGTAGAGCCTCCCTGTGTAAAGGACACCTAGTTTTCATTTACAAAATTATTATTTTTACTATTTAGCAACTCTCCGGTAAGAGGACACCTCTCTCTAAAGGACACTTAGTTGCAGAGCCAAAGTGTCCTTTAGAGAGAGGTGTCTGTCCTCTTACCGGAGAGTTGCTAAATAGTAAAAATGATAATTTTGTAAATGAAAACTGTCCTTTATAGAGAGGTGTCCTCTAGCATGAGTGTCCTCTCTTGGAGGTTCTACTGTAATTAAATAATGATAAAGGTTTATCTTTATTAACGTAATCTCGAGCTTTTGGGCATTTCTGCCCTTCTAAAGGAATACATAAAATGAGAGGACACTCGCGCTAGAGGACACCTCACTACAAAAGACAGTTTTCGTTTGAAAAATTACCATTTTTACTATTTTGCAACTCTCCAGTAAGAGGATACCTCTCTCTAAAGGACACTTTGGCTCTGCAATTAGGTGTTGTCCTTTACAGGTAGTTCTACTGTGATATCCAGGAGATTTAAATCAATTGAAAGTATTTAACTGTGGAGTCTTGTGTCCAGTGGGAGACAAGAAGGCAGGGGATGTCCCGGCTAAGTCCCTATCCACCTTGGAGGAGGATACAGGACTCCTGCATTCCAACAGCCTGGACACCTACTTCACTGAGAGAGTCCCGGTGCCTGATGCTGAGAACGTGAGTGTTGTTTTACTCCCACAACATCCACACACATACAAACTTTAGTAATTCATGTTAAACATACCCTGCCATAAACACATTTTGTATATTACTCCAGTTTTAGCACACAACAAGATGTTTGTAACTTTCAATTTTTAAAATTATATTCATTAATACCCCTAAATGTGGTTTTTCAGATGATAAAGCAAAATTTGTATTATAGATTATAGCTACAAGAAAATAAGATCTAATCCAAATAAATTGTGTGTGAGGTTTTGTTAACAGCATTTTTACCGAAATGTCACACTATTAATTTATTTGGATTAGGTCTTATTTTCTTATGGTTTTTCAGAGTTAAGTTGAAAGCCTTTCAAAATTTAACCTAATTTCTAAAATGGTAATTTGGTTGCTAAATCTTTATAGTCCCAAGAAATAACAACCTGTGTGTGATGTGGCAGTATTCATTCAGCTTCCGCAAGCTGTGGGCCTACACTGGTCCGGGTTTCCTCATGAGCATCGCGTACTTGGACCCAGGCAACATTGAGTCTGATCTCCAAACTGGAGTCCAGGTTGGGAATCGGGTAAGTCTCTACTTTTAAGAACAAGAAAATAACTTCTACAGAGTTAAAGCTACAAGACCTAATCCAATATGTTTTCTCTACTTCTTGAAATAGAGGAGAACTTCAGATCCTGAACTCTTGTAGCTATAAATAATTTGTATATATATTTAAAAACTATGTATATAAAATAGATTAAACATTTACATGCAAATACCCACATAGGATATACCGTGTGTTTTGTAATAAATAAATAAAATAAATAAAAATTAATATTCACTTTGGAATTCATTTTCTTCAGCTCTTAGAGAGAATAACTTCTTAGGTCCATTGAAGTCTATCAAAAATGATAAAAGCACACTTTGGATTATAGATTATAGCTACAAGAAACTAAGACCTAATCCAAATTGGATTAAGTCATGTTTTCTTGTAGCTACAATCTATAATCCAAATTGTGCTTTATCACTCTACAGTGTTAAATGTGTTTTTGCTAGGAGCTGAAAATACTATAATATACCTACAATAAACAGAGTTAGTTCTCACAAGGCAATAAGACCAAATTCTAATTAATAAATATTTTGTGACGTTTCGGCAACAGTGTTGTTACCATCATCAGACAAAAGTACTGAATGAAGAAAAATATCACAGCACATGTTTTTAAATTATTTAAACATAAAAATATGCCTTATTTTTTCTTATTCTGTACTTTTGTCTGATGGTAACAATGCTGCTACTGAAACATAACATATCATTTATTTGGATTTGGCCTTATTACCTTCTGTGTACTTATGTCTGGTCATCTACAGACAATGACTTTCCAGAATGGTTGCAAGGTTTTCCCACTATGTATTAAGTGCAATTCTCAACCTGCAACCCTAAAACACATTATTGACTGTATTGACTCATCCATTGATGAGCTCTACTCATCCCCATCAGACACCATCAAAAGTGTCAAACTCTATAAGCTTGATACCTCAATATGATTGAGTGGAAATAAGAAAGAAGAAGACCTTGTGTGCTTCTAACCTATAATCCAAATTGTGCCTTATCAGAGTTCTGTTACCTCAATGTCATTGATGGGTGCCCAGCTGCTGTGGGTGACTCTATGGGCCACAGTACTGGGCCTGCTCATGCAGAGGCTCTCTGCGCGGCTGGGCGTGGTGACGGGCCTTCACCTGGCTGAGCTCTGCCAGCGCTACTTCCCCACTGTGCCCCGGCTCCTGCTCTGGATCATGATTGAGATCGCTATCATTGGCTCTGACATACAGGAAGTCATAGGCACAGCCATTGCCATACAGCTGCTATTTGGGTATGACATCAAATACATTTCAACACTTGTGTGAATTGTTTATACCTGTCTTCTTTGGTTTTATATTTTTCTCTTGTTCACATCTTGGTTCAAATTTTCTTCATTGATAGACCATCCTTCAACTTACTTGCCACAGTTATAACAACTTTCTTTGGTTTATATTTGTTTCTACTTCACAATTTAGTTCAATATCCCACAATGATAGTCCACACCAAGTTTAACTCAACCAGTTTCTCATGATGGGAACAAAGAATAACTCTTCTAACACCGAAAAGTTAGCTTATCTCTGTTGAAGAAGTTGGTGTGTGTTGCTAATCCCTGTTGAAGAAATTAATGTTTTGATAATCCCTGTTGAAGAAATTAATGTTTCGCTAATCCCCGTTGAAGAAGTTGGTGTGCTGCTTATCTCTGTTGAAGAAATTAATGTTTTGCTAATCCCTGTTGAAGAAGTTGGTGTTTTGCTAATCCCTGTTGAAGAAGTTGGTGTGTTGCTAATCCCTGTTGAAGAAGTTGGTGTGTTGCTAATCCCTGTTGAAGAAGTTGGTGTGTTGCTAATCCCTGTTGAAGAAGTTGGTGTGTTGCCAATCCCTGTTGAAGAAGTTGGTGTGTTGCCAATCCCTGTTGAAGAAGTTGGTGTGTTGCTAATCCCTGTTGAAGAAGTTGGTGTGTTGCCAATCCCTGTTGAAGAAGTTGGTGTGTTGCTAATCCCTGTTGAAAAAGTTGGTGTGTTGCCAATCCCTGTTGAAGAAGTTGGTGTGTTGCTAATCCCTGTTGAAGAAGTTGGTGTGTTGCTAATCCCTGTTGAAGAAGTTGGTGTGTTGCCAATCCCTGTTGAAGAAGTTGGTGTGTTGCTAATCCCTGTTGAAGAAGTTGGTGTGTTGCTAATCCCTGTTGAAGAAGTTGGTGTGTTGCCAATCCCTGTTGAAGAAGTTGGTGTGTTGCCAATCCCTGTTGAAGAAGTTGGTGTGTTGCTAATCCCTGTTGAAGAAATTTGTGTTTTGCTAATCCTTCTGAAGAAGTTGGTGTGTTGAACAGGTTGCCGCTGTGGGCAGGAACTCTCATCACACTAATTGACACCTTCACTTTCCTCTTCCTGGACAAGTACGGCCTGCGCAAGTTGGAGGCTTTCTTTGGTCTCCTCATCACTATCATGGCTGTCACCTTTGGCTACGAGGTGAGCTTCCAACTCACATTGTGTCCTCCTTCCATTGGCTGGAATTACATAGATGTAGCTCTTCAGTGTGGGAGACCCAGCAAGTTAATAACATAATCTACAATATGATACGGTGCAATTTGGATTATAGATTAGATACATATGGTAACAAGACCAAATACAAATTAGTGAAATGCTTGTAATGTTTGACACACAAAAATAAGGGTCGCCTCTCCTGTCAAAATAGACTCTTAAACTAAGCACCAGCCATTGACTGTCTCTGCAAACTAGTGGCTTCAGGTCGGTGACAATGCCACAACACCAGCTTTGGCAACTGAGAAGTGTCCACCTAGAGACCATGGTTTTGGGCTAATGGCCCTCTTCACTCCAGGGCAGACTTTATTTCACAAGGGATCTTGCTGTGGCTTTGTCATTGACCCGAGCCCACTAGCTTGCATGAACGGTAAATAGATTTCATTTAGTTTAGCTTCTATTTTGACAGGTGGTTTTATTGATCAATTTCCCCCTGGAAAAATTCCATCTATATAAATATTTATGTAATATAAAAAATTAATTCTATATTTTGAATTATATTTCTAGAACAAATTCTATAAAGTTGACTGCTTATTAGTCTCTTACAGTCCCTAGTTAGCTGACCTTGGTGTGTTGTGTACAGTACTTCAAGGTGCTGCCACCCCAGCTGGATGTCCTAAAGGGCCTGGCTCTGCCCTACTGTCAGGGCTGCTCCTCTGGGGCCTTCAAGCTGGCTGTGGCCATGGTGGGGGCCATCATCATGCCCCACAACCTCTACCTGCACTCAGCTCTGGTCAAGGTAGAATGGTGGCTTTGTGTCTGTTCTGTGTACATCCAGGGATCATATGTTTGGCATTGTCCCAGTTATGTGTACCATCCAGGGATCAGAGGTGGCATTGTCTCTATTCTGTGTACCATCCAGGGATCAGAGGTGGCATTGTCCCAGTTATGTGTACCATCCAGGGATCAGAGGTGGCATTGTCTCTATTCTGTGTACCATCCAGGGATCAGAGGTGGCATTGTCTCTATTCTGTTTACCATCCAGGGATCAGAGGTGGCATTGTCTCTATTCTGTGTACCATCCAGGGATCAGAGGTGGCATTGTCTCTATTCTGTGTACCATCCAGGGATCAGAGGTGGCATTGTCCCAGTTATGTGTACCATCCAGGGATCAGAGGTGGCATTGTCTCTATTCTGTGTACCATCCAGGGATCAGAGGTGGCATTGTCTCTATTCTGTTTACCATCCAGGGATCAGAGGTGGCATTGTCTCTATTCTGTGTACCATCCAGGGATCAGAGGTGGCATTGTCTCTATTCTGTGTACCATCCAGGGATCAGAGGTGGCATTGTCTCTATTCTGTGTACCATCCAGGGATCAGAGGTGGCATTGTCTCTATTCTGTGTACCATCCAGGGATCAGAGGTGGCATTGTCTCTATTCTGTGTACCATCCAGGGATCATATGTTTGGCATTTTCTCAGTTCTGTGTACCATCCAGGGATCAGAGGTGGCATTGTCTCTTTTCTGTGTACCGTCCAGGGATCAGATGTATCATTGTCCCAGGTGTTTGTACCATCCAGGAATCAAATGCCTGGTGTTGTGTGTTCCAGTCCAGAGATGTGGACCGAGGTAACAAGAGAGCTGTCAAGGATGCCAATCGCTATGTCTTCATAGAATCTGCCATTGCACTGGGCATCTCCCTGGCCATCAATATCTTTGTGGTCTCTGTTTTCTCCAACTACGACACCATGAGTACAGAAAAGAACGGCACTCTCATCGTAAGTATTCCTCCACTACCCACCACAACAAATGTTGTCTTTGTGATGTCCTCTCAGCAGTAATTATTACCATGGGACAAATTTACTGATTTGATCTTGATAGCCATTTGGATTTCCATCTGCTCAATCTTTATGGTTTCTTATGTTCCTCTAGTGTACACCTATCTCTACTAATTGAAAAATATATTGTCTATTTGTTTCGCATGGTTTCACAATATTTGACCTATATATATATTTATTAAAAATAAAGAAGGCATCTCCTGACCACGAGCACATGTGCTTTTTAGATGGCAGAGCGCCATCTAGTGGAGCAAAAATTGGGTTGGCCAAATATCACGGAGCAAGCTAAATAAACATGTGCTCACAAAGCACATGTGCTCGTGGTCAGTAGATGCCTTCTTTATTTTTAATATCAACACCTGACCCACCTATCTTTTATTTTTTTCTATTGTTTTTTCATATATATTTATATATCAGGATATAGGGTTAAGTCTGGAATGAGTCACTGTTATAATTTTGCCACCAATAATATGCAAATATAGCCTGATAACTAGCCTGATATTTTGCATAATTTGGTATTAATATATCATTATTACTATATATCTATATATCAGTTGAACCATCCTGTAAAGGACACCTAATTGCAGAACCAAAGTGTTTTTTAGGGAGAGATGTCCTCTTACCGGAGAGTTGCTAAATTGTGAAAATGGAAATTTTGCAAATGAAAACTGTCCTTTGTGGACAGTCTGCTAAAGGGAGGTTCTACTGTAATATCATTATTACTACTAATAAGAATAAACAAGTGTTAAACATTGTCATAACAACAGTTGGGGCCAGGAGTTTATATTGTTATAACCAAAGTTGAAACATTTTGGGCAATAGATGTCAGAGTTGGTGTTTCTCGCTTAGAAACTTATCCTCGGAACCTTTTTATTATTATTATTCTATTCCTTATATCATTGACAATTTTGAGGAATTCATGATGATGGTCTTCAAGGAAATTATGGACATAGAAAAACTGGGAAAACATAAGGTGACAAGACCAAATCTACATAGTGTGTTTTTTTTTACCTTATAATTTATAATCCAAATTGTACCTTATTAACTGGGAAAACAGTTTCAACAAAGATGGAACTTCCAAACCCTAAAATCAAATTAAAATTAAAATCAATATATATTGGAGTTGATTTATTTAATCTTTTAATGGGCCTAAGTTATTATGCTAAAGAAAGGGTATTTGACTCAAAAATCTACCTTTATTTGGATGATTTAGCATCACAAGGATATAGCAACTAAATACACCTATCCCCCGATTTACACGGTACTTGTTTTACACGTTTTCACTTTTACACGGTTTTCCAAATAAGTTTTTTTTTGTTTTTATCGCACTATACTAAATGCTACTGTGATTGAACACATGCGCTGTGTACACATCTCACAAGGAATCCCGAGCTTATGTGCTGACTTGCTGCACACGCACACTGTGTCTGTATTTCGTGAAAATTTTTAATTTTCGATTTACACGTTTTTTTTTCAGGAACGTATCTACCGTGTAAATCGGGGGATAGGTGTATTTAAATTACCGAACACACGTTTCCAAACTTCCCAAATGGGAAATTCCCGTTTTTGACAGAAGAGGATGTGTCAGGTGATCTGGATTATAAATCCTGTAATGTATTATGTTTGGTTGTTGTTTCTTATTCCCTTGTGCAATGATCATACAAATTCTACGAGTCCTCAAACAATTTGATGATAAGCAGTGGCCTCTTCCACAGGTCCTGTTTAGTGCATCTAATGCAAGCCAAAATGTGTTCTGGGCAAGTGGGGTAGATTTTATTGTTATTTTCTATCTTTTTTTAATGTCTAGAGACATGGCCTGTTCTAAACCTTGTTAGTGTTGTTTGGTGCTGTCTATTTCTGAGATTCAGAGCTGTACCAGCTGTGCTTCGGCTTATAGACCTAAAGGTCTCGGAGGCCATCTGCTTCGAGGATGTATCAGTTGTGCTGGGGTGGGATCCTCTAGTTCCTCTAGATCCTCATATTTATTTTTGATTTGGCTACTGTCTCTATTTCTTTAAAAGTAAGTTTATTATTCTGTGACAATTCCATGAGAATCTGTATGACAAGTGTACTTGATGATTAGATGATTTTTCTGGCGTTTACTCTTCCAGTATGATCTGGTTACAAAATAACTTTACTAGGTGCAAAAAGAGCAACCTAGCTTATGATATTTACAACAATGAATAATAGGTGAAGGTTATTCACATATTAAAACAAAGTGTCTAATGCAGGATTAAATCCCGGTTCATGGCTGTCGGGAATCGAGGGTTTTAACTACTGTCCACCGACTTCTGTTGTTGTTTGTTGTTTCTTATCCCCTTGGGTAAAGATTACACGAATTCCATGAGTTCATGCTCCTCGAGCTGTTTTATGATAAGCAGTGGCCTCTCCCAAAGGACCTGTTTAGTGCATCTAATGCAAGGCAAAATGTGTTCTGGAGCTGCAGGTGCCAAGCTACATTTTGGGCTAGTGGGGTGGATTATGTTGTTATTTTATATCTTCAATGGCTTAGTGTTTTTTGATGCTGTCTATTTCTGACGTTCAGAGCTCCTCCTGGGTTCACTCCACTGTACCAACTGTACCAAATGTCAGCAATGGGTATGCTTTCGCATGCCGGTTTATGGACCGAAAGGTCTGGGTGGCCACTGCTCCAAAGATGTACCAATTGTGCTGTGGGGAAAGAATGCCCACCCTCACACTCACCCTTGAGGATAGGGGAGTGGAGAGGCGACTCTGCGTGTTGTCCTCCGTCGTGGTGCCAATGGCCAGTGAAGCTGTAAGCTGGCCATCGGCCCTTGGTTGGCTGGCGCGAGGCGCACGTGTCCTGAAACTCTTGGGTCTTCGCTCTGTGTGTGCGCCATTGGGAGCGTCCTTGCCGTGCGCGCCATGAAAAACCAAGGGGGGCACACAGTAGTAACACCCTCCCGCCTTCGCGTCGGTTCCCTGTGTAAACCTCAGAACCTCAGAGGTCCTTGATTCGTCGGCAGATTCAGGGAGTACTGTGAACAAAGGGTTCGAGGGCCAAAGGGGGGGGAGTCCTATTGGAGCGTAGGACAGGTTTAACTAAGTCCGAATGAGAGGGCTCGGTCAGCAACCTTGCCATGAACTCTCGGAGACGCCTGTGGGTTTGATTGGTCGACCCCATGGAGCCAGACCATAATGGCGGACGCGAGGGGCCAAACAATTGCCGCTCGTTGCATGGAGAATGCATCACTACTTTTTGGTTTGGTGACCTAAATACAGCAATGGGTATGCTATCGCATGCTCCGGTTTATGGACCATAAGGTCTGGGTGGCCACTGCTTCTAGGATGTACCAACTGTGCTTAGGTGGGATCCTCCAGTTCTTGTTTATTTTTGTTTTGGTTACCCACAGACTTCTATTTCCAGTATGATGGATGCATCAAAGGCTGGTCCATTTTTATTTTTTTTTAGTGAAATGTTACTTTTATCATTTAAATAGTTATGGCATTGTATTTTTTTTTAAAATGTTTGTTTTCAATATTTTTTTTTTTTCTGCAGTTCTTTTTGTATCCATAGAATCAGAGGTATTTGAGGATGAATGGTATTGTGTTTTTCAGAAAAACTTTTATATCTAGTTTGTTTTCAATAATATTTTTTCTTCTGCAGTTATTTTTGTATTCATAGAATTAGAGGTACTTGAGATGACTGGTAAGCTCCAAAGATTCTCTTTTTTTTTTGTACTTATTATTGTACTAAAAAGTTTCAGTTTCATTTATATATTCTATGTTAAAAAAGATATACCCCTAAGTTAAACTGATGCGTTGCAGTACGATTCCTGTCGTATTCATGATATTCCTCAAGGAGAGGAAGTCTTCAAAAATGTAAGTTTTCATTGTTTCTTCTTCTATTCAATAATTTATTTTAAAATATGTGCCATATATTTCCTTGTATGAATTTGTTGCTTAATTTTTCTTATCCCCTTGTATAAAGAGTTCATGAAATCCATGAGTTCATGCTCCTCGAGCTTAGTATGTTGTTGTTGTTGTTTCTTATCCCCTTGTGTAAAGATTACACGAATTCCATGAATCGAGCTTAGTATAAATTTACACAAGGTAATAAGACCAAATCCTAATAAATAAATCTTATTGCTTTGTGTGTTTCTAATCTATGATCCAAATTGTACCTTATCAGCTAGTAGAAGGTACTTAGCAACAAACTTGGTCAGAGATACACAAGTAGGTATTCTATCCCAACCAACCACTATACACTCATTGACAAAACTTCAGGAAGTGGGAGGTCTTTGATATTGCCGGTCATCTATTTTTTTTAAAGGAGAAAGAGGCAATTTTGTTAACACTTGGTTATCTTACACAAGGTAGTAAGACCAAATTCAAATAAATAAATAGTGTGCGACATTTCAGTGTAACAGCATTGTTACCATCTTCAAACAAAAGTACTGAATGATAAAAAATTCAGTACTTTTCTCTGAAGATGGTAATGATGCTATTACCGAAACATCACACACTATTTATTTATTTATTTGGATTTGGTCTAATTAACATGTGTTTATAATCTATAATCCAAATTGTGCCTTATCATTTGGTTATCTTGTGTGTCTTCAATAAAGGTCACTGTATATCAAATATCTTTCAGAGTTATTGTCTAAATACCAATATACATGCTTAAAGGTACAACTTCCTTGAGTTTTGTCCTTGAGTGTATGTATCCTTGCCTTTACTATGAAAGAAAGCTTAGGGATATTTAAGGGAACCTATGGATATAAGCTTATAGGGGCCTGTAGAGATGCATACATATAATTACAGGAAATTATGAATTGTTGGTCATGTTCTAATGTTGTCTGACTTGTGTTCACAGATGACTAATGTTGACATGAACATCAGGAATGGGGTAAGTCTTGTCATGCTGACTTCACCTTCTAAATTTATAAAAACAAGGTAATAAGACCAAATAAATAAATAAATGGATTTGGTCTTATTACCTTGTGTTTGTAATCTATAATCCAAATTGTGCCTTATTACTTCTGTTGATGACAATATATACTTAGTTGAAAATTACTCATTGGCTTGGAGATATCCCTAGTACACGTGGTACAGGCCATGATAATCATGGTGGGAAGAAGTTGGCGACTGCTTTTACTGTAAGTGCACCACACATGTGAAAAGCAGTTTTGCACTTACAAATGTGTCAGAGCCCCGTTTGACTTGCACTCGCTGGTGGGGTTGGCATTTTGCAAGAATTGATGGCATTGGAGCATTTTTTTTTTTAAATTAGAAAAAAATACCCAATGCTGGATTCTGTCCCGGGTCGTAGTGGTCAAAAACCAACAGTTCAGATCACCTATTCACCGACCCCCGCATGGAGATATATATATATCTCTTGTGACCAGTTTCGGTGTGTTTTTGGCCTGAAGATTGTAAAAATGCTCTTATTGAAATGTCAAACATAATTTATACATTTACAATAGAAGTGAATCCTTTGGACATAAATTAATGCAACAGGTTTTTATGGAGATGAGTTTTTCTTTTCATTTTATTAGTGAATTCTCAACCTTTCAGGTATTTCCACACTTCTAAAGGAGTACAAAATTGAATGTAGAACGAAATTTGACAATCATAAGCCGCATTATATTCTATTACAAAATTGAATATTAAAGACATTTATTATTATTCATTTTTATACTTCTGTAGAAGTGTGGAAATACCTGAAAGCTTGAGAACGCACTAATAAAATGAAAAGAAACTTATCTCCATAAAAACCTGTTGCATTATTTTAATTTATACATTTGTTTTTTATCTTTCTATTCTCTGCAATACAAACTTTACCATTTTTGCACAATCAGGAGATGCTTTTTTCTTAATTTATTTACCTGATGCCTGTACAATTTCACTTTTTTACTATTTTTCCACTTTGCAAAGTTATTTTTGAACATATATTTCAACAAATGAAGTTAATTCAGGATGTATAAGGTGAGGATGTGTTTGGCAGGGTTTCTTCCTTGGCTGTATCTATGGCTATGTGCCCATGATTATCTGGGCCGTGGGTATCCTGGCAGCTGGACAAAGCTCCACTATGACAGGAACCTATGCCGGCCAATTTGTCATGGAGGGGTTCCTGGACCTACGTTGGAGTCGCTGGAAGCGGGTCCTGCTCACCCGGACTCTGGCCATCCTGCCCACCATCTTCATCGCTGTCTATAAGGACCCCAATGATCTAACCAGCCTCAACGACTATATGAACGCCCTCATGAGTTTGCAGCTACCTTTCGCCCTGCTACCTACCCTCATATTTACTTCCTCCACTTACATCATGGGTGATTTCCGCAACAATGTGTGAGTACTTAGCACCGCATACAGTGAGCCTGGGAGAATAGACATAGTGGCTGTGTACAGACTTAACACCATACTCACCAGTGGCATCTCTCTCCTGGTGATTGGAATCAACCTCTACTTTGTGTACTCCGACGTGGTGGAGAATCTTAGTGGCTGGCTGTCCTTCACTGCCCTGGCCCTCTACATCATCTTTTACCTGGTCTTCGTACTCTATCTGGTAATGGTCTCTTTTTTTTTTTTTTGTTCAAACCTCATCACTTTGTACAATCAGTGAAACAACAAAAGGCTAACTTTAAATATTAAAAATAAAATGAATTCAATATAAAATATACAAAGGAACCACTCTGTAAAGGACACCTAGTTGCACAGAAAAAGTGGGAGAGATGTCTTCTTACCGGAGAGTTGCATTTTTATTTTTGCATGTTAACATAAATCTTTATTAGAATATTATATTTGTTATTATAGCCTTTTTAAACACTTATTAAATGTTTATAGCAAACTATTTCAATATATTTACAAAAATATATATTAATATAAAGCAATAACACACCATCTATATATAACGAATGAAGACATAAAGACGTGAATGTTTCTTTTCACAAATAAATCAAACTTCAACTGTCCTTACTGCGATGAAAATATATATTGGGAGGGCTTGGCTCATCAGTGGTGAACCTTCTCAGCGGTTTCGCCAATTTAATCCACTAGACCCCTTCTTAGAGCTCTAATACAGTGTTGCATATAAAAGCAAAATGATCCAATACAGTATTGAGCTCGAAAGAAGCAGTCTGGTAGATTAAATTGGAAAAACTGCTGGGAGTGTTCACTACTGATGAGCCAAGCCCTCCAATATTTTTTTATTGCAGTAAGGGCAGTAGAAGTTTGATTTATTTGTGAGAAGAAACATTCACGTCTTAATGTCTTCATTTGTAAAAATATATATTCTTTGTGTTCAATACAAGAAAATAAGACCTAATCCAAATAATTTAATAGTGTGTGACGTTTCGGCAACAGCATTGCTACCATCATCAGACAAAAGAATAAATTTATTCTATAATCTATATTCTATTCTATAAATCCATAATCTATAATCCAAATTGTCCTTTTTATCATTGTTTGTTCAACTTCAATTCTAAATTGTCCACTAGCGTGAATGTCTATTATATGCTAAATCAATAGAAGATGCATTGAGAAAGTGTTTGTTGTTGTCTGCTACTGCGAACGTATTTTGAATGGGAAGGCAATTTTGGTGGTGAAAACTCTCCATTGTTTATAGACATGTTTGCTAGTGCCAACGTCCACTAAGGAAGGTTCTACCTTAGATCAATGTTCACCTGTCCCATCTAATGAAAGAAGTTGTGGTGGAACATGTGTGGTGCTGCAGGTGCTTTGTTTCCTGTCCACCCTGGGCCTCAGTGCTGTCCATAGGATACCTGTGAGTAACCTCTCTTTATCACCTTTACTGTAACTTTACTACATGTTGTAAGATATGCCAGAGCTGTTTTATATTTGTAATGTTTCCTATTTAGAAATAAGAGAGATAGTCACAATACTTTGTATTTTAATCTTTAATTAAATTACAACAAGGTTAATCAATATATATAAACAAAAAAATAACTTATGCAAAATTAGAGAAAAAAAAAGAAAATAGTGTTGACGACTACCTAACTATGAAGAAAAATCAAAGAATAATCAAATAGTTTACATAAATAAATACAAAGCATGTAAATACCCATTCCAAGAGTCTAGCATCAGTATCACTATAAAAGGAAGTTCCAAAAATGCAATATAACAGCGGTATGGTAGATTAAACTGGCGAAACCGCTGGGAGGGTTCACCACTGATGAGCCAGGCCCTCCCCTTAATTTTCCCATTGCAGTAAGGGCAGTAGAAATTGTTTAATTTCAAAAGAGAATCTTACGCCATTAAAATAGTTTCGAATTTTGATAAAAGATGGCGCGCTAGTGCATCATAATACAAAGCATGTTACAATTTTCAAAACAAAAAATACATATCTTTACATCTCACATGAGCATTCTAGATGGCAGAATACCATCTAGTGGAACAACTATCGACTAAGTATTGATTTAGGTTTGTTCCATAATATTTGACCTAACCCTATCTTGATTTATCAATGCTTAGTTGATATTTATTTATTTTTTGCTTATATCCCTAGTACACGTGGTACAGGCCATGATAATCATGGTGGGTAGAAGTATGCGACTGCTTTTACTGTAAGTGCACCACATGTCTACACATGTGAAAAGCAGAGTTGATATTTGTACCACTAGATGATGCTCTACCATCTAAAATGTTGAGGATATGCCATTTTTTATTTTTAGTGTAATAATGTATCAAATTTATATATCTACCTATATAAAATTGTAAGGTTTGCTTCTGACAAATCAGTAAAGGAAAGTATTATCTAGTGCTTTTAAATCTTATTTTGAAATTAAAAAAAAAAAATTGCTTTTATAATATATGGGGTACAGTACATATTTATTTATTTATTTATTTCAACACACAAACGCAATATCCCGGCTAGGGATAATTGCGTCGATTTACATTTTTTAAACAGAAACAGTTATAAAATTTTTACAAAAAAAAAAGTAATCGAAATAAAAAGAGAAAAAATATATATATATATTAGGAACCTGAACCTTTCAGGTTTGAAAGAAAATCATATAATATTCCATGTCAAATTGCTGGAACAAGAGATCAGTGGAAGAATTGCCCTAAGGAGTTGGAAGAATCGGAGTGAGAACACAGAGAGAGAACCTGTGTGACCTGGCTATGTGATGTGTTTCAGTACCTGGGACAATACCTCAACTATAAAGTCCACCAAGATGCTCCGGTAGCTATAAATGCTTCAAACTGCTCTCTAATTGGGAGTCCTTAGGTGGGTGCTTTATGGTGGCGGACTATCTTGTCCTTAGCTAACATTTCTCACTTCTCTAACCCCTGGTATCCTTGTTGTTGTTTGATCTCACTAGCTGACCAAGCTAGATGTGATGTCTTTTATGGTGGCAATGGGCCTCTTTGGAACCTAAATCTGGCAGTTTGTGGCCTTATTTAGCCATTGTTCTTCATCTGTTGAACCCATGTTTCCACCATCCTCATTTGAAAAGGCACAATTTGTGGATTTTAGATTATAAACACAAGGTTATAAGACCAAATACAAATGAATAGTTTATGATGTTTTAATAACAATGTTGTTACTATCTTCGGACAAATTCAATACACTAAAGATGGTAACAACGCTGTTACCGAAATGTCACACACTATTTATTTGGATTTGGTCTTATTACCTTGTATTCCCCTCATTTTTTTACTTATCACAATTCTCAACCTGCAACCCCAAAACACATTATTGACTGTATTGACATTGATGAGCTCTACTCATCCCCAGCAGACACCATCAAAAGTCTCAAGCTCTACAAACTTGATACCATAATATGATTAGGTGGAGATAAGAAAGAAGAAGAAGACTTATCACAAATACATGTGGTATAAGTTATGATAATTATGGTTGATAAGGCACAATTTGGATTATTCTATATACAGTTACGAGCGTCATTCCTCATCTCCTAATCAACTCTGTCACCGTTTGCTTTTTTTTTGGAATGGCGCCCTCCGATTGGTTGGCTACGATCACGCCACCTTTGCCTCCCCCCCCTCATGCCTCCCCCACTCGCTTTTTCATTTTTGTAACTATTGTGTTGGAGTGGGTCGCTCCTTAAATAAATGCATATATTAGTTAATAACCAAATGGAATCCTCTCTTTCTTTTTCCCAGTAAGAGACGCCTACGGAAGCCAACAGTACATAGACAGATAAAGCACATAGGCTATAGTTATTAACTAATATATGCATTTATTTAAGGCGCCAATTTATAATTGTAACAAATAGTATTTGAATAAAAACATTCAATCGGGTAAAAAACGGGTAGATTATAAACATAAGTTCAATACTTTTGTCTGAAGATGGTAACAACGCTGTTACCAAAACGCCACACACTATTTATTTATGGGATTTGGTCTTATTATCATGGTTAGTGACTGCTTTTTACTGTGCCTACACAAGTAAAGAGCAGTTGCAATTACAAGGTATCAGAGTCCAATGACCATAAGCAGTGGTTCTCTAAAAATGTTTACTCCTAATCATTCACCAATTGCAATAAGGTTTGGAATAGTGATTGTGTGTTTTACAAAATTTGTTTCAAAAAATAACTTTTAAAAATGGCATACACACAGAAATTAAACACACTAAAAGAAACACATCCCCTTAATCTTAATGTTTTTAGCATTACTGTACTTGGTATCCATCGACATGCCCGTGATCCTGTTTAAAAATACATTCTATTGTGTATACAGTCCTCCGTTCTGCCAACTGAGCTATCAAGGGCTACATTATATTGTGTTCTACTCAACACAACCTGTTTTAATGACCCCTTTGTCTGCCTGGATATGTCTTCAGTGTTTTTTTTTTTTGCTTCTCCCTAGTACACGTGGTACAGGCCATGATAATCATGCTAGGTAGAAGTAGGCGACTGCTTTTACTGTAAGTGCACCACATGTCTACACATGTGAAAAGCAGTTAGTCTTCAGTGTACCTTAGTGCTGTTCTTTTGGTCAAATTTAGAAATGTAACTAAAGTGGGTGTTCAATGGATACCTTTATTAAACCTACACTGATGAACAAAAATTAAGGAAGTGGAAAGTCTTTGATATCGCTGGTCATCTATTATTATTTTTTTTTTTTAAGAAACGAGGCAATTTTGTTTACACTTGGTTATTTAGGTTAGTGTGTAAAGATCACTGTTTTATCAAAATCTTTCAGAATTATTGTCTGAATCTCAAGATATACATGCTAAAAGGTACAACTTCCCTAAGTTTTGTCCATGGGTGTAGTTGCACCCTCACAATGTAAGTGACCAGAAGTACTGGGATCTTGTTATAGCACAAACATGTTCTTACCTGATGACATGAGGAGGTACACAATCTAGATTTTACATAATAATATCAGAAGGTGATGTGACTAAATCCAAACATTTCTGTAATAGCATTGTTACCCAAAGATAATATAAAATAGTTATTTGGTCTTTTCACCTTGTGATAATGATATAATGTCTGAGTTATGCAACTCAAAGTTGGCTTAGTGGTTGTACAATCTTATAAAGGGAAAGCCTTGGTTTTTTTTCTGAACTGGTGAGGTTTTATGGGTCCATTGCATTGTGTGTGTGTGATTGGTATTTTGAAGAAGGATCATAATGATAAATTTAAGCCTCATATTACATGTTATTACACCTCCAAGCACCTGAGAAAGGGTTCCAGAAAAAGTCTCCATGAGGTCTAAACAAATATCTTGCAGAATTTGCATCATTTCTCGTGTTAGATGTTTTAGCACCCATTTTGAGCATAGTATTTTGATTTCCAAGATCATTAATAAGTTTAAGGACGCTTCCAATGGTTGCAGGGTTTTCCCACTATGTACTAAGTGCAATTCTCAGCCTGCAACCCCAAGACATATTATTGGCTGTATTGACTCATCCATTGATGAACTCTACTCTTCCCCGGCAGACACCATCTAAAATCTCAAGCTTTACAAGCTTGATACCTTAGTGTGATTGAGTGGAGATAAGAAAGAAGAAGAAGAGGACACTTCCTTTAGACAGAAAGAGTTTTTCCGTTATTTGATAAGTCGTCATTGTCCTGTTATTCTCAATCAATTCCTCTGATAGAGCCAAATTTTAGTTCTTCACTACAGAGGTTGGTTTACCTGGCCTTTCTTTCTGATATCAAAATCATCAGTCTGGAAGCGCTGAATCCATCTTTGTATTGTGATTCTATCCATGGCTTCGTTTCCATACACAGACTTTAGATTTACTCCGCCTTGGCCGGTCCCAAGCCCGGATGAAAAAGGAGGAGGGGGAGCAGTAACAAGCTCACTAAAAAACCTGGGCTCAGCTGGCCCGGCTGATAGTACCTTGTAAGGGCTCCTAATCCAGGGATACAGGATGAGCAGTGTTTGTACTCCATGTTAGGAGCAGCTGCACATGGCGTCTGTTCCTCATGTCAGAGGCGGCCATTTCTTTTGGAGCCAAGTCGGCCTGCCACTGAGTAGTGCTCCCAGTCTAAATGACAAAGGCAGATGCATTTTACTTCACCCAGTCATGATAGTTGTCAAACAGACACCATCAAGGGTCACAACTTGATACCCTAATATGATTGAGTGCAGATAAGGAAGAAGAAGAAGATTTGAGTAAATTACACTGGCTGAAAAGTCTCCGGACTTAAACAGTAACTCCATCACCAACTTCTGTTGGATTCTTGTGTTTACTTCAGGCTGCTTAAGTTTTCAGGTGAAAAATATTGCAGTACATTTTTTTCTACAGACAATAAGCTTATGTCCATATGTTCACTAAACACCCCTTAGCTACCTTCCATAGAAAATGCTGGGTATATAACAAAACCAATACAATAGTAGAGCGGTCTGGAGATTAATTTAGTGAAACAGCTGAGAGAGTTCACCACTGATGAGCCTCTCATTCAATAACTTTTATCATTGCAGTAAGGTCTGTATAGATAATATTTGATGCAATTTTAAAAAGAAACACATTACCAGTAAATTTTATTTGTTACAAATTTCATCAATAGATGACAATTTATAAAATGTTAGCATTATTAAAGAGGAAAAGAAAAACCAGATGCTGATAAGAAGAAAGTGAGGAATTGTTAAACAAAAATTTGTTTTAAGGTCAAACAGAAAAAGACAAAATATATGGAGGGAAGGATATATATGAAGAGGAGGAAATGGATTGATAAGGGGAGTTGTGGAGTGAATGAAGATTGAATGGAAGGAAAGAGTGAATGAATGAATGGAAGGAAAGAGTGAATGAATGGAAGGAAAGATCCATTGTCAAGCTTCAAAACAAGATTCCAAAAACACCAAGAATTCCAAAAAATTCTAAGAAACCAAACAGGGCTCTGGCACATTTGTAAGTGCAAAGTCTAACTGCTTTTCACATGTGTAGACATGTGGTGCACTTAAAGTAAAAGAAGTCACATACTTCTACCCACCATGATTATCATGGGCTGTACCACATGTACTAGGGATAATCAAAAATATTTTTTTTTTTAAATCAAAGAGAATTGAAGTTTTGCCAGATGAAGCTAGCTATTCATTGATCATTGAAGTTGACACTCCCTCCATTTTAAAAAGGTAATCCAGGGATACCGGATGAACAGCCTTTGTACTCCATGTCCATGTTAGGAGCGGCTGCCCATGCCTCATGTCAGAGGCAGCCATTTCTTTTGGAGCTAAGTTGGCCTGCCACTGAGTAGTGCTCCCAGTCTTAATGACAAAGGCAGACGCATTCTACTTCATCCAGTGTGGAGATAAGAAAGAAGAAGAAAACAAGATTCGAATTGCTGGACTGCGTATCGCAGCATAGAACAAAGGTAAACTATGGCAACTCTTTGATTGTTGGGAAGAAATGAATTAAATTGTAATTAATACAAAATTATAGACAAAGAATTATTCAAAAGAGAGAGAGATAGAGTTTTAAGTCTCAAGACTCGAGCACGTGACGATGACAACAACTTGAGAACAAAACGAGAGGGGTCGGATGTTACGTCATGGGTGTGACATCACCGCAGCATGGGTAGCGGCTGGCTCGCACCGCGTGAGGAGGCGGTGGCGTCTTCCACGGCTTTCTTACATTTTTGAAGGCCCCCATCTCAATATCTCAAAATAAAATGAAAATTAAAACGCACACGCACAAAAAGGCAGTGGATCTACAACAGCCATTGAATGAAAAGAAGAGAACTGGATGGAAAGGAGAAGCTTGGAAGGAAAGAGCTTGAGAAGCATTACCCAACTGGATACCAGCTCAAGAACAGAAAAATATGAAGGAGAAATAAAAAATTCCAACTTTAAGGTAATAAGACCAAATTAATGAAATGTTTGTGACATTTAAGCTACAGCATCAGGCAAAAGTGCTACATTTAATATTTTTGTCTGATGATAGTATTAGTGCTGTTGCAGAAATTTTACAAACATTTCATTAATTTGGATTTGGTCTGGTTACCTTTTGTGTTTCTAATATCTAATCCGATAAGGTACAATTTGGATTATAGATTATGAACAGAAGGTAATACGACCAAATCCAAATAAATAAATAGTGTGTGACGTTTCGGTAACAACGCTGTTACTGAAACGTCACACACTATTTATTTATTTGGTCTTATTACCTTCTGTTCATAATATCTAATCCAAGTTGTACCTTATCACAATTTCAAACTTGAAAATAATATATTTTATCAATTATTATCTCTGCAGATCTTACTAGATAGAGAGAGAGGGCTATCATTACAGTAAGGTCTGCACAGTGATAATGTTGTTGTGGAAGTCTATCAAGTCAACTTTTGGTGACTATATTGTGACGAAGAAATATTTTATTATTTAATTTAATATTATTCAATGAAAGTATATTCAACAGATTAAAAATATATATATTAATCTGTATTTGTGAAATCATCTTTAAAATATTTCTTTGCTTGCTTGCTTAAGATTCTCTAGCTGTAAATAGTTTGGGGGCGGACTTGTTAATAATTGTCGACTCGTCGCTGTGACGTCATCAATAAATACTTTTACATCTTAGGATATTTCAAGGCTTGATTTCTACGTTACAATATGGACACATATTCTCCCAGTTGATCTGTTAGTGACCCACTCATCTAGTAATATTTTGTTAGCTGTCAATTGAGCAAATTCAATAATACAGTTAAACCTGTCTATAGCTCCCCCTCTAAATAGCACCTCCCTCTCTATAGCACCCGCTTTTAAATACGTAGTACGATACAATTTACATTAAAAGTGACCTATCTATAGCACCCCCTCTCTATAGCACCCTATTTTGGTGAGTCCCAAGAGGGAGCGCTATAGACAGGTGTAACTGTACTAATATATATCATGAGAAACACATATTACCAAAAAAATTATTATATAAATTTATGAATAGATTATAAACACAAGGTAATAAGACCAAATCCAAATAAATAGTGTGTGATATTTCAATAACAGTGTTGTTAACATCTTAGACAAAAGTGCCGAGTGAGAAAAAATATTACAGCACGTTTTAAATAGTTGTTTACAAACTTTATAACAGGAACTATTTAAAACATGCTGTGATATTTTTTCTCACTCAGCACTTTTGTCTGAAGAAGGTAACAACGCTGTTACCCAAACGTCACACACTATTTATTTGGGATCTTATTACCTTGTGTTTATAATCTATAATACAAATTGTACCTTATCATTTATGAATAGATGGGAATTGAAATTTTAATAAATTTGTTGAAAATGAAAAGTGAAAGGAAGAAAATTCAATTGTTAAATACATCATTAATATAAAAAAGTAGAACTCCCATGAGAGGACACTCCAGCTAGAGGAAATCTCTCAAAGGACAGTTTTCTTCTCCAAAATTTCAATTTTTTACTGATAAGCAACTCTTAGGTAAGAGAAAACCTCTCACTAAAGGACAATTTGGCTCTGCAACTAGGTGTTGTCTTTTACAGAGAGGTAGTTCTACTGTATATATCACGCCTTTCTGGCCTTAACTACCCGTTTCATGATTTTTCAGGATGCCTTAATGACCAATTTTTTGGTCGTTGAGGTACAGCTTGCACCACGCTGATGAGGGCCAACAGCCCGAAACGCGTCCGTGGTTAGCTTTTCTTGATTAATCAAGAATGGGTATTTGTCCAATTCTGGAATAATTAAAAATCAACGAGAATAGTTGAGATTTATTTCGATAGATGGCACAAGCCATCAGCAACTTTCAGTTGCACGATAAGGAGATGCCTTTTTCTTAATATATATTATTATAGTTGTAAGATGAATCTAATAAGAGAATATCTATAAAGTCAACTATCAAATAATAATGGAAAAGATATTCCTTTCAAGTGTTTTTTTTTTTTTTGCTTATCCCTAGTACACATGGTACAGGCCATGATAATCATGGTGGGTAGAAGTAGTTGACTGTTTTTACTCTAAGTGCACCACATCTCTACATATGTGAAAAGCAGTTCGACTTTGCACTTACAAATGTGCCAGAGCCCCGTTTGGTTACTTGTTGTACTCGCTGGTGGGGTTGGACTTTTGTTAGAATCCGGGTTTCAAGTGTATAGATACTTAAGGATGTCATAATACATGAAACATATTATTGACTGTATTGACTCATCCATTGATGAGCTCTACTCTTCCCCGGCAGACACCATCAAAAATCTCAAGCTTTACAAGCTTGATACCTTAGTGTGATTGAGTGGAGATAAGAAAGAAGAAGATAATACATGAAAATAAGACCAATCCAAAAAATTTATTAGTGTGTGATGTTTTGGCAACAGCATTGTTGCCATCATCAGACAAAAGAATCATGTTACCGAAATGTCACACACTAATAAATTGGATTAGGTCTTATTTTCTTGTATTATAACCTATAATCCAAATTGTGCTTCATCTTTAAGCATGTCATCTTTCAACACTATCTCTTCCATTCTCAGTTGATGAAAAAGGTTTCTATAAAATTTAGTCTCTAGTCATTATAACACAAAGTAATAAAACCACAAATCCAAATAAATAAATAGTGTGTGACGTTTTGGTAACAGCGTTGTTACCATCTTCAGACAAAAGTACTGAATGAGAAATTATAACACAGCATGTTTTAAATAGTCACTGTTATCAAGTGAGTAAACAAGATAGCAGATAAGAAGATAGTTTTCTACACACTTGATAACAGTAACTATTTAAAACAGGCTGTGTTATAATTTCTCATTCAATACTTTTGTCTGAAGATGTTAACAAAGCTGTTACCGAAACGTCACACACTATTTATTTATTTGGTCTTATTATCTTGTGTTTATCTATATATATAAAAATGAATGTTTGTATGTTTGTTGGTCTGTTGGTATGTCCGGTATACAAATTCGCAGTAGTTCACTAATTCAAACCAAAATTTCCATACATAGGTAAAAAATAACGGGGGGATGACAATAGGCTATTTTAAAAAAATATATAAATCAATTATTAAAATTATATATTCAAATTATTCAACTTAGCTCACGAGCAGCGCCCTCTAGAACGCGTGGCGATTTTGACGGCGGGGGACGCCCATTGGCTGCCGGCGCAGCACGTGACTTCCCTGCCCCCCCGCCGAGTAAATGTGATCTCCCGGCTGCCGGCCGGTTAGCCACTTCATGTTCCCACCGCGCGCGGTCCTGGCGTTGGTGACACAGCTGTGCCAAGTGCCAAAAAAGCCTCGCGGGTGACCTCCGTGAACTACGTCCATCTTCCATATGTAAAATACATTTAATTGTGTAAACCCAGGCGTTGCCCGGGTCATTCGTCTAGTAATCTATAAACCAATTTGTTCTCTTTCGTCTCTAGAGATGATAACAAGACCCAAGAACTCTAAATAACATATAAAACCTGAATCAAGAACACTTTTTTGGGTTTCAATAAAACTCTTAAATCTGAATCAAGTCTCAATAATACAGATTATTATTCAATTCAAAAGTGGCCAATTGCTTCTTTATTTTTATACAATTATAATTTATATTATACAATTTGGATTATAGATTAGAACTACAAGGTAATATTAATTGTATTTAGGGAAGAACAAACAGTGATTTCAAGATTATGAACAGGACATCTTAGAATGCTCAAGCATTCTCGAAATGCCCCAAATGCGATTCCCAACCAGCCAGTCCTGAACATCTATTGAATTGTATCAAATCCTCCAAAAAAAGACCTCTGGGAAAACTCCAGGACTATAATAGAAAAGCTGAGATAATGGAACCTAATGGAGATTGTTTAAACGACTTGAGGAATAAGCAACAACAATTGCATTTGGTCTTATTACAGTAGAACCTCCCTGTGAAGGACACCTAATTACAGAGTCAATGTGTCCTTTAGGGAGAGAGTGTCCTCTTACCGGAGAGTTGCTAAATTGTAAAAATGGTAATTTTGTAAATGAAAACTATCCTTTGTGGAGAGGTGTCCACTAAAGGGAGGCATAATTGTACCTTGTGATTATTTATTGAACATATTGAGTATAAATTGACTTATTTTGATTTTGTTACCTTGTGGTTCTTATCTAAATATTTCAACGGTATGTCCGGGGGTCGGTGGAAGGATGGTCTAAACCGTTGGTTTTCGACTGCTACGACCCAGGTTCGATTCCCGCATTGGGCACTTTTTTCTAATTAAAAAAAATGCTCTAATGGCCCTCAATTCTTACAAAAGTCCAACCCCACCAGCAAATGCAAGTAATCAAACGGGGCTCTGGCACATTTGTAAGTGCAAACTAGAACTGCTTTTCACATGTGTAGACATGTGGTGCACTTACAGTACCACGTGTACTAGAGATAAGCAAAAAAAAAATGGTGTGTCCTCTTTGTAGAAAACATCCTGACTTGTACACTGCTGTTGCAGAGCTCACAGTGCAGCCTTCCTTCAATCAACAAGACCTCCTGTGATATTCACCTCTAGTTGACAACCATAATTTGTACCACTTTATATTTGCCAAAGAAGGATTTATTTCATTTCTCAAAACTATTTATTGATTTTTTTGTTAAAACGCTATTTTTTTTTTTTTTTGGTAATATTTTTTATAAAATTTACTTTTATTAAAAAAAAAAACATATACATTTTCTAACTAAATTATTTTAAATTGATTTAATATTTACTGTAAAAAAAATCTGTGAATATAGGCATTATTTTTTTTTTTGTTGTATTTTTTTTTCTTTGTGGCTCTGATGTATATTCATATCCTGTCTTTTTTAACTTCTTAAGAACTTTTCTCCTCCTCCTTCTTCACTTACTTTGCGATTGCAATACAATATATGTATAGAGAAATGGTCCATATATTTTTATATTCATGTAAAAAGAAAATTTTGGAGGCCTTAATATATTTACAAGCTATATTTATAGAAAATATATTTTTTTAGATGTGTTATATACAGTTCCAATAAATTTTTTGTTTTTATTAAATGTTTTTTTTTTTGTCTTCTCTCTTTATTCTGGTTAACCAATACATATACATATACATTAGCCAATACAGTGGTACCTCGACATACGAGTTTAATTCGTTCCGCAACCTTGCTCGTATCTTGAATTACTCGTATCTCGAAGCAAATTTCCCCATACAAAACAATTGAACTACCATTAATCCGTTCCAACCTCCAAAATGTCACCCCAGTTATTTTTGTTACGTGGTTTTAAATAATAAAAACGTATTTATAAATATCAAATATTTATTGTACAAAAACAAAAAAAGAGAATGTAAAGAAATAAATTAGATATCCTCACTGGTCTTTGCCTTTTTCGCTACATTTTTCTCGCTTTCACCTGTAGGCCGTTTAGAAAAAAACATGTCCAAGGAGGTTTGTTTCTTCCTCCCTCTCAGAATGTTCCGGAAATGAGTTAGGCAAGTGTCATTAAAAAGGTCAGATGCACGACCTGTTGCAACTTTTTCTGGGTGTTTTTTTTCCACGAACTGTGAAACTCTCTCCCACATTCCTAAGATCTCCTTTATCTCACTTGTAGAAATAACCTCCTCCTCTGACTCCTCAAAACCAATTACTTGCATAACCTCAGTATGCTGCTGTGACTGTAACTCTTGTATCTCCTCAAAACAACAACAAAACAAAAGTACTGTTCAAAAAGAAACATTTAAAATCACAGATTAATATCTTCAACACTACCGAACTCCTTGTATCTCGCTCGTAACTAAAAGCAAAAAATCACTTGCTCGTCGGCTCGTATCTTGAAAAACTCGTATGTTGGGGCGCTCGTATGTCGAGGTACCACTGTACATTCAAATTTTAAACTTATCACATGTTAATGTATGATTTTTTTTGGCAGCATATATACCAAACATGTGCTTGCAAACATGATACCTCTCTATAAAGGATACTTTTCATCACCAAAATTACCATTTTTACCACATTTAGTAACTCAACATCTCTCCTTAAAACGACTTGAGGAATAAGCAACAACAACAATTGTATTTGGTCTTATTACATTAGAACCTCCCTGTGTAGGACACCTAATTGCAGAGCCAAAGTGTCCTTTTACCGGAGAGTTGCTAAATTGTAAAAATGGTAATTTTGAAATAAAAAACTGTCCCTTGTGATTATTTATTGAACATATTGCCTATAAATTGACTTATTTTAGTCTTGATACCCAGTTATTGTCCTTTACACAGTGGTTCTTTTTATATATAAATACATTTATTTCCATAAACACATTTTTTATTTATAAAGATTTTCGTGATTCAAATTCATGTCTCAGTTTGCAGTGCAGCCCAACACTCTAAAAAGATTGATTTCAAACAAGGAGAAAAGTCATGAAACAAAAAAAAAAAGCACAACACACACAATTTATATAATTTAAATAAACAAATTTATTCATACGTTTAAATATGATCATCAAAGATATGCATACGATACACGCACAAAAAGAGTCTAGTAGTAGCACCACGTAACAGGATATCTCTATGATTGTATAATATGGATAAAGAGTGTGTAAAAAATAAATGCAAGAGGCTTTATAAATGAAAAAAATATACTAAGGGTTGCAAGTATGTAAATAGAAAAAAATGTTGAAAAAAAAAGAGAAACTTTGTCATAGTGTATGTTGGTGGGAGATTCGTAGGACTACGGAGAGGGGTGGGCGGAGTTAGCTGGCGTTGAGGGAGTGGTACGGGGGTGGGGCCATGCCAGGCCTACGGCACAGCAGGAAGCCGCAGAAAGCCACCACCAGCAGGAGGGCTACAGAGAGGAGGGAGATCACCATAATGGCGGGCCGTGGGAAGGAAGAGTGAGCCTGGCCGCAAGCCTCGTTCCAGTCGTGGATTTCCATGGGCTGCACCAGGGAGAGGAAGTTGTCGAGGGAGCACACCGGCCCATCACAGCCGGGCAAGTTGAGGGGCTGGGGGATCTGGGGCTCAATCTCCGGGGTGGGGCTGTCCAGAAGCAGCACCTGCAGCTCCCAGCGGCCCGTGGAGTTGGAATGCCGCAGCTCCACCAGCACAGTTGCGCAGTAGTTGGGGGCCGTGTCCATCTTCACTCCCAGGGCATTGATCAGGGCAGCCACCTGGGTGTCATGCTGTACACACCAGTATAGTTAGTGACTGCTTTTTACTGTAAGCGCACCACATGTCTACACATGTGAAAAGCAGTTCGACTTTGCACTTACAAATATACCAGAGCCCGTTTGGTTACTTGCACTCGCTGGTGGGGTTGGACTTTTGCAAGAATCGGGGGCCATTGGAGCATTTTTATTTATATATTAGATTTACATCACTATTGCTACTACAGTAGAAGCATGAACTCTTCATTCTTGCTGCAACTAGGTGTCCTTTATAGAGAGGTTTTATAGTATGATGTAATTATGGATTCAAACTAAAAGAATGAAAGTCAAATCCAATGAAATAATAAGAGATAGAGCAAGAATACTATTGTTGATTTTTTCCACTCCATTGATTCTTGCATAACCTTACCAGCGAATGCAAGTAACTAAATAGGGCTTTGTAATGTAATCTTTACACAAGTGAAGAAACAACAACACAGTAGAAGCAAAAAAGGGCTCTCTTGCTAGAGGACACTTCTCTTCCGCCTTTGCCGGTCCCAAGCCCGGTTGAAAAAGGAGGAGGGGGAGCAGTAACAAGCTCACTAAAAAACCTGGGTTCAGCTGGCCCGGCTGATAGTACCCTGTAAGGGCTCCTGATCCAGGGAAACAGGATGAGCAGCGTTTGTACTCCATGTTAGGAGCGGCTGCACATGGCGTCTGTTCCTCATGTCAGAGGCGGCCATTTCTTTTGGAGCTAAGTCGGCCTGCCACTGAGTAGTGCTCCCAGTCTTAATGACAAAGGCAGACACATTCTACTTCACCCAGTCATAATTGAGTGGATATAAGAAAGAAGAGGACACTTCTCTACAGAGGCCAGTTTTCATCACCAAAATTACCATTTTTATTTTTTAATTACTCTATTGTAAAGAGGAATATTTATGAAACTTGGTATTTGTAAGAGAGGTGTACTACTACTGCTAATAATACAGTAGAATCACCATGAGAGAATACACTCACACTAGAGGACACATCTCTACAAAGGACAGTTTTCAGCATCACATTACTAATTAGCAACTTTCCAATAAGAGGATACCTCTTCCTAAAAGATACTTTGTTTCTGCAACTAGGTCTTATTCACAGGGAGGTTCTATTGTAATAATATAATAATAATTTACTTGGGAAGAACCTGGGCTAAGCCAGGTCATTCATTTCGCATTTATATAGATTTAGGATATTTTTTTCCAGAAAATGAGACAAAGATTCTAAAACAAAGGGGCCCAACAACCAAAGGTGTAGGGAAGCAGTTGAAGTTGTGTCTCTCATCCAGCTGTTAGAGTTAAAAATTCTTCAAACTTTTTCTTAAAATTTTATTCCAACATTTTGGCAACTTTCTATTGGCCTTTTGAAGGAAATATATTTTGATAAAGCTTACTTGAAAACAAGTTTAAAAAAAAATATATATATATGATATTCAAATCTTGGTTTTAAGTAAGCTTTATCAAAAGAGATTTCCTTGAAAAGGGGTAACAGTGGATTGCTTAAAATGTGGAAATAAAGAATGGAGTTGAAGTAAATCATTTTCATCACTCAATTATAGAGCCAACCAGTGTGTTTATCCCAGCTGTGTTACCGTGGAGTAGAGGTAGAGACGAGGCAGTTGGGCTGATGCATTGTCTCGCAGAGTTCTCATGTGGTCGGCCATGTCTCCAAGCAGCATTCCAGCCCGCAGTCTCTGAATCTCCTTGGTCTGGAAGCTGAGATAGAAACTCATATTGTTGACGTAGCTCATGTTCTGCCACAGAGGTGGGGCCCACTCGGGGATCTTCAGCCCATAGGCCCGCTGGAGCAACAACACCTGGGTTTACAGACCAGCCAACAACAGATTTCATCCCAATTTCACTGAGCCAACAAGAATGGGGAAATGAAAATAGGATTCCATTACCTCTCTATAATTATATTATAAACAACAGATTATTCATTTTGTTACTCAGCATAGTGCCTCTCTTATTTTATAATAAGTTTTGTGGTAATTTAACAAGTTAACAAGACCCATATCTGAATACATTTTTTTTTGTTTATCCCTAATACACGTGGTACAGGCCATGATAATCATGGTAGGTAGAAGTAGTAGGCGACTGCTTTTACTGTAAGTGTACCACATGACTACACATGTGAAAAGCAGTTAGACTTTGCACTTACAAATTTGCCAGAGCCCCGTATCTGAATACATTATATCCAACACTAGTGGCAGCATTGTCAGAATGACTTGTTGACAGAAGGTGATTAAGAACAAATGGATTGATAAAGAAAGTTCTGGAGTGTAAAATGAAATGAAAACAGTAAAAAAAAAAGAGGATTAATTGGAGTGATAAGGCACAATTTGGATTATAGATTAAAAACACAAGGTAATAAGACCAAATCCAAATAAATAAATAGTGTGTGACGTTTCAGTAACAGTGTTGTTACCATCTTCACTGAATACTAAATTTTGTCTGAAGATGGTAACAACGCTGTTACTGAAACATCACACACTATTTATTTATTTGGATTTGGTCTTATTACCTTAGGATTAATTGGACTAATGGAATGGAGATATTCATGGAAATTTATAATAAAAAAAATGAAGAGTTCCAGATAAAAAGCATGTCTTCAATGGAAACCAGAACCTACTTAAGAACAGGGAAACTGAAGAAGAAATAAAGGTTTATAAAAATTGAAGGAAGCGGTATCTATGCCAATACACTTTATTGTCAACAATGTGACACAGGTGGTGTTTCAAGGGAGTTGACAACATGGAATACAGGGTACTGCTGACTTATTGTATCTTTCCACTATTCATGTGCTATACTATTATCATTTTTTTTTGCTTATCCCTAGTACACGTGGTACAGGCCATGGTAATCATGGTGGGTAGAAGTAGGCGACTGGTCTTACTGTAAGTACACCACATGTCTACACATGTGGAAAGTAGGCCATACAATTATGAAATAATATAATCAATTTGGATGGTAGATTAGAAACCTAAGGTAACAAGAGACCCCCCACATATAAATGAATATATCTTGTCATTTCAGTAACAGCAAAAGTAACAGACAACAGTACTGTACTTTTGCCTGAAAATGGCAACAATGCTGTTGCCAAAACATCATTATTCCTTTGGAGGCAGTCTTACTATGTTGTTTCTTCAATTCATGTTAAACCACTCCAGTTGATGGAGTTCTACTCCCATCACTTACTGAAGAACCTTCCATGAGAGACAACAAACCATGGCTACTTCTGGTGTCTCTTGATTGTGTCAAGTCCTTATGGACTTTTGTTGTTAAAGTTATTGCCAAGGGAGAGCTTACTGTACTTCCAATAATCAAAACTTTGTAAAAAAAAAAGAGTAAAACTCCTCTATATTGAACCCCAATGTGACTGAACTTGTGGTTCACTATAGCCACGGTGCATTATAGCCATAGTTCACTGTATTATAAAATAAAAATGGGGATTTTTTCAGGTTTGTTATAAGGGAAGGTTTGCTATAACCCAGGTTGTTTTAGCGGGATTTTACTGTATATACAATTGTTGTGAGAGTAATATAAATAACTGGCATTGAGCCCTTACCTCAATTTTGAGGGTGTCATAGACGTAGGAGAGCTGGTCCCAGGTTTTAAGGGTGGCTCCGATCTCACGACCGACAGTCTCAAATAACTCCTGCAACACCCACTCTGTTGTCATAGCACCACATCACCGCAGCAACCACCCACCTTCTGTTGCGCATAGAATTCTTGGCTGGCAGGGAGGTTTTGGATTCTTTCTCTCTCTTCATCTGCTGCTGCACATTTGGAGCTGGGATTCAACATCTGTGGACACACACAACACATCTGTAGGCACACACAATACACATCTGATAAGGTACAATTTGGATTATAGATTATAAA
Source organism: Cordylochernes scorpioides (assembly GCA_030710605.1). Taxonomy (NCBI): domain Eukaryota; kingdom Metazoa; phylum Arthropoda; class Arachnida; order Pseudoscorpiones; family Chernetidae; genus Cordylochernes; species Cordylochernes scorpioides. The sequence goes on from CP092863.1 coordinate 13,715,663, forward strand.
TACAAGGTAATAAGACCAAATCCAAATAAATGAATAGTATATTCGCTGTCACCGAAACGTCACACACTATTTAATTATTTGGATTTGGTCTTATTACCTTGTGTTTATAATCTATAATCCAAATTGTGCCTTATCAACTTTTGTCTGAAGATGGTAACAACGCTGTTACCGAAACATCATACACTATTTATTTGGATTTTGTCTTATTACCTTGTGTTTACAATACACATCTGTAGGCACACACAACACACATCTGTAGGCACACACATATATGGACACAACACACATCTGTGGGCACACACATATATGGACACAACACACATCTGTGGGCACACACATATATGGACACAACATACATCTGTGGGCACACACATATATGGACACAACACACATCTGTAGGCACACACATATATGGACACAACACACATCTGTAGGCACACACATATATGGACACAACACACATCTGTAGGCACACACATATATGGACACAACACACATCTGTAGGCACACACAATACACATCTGTGGTAACAACAGAAAGTTGGTGTACATACCTCAGAAGGATTAATTAAATCCTTAGAATTTGCCAAAGAGGTATTTAGCTACCCGGCTAAAGCTGAAATATTGATAGTAAATTTTATAGTCTTATTTTACTGAAGAGGTGACCATTCTTTCAATAGATTTTAAAAATATGAAGTTGTGTCAACATAAAGTTGCTGAAGGATGATATTCATGTACCAAGAGAAGCACCTCTCCCTTAATTATGCACCAGAACGATGCACTGTTCATCATCCTAATAAAAACAACTTTACAAGTGATGATGAATTAGCTACAAGTCTTGGCAAAATAAGAAAAAAGCCAACCTGTTTATCCCACAAAATTTCCATTGATATTTATTTGGCCATAAAATTGACCTAGAGTCTTTGCAAGTTAAACATCTATTTGGCAAGTTGTAAGATATCTTGAGTGCCCTGTGGATTTTTGTGAAATCAAAGCTGGGCCTGGACTGACAAAGGTTATTGAACTTATACCATTGTCTTCAAGTAGGCTTTCTGAATGTGTTGTGGCATGGTCACTGACCCAAATCTGATCATGTTCAGAGATGATTCAGAGAAATGTTACATAATTTTTCACCCTTGATGGGAGAGGTGACCATTCTTTAAATATATTTACTCATGAACAAAACTTAAGGAAGTTGTACCTTTTAGCCTGCATATTGGGATTCAGACAATAACTCTTAAAGATATTTGATAACACAGTGATCTTTATTGAAAACACACGAGATAACCATGTGTGAACAAAATTTCCTAGCTCCTTTAAAAAATAGAAGACATGCAACATCAAAATATGAAAATTCCTTAAATTTTGTCCATGAGTGTATATATATATAACAAAGGGCCCCTCTCTCCTGTCAAAATAGACTAAAACTAAGAACCAATTATTGACTGTTTTTACAAACTTAGCAGACTTATGTCAGTGACAAAGCTCCAACCCCAGCTTTGGCAAACTGAGAAACATCCACCTAGAGACCGTGGTTTTGGGCTAATGACCCTCGTCAGTCTAGGGCGGACTTTATTTCATGGGATCCACAAGGGATTAAATGAAATCTTCAGAAGCTGGTAGATTGGCTAGGCTAAATCTATGGCCAAAATATAGATGGAAATTTTTGTAGGGAGAGGCGACCTTTTATTTTTATAGATCAATTTCCTTGTGTTAATCCAAGGTGATAACTTAATTAACAAATAAAACCACCATGTATCTTTTATTCACCATCTCCATACTCTGTATAAATCAGATCTAAAGTGTAATGGGGAGCAAGCCACCACCGAATGTCGGAATCTAAATAAATCAGTGACCTTGGAGCTTATCTCAGTTTTGTTTAGATAATTCTTCAAGCAGCTCTTGACCAGTGTGGGTCAGAGGTCTCCAAGCTGTCTGAAGATGGGGAAACCACACTTGTTGAGGATTTTGTTTCATTTATAATTTTACAATGGAGCCTCTTTCTCCAAGAAAATTAGACCTAATCCAAATAAATTAATAGTGTGTGACGTTTGTGTAACAGTGCTGTTACCATCATCAGACAAAAGAATAAATGAGGAAAACTATCACAGCATAGTACTGTTATGAAGTGTAATATTTTTTTCATTTATTCTTCTGTCTGATGATGGTAACAACGCTGTTACTGAAATGTCACACCCTATTCATTTATTTATATTAGGTCTTATTTTCTTGTATCTATTTAAAAACATGCTTTGATATTTTCACTCTTTCATTGATAAGGCACAATTTGGATTATAGATTATAAACACAAGGTAATAAGATCAAATCCAAATAAATAAATAGTGTGTGACGTTTCGGTAACAGCGTTGTTACCATCTTCAGACAAAAGTACTGAATGATGATATATATAATGAATGAATACATTCAGTACTTTTGTCTGAAGATGGTAACAACGCTGTTACCGAAACGTCACACACTATTTATTTATTTGGAATTGGTCTTTATTACCTTGTGTTTTCTCTCATTCAGTAATTTTGTCTGATGACAACGCTGTTGCTAAAACATTAAACACTATTTATTTATTTGAATTTGGTCTTATTACCTTGTGTTTATAATCTATAATCCAAATTGTGCCTTATCATTACCTTGTGCATAGAATGATAAAGAATTAAATCAGAGTGGTATCATTGTAGCTACCCATTAAAATGATATAATATTTATATAATAATATAATATTTCCTGTTCTAATTATCCATTCCCTTTCACCAGTGGGAAAGCATAATACAGCGTACCATTAAAATTTTAAAAGTTTTATGTGCGCCTTAAAAAAAGTAGAGAATAAAAATATTTTAAAATATTCATTCTCAACATGTCTCGACTCAAAAATATAATCTGAATTAAAAAAAAAAACTTAAGACAAAATTAAACAACTGACATTTTTTTTGTTGATGAGGAAACAAAACTCCAAATCCAAATAATTAAACTAAGAGAAGAAACAAAAGTATTTCTGGCTGTTTATTTTCCTCAAACTATTTTTACCATTGAAATGGTGTCATTTTAGATGTTAAGTAAAAAAACCAGCTGAGGAGGAGGAGGGATATCTACTAACTACAGCAGTTTGAGGAAGAGTTTATCTCCACTGACACGTGAAGTTTATTTTTCCAAGTGGTCAGCCTTTTCTTCCTGGTAATCTCTTCTAGCCGGGGACCCAGGTCCGACTTGGTCCATTAGTGTGGAGTGGATATGATAATGCAAAATTTGGATTATAGAATATAAACACAAGAGAATAAGACCAAATCCAATGATAAGGCACAATTTGGATTATAGATTATAAACACAAGGTAATAAGACCAAATCCAATGATAAGGCACAATTTGGATTATAGATTATAAACACAAGGTAATAAGACCAAATCCAATGATATGGCACAATTTGGATTATAGATTATAAACACAAGGTAATAAGACCAAATCCAAATAAATAGTGTGTGACATTTCGGTAACAGCAATATTACCATCTTCAGACAAAAGTACTGAAAAAAAAATTCAGTACTTTTGTCTGAAGATGGTTAAAACGCTGTTATCGAAATGTCACACACTATTTATTTATTTGGTCTTATTACCTTGTGTGGAGTGGAGAGTTTTAAACACTCGCTACATCTCTGAAACAGTAGAACCTACTCCATGAGAGGACACTCGCGCTAAACAACACCTCTCTACAAAGGAGTTTTCATCACTGAAAGATCATTCAGCCACATCATTCAGTCTCTTTTAGGGTTTTCCCACTATGTACTAAGTGCAATTCTCAGCCTGCAACCCCAAGACATATTATTGACTGTATTGACTCATCCATTGATAAGCTCTACTCCTCCCCGGCAGACACCATCAAAAATCTCAAGCTTTACAAGCTTGATACCTTAGTGTGATTGAGTGGAGATAAGAAAGAAGATTCAGTCTTTTAACTGACGATGGTAACAACACTGTCACGCATTATTTTATTTGGAATTGGTCTTATTACCTTGTGTTTCTAATCTATAATCCAGATTGCACCTAATACAGTTTTCATCACCAAAATCACAATTTTAACTATTAAGCAACTCTCTGGTAAGAGGACACCTTTCTCTAAAGAAAATTTTGACCCAGCAACTAGGTGTCCTTTATAGAGATCCATAAATATGGATTCAAACTAAAAGAATGAAAGTCAAATCCAATGAAATAATAAGAGATAAAGCAAGAATACTATTGTTGATTTTTTCCACTCCGTTGATTCTTGCATAACCTTACCAGCGAGTGCAAGTAACTAAATAAGGCTTTGTCATGTTTACATGTACAATGTCAAACTGCTTCCTACATGTGTGGACATGTGGTGCAACTTATAATAAAACAATTAACTAACTAGGCTCAATGATTACCATGGCCTGTCCCATATGTTTTTTTGTTCATTATCCCAAGTAAAAGCCATGATAATCATGGTGGGCCATTAGCAGTTTTGCAATTACAAATGTGCCAGAGCCCCACTACTTCGGCTACTTGCACTCACTGGTGGTGCCAAGCTACATTTTGGGCAAGTAAGGAAGATTTTGTTATTATTTTCTATCTTCAGTGGCTTGAGAAGGCCTGTTATAAATCTTGTTAGTTTCGTTTAATGCTGTCTATTTCTGAGGTTCAGAGCTCCTCCTGGGTTCACTCTACTGTACCAACTGTGCTTAGGTGGGATCATCCAGTTCTTGTTTATTTTTTGTTTTGGCTACTGTCTATTCATTTAAAAGTAGGTTTATTTTTCTGTGGCAAGGGTTCTCTTGTTTCTCCCCCCCCCCCTTTTTTTTGCTAGCACATCAGCAGCTTCCTTGCCTTCAATGCCAACGTGTGAATTCCTAGAGAAGATATGCCCAGAGGTCCCAATAGGGACACATGATAAAAGTTTCAAGTGTTGTCTTAATAGAACACAAGAGCCCATGTATTAAGTTATCAGCACTTTGTTCCTTATCAATAATCTCTTGCAAATATTTGGGGATTGAGATGTGGGAGGAATCTACCTCTTGAAAACAAGAGAGATTCAAGCTACAATGTGAAACCTCTAATTTGACTGACTATAATTCAACACTTACTTAAATTCAACCAATTTTTTTATTTACCAATCAGCACAGAGTCTATTTACTTTAACCAACTCTAATTCAACACACCAACTTTAATTTAACTAAAATAGATTTCTATCTTCAATGGCTTGTGTTGCAGATCCACTGTCTTTTTTTGTGTGTGCATTTTAATTTCACATTTTATTTGAAGATAACCAGAGGGAGGCCTTCAAATGTAAGAAAGCCGTGTAAGAAGACGCCCTCCTCCCCCCCCGCGGCGGCGGTGATGTCACCGCCCATGATGCAACTTCCGCTCTCTCGCCCCACCCACCTTCTTTTTGTTCTACTTGTTGTCGACGCCTGCTCGCGTCTTGAGCTCCTAAAGCTCTAGCTCTCTCTTTTGAAGTAATACTTTTCCTGTAATTTTTTATATCAATTATAAATAAATTTCCCTTCTTCACAGCAATCATTGAGTTGCTATAGTTTTAATTATTTATGCTGGTTACACCGTCCAGTGATACGAATTTCATTGTTCAAAGCTCGACATTTTTTGGCGTCCGCGACAGGACGGTGCAACAGCATATTTTGTAACTCAAAATGAATCGCCTCAAGAAAGGAAGAAGGCCTGTTCGTGGCCAAATCACAAAGCTCATCAACAGTGTTGAAACAGCCCTGAAGAAGCCAGTAGAAGAACTGGACAAGACAGACTTGAGGGTCTCAGCACTACAGCTTGAAGATTTATGTCGAGATCTTCATGAATGGGATGAGAAAGTAACCGAGGCCATGTTGGATGAAGAAGTGACTGAAGATGAACAGGACAAAGAATATGATGAACGTCTGAGGTACGACAGACTAATCAAAAGGATGAGAGAAGAGTTAGAGAAAGTACTGAATCCGAAGAAAGGTGTGTCGCCCCAGCCTGATGAAACATCTTCGGAAACGAGCAACAGTACAAGCCGGAGAAGAGTTCTGCTTCCCAAGAGAAAACTCCCAGAGTTTGGAGGTGATGTACGGGAATGGATAACCTTCTGGTCAAGGTTTGAAGACATCCACACTGACGAGGATCTCTCAGACTCAGATAAGTACCAATATCTTGTAGACTGCATGTTGGAAAATTCCGAAGCTCAGCAACTAGTTCTAAGTTATCCTGTCTCAGGAAAGAATTATGCTTCGGTAATCAAAGATCTTAAAGAAAGATTTGGGCGAGATAACATGCTAATAAAGGTCTATGTTCGAGATCTATTGTGGTTGGTCATTCGAAGTGCACAAGAGAGAAAGGTCAACTTTAAAGATCTTGTGACAAAGTTGAACTCTCAAATTAGGCATTTAAGTATGCTTGGTGTAACTACAGACAAGTGTGCCGATATATTGTATCCGGTAGTTGAATCATGTCTACCGGAGGATGTCCTCATCTCATGGCAGCGAAGCAGCGAACCGGAAGACCTAGAAAGCTTGATGAAATTTCTTCGTCGTGAGGTCAATCAGACTAAGGATAGAGAAATGGCCTACAATAAGCATTCAGATTCCTTAGCTCAGCCTACACCAGGGAAGATAGAAACTAAGAAAAGAAGTTTCAATGCAAGGCGTGAAATTGCTACAACCTCTGGATTTATGCATTCCGACATCTCACCAACACTGCGTGAGAAATTTAAATGCATTTTCTGCGACAATGGTCATCCAAGTCAAGACTGTCGAAAAGGAATGAAAATGGGCATGGACCAGAAAAATGAGAAAATCAAGAGCTACAAGAGATGTTTTAAATGTCTGCTTCCAGGCCACAGAAGTAGGCAATGCAAAAGAAAAGTGCGCTGTGATTTCTGCAAAAGGGATGGGCATTATGCCATCATGTGTAGAGGTGTACATCATGCTGAAACTGAAATAAAGAGTACACAACGACCACAGAATTCAACGCCAACTCCAGGTTCGAGTGATGTAGCTACGGTGAACGAGATGTCCAACTGTGTAAGCACCAAAGCATGCCTTGAGACATTATTAGTGAAAGTTTGGGGTCCTAAAGGTAGCAAAGTGGTACGGGCAGTAATTGATAGTGGATCATCCCAATCGTACATTTTGGAACACATTGTAAAGGATTTGGGTGTTCCTATCATGGGAGAAGAAGAGCTTGATCATGAAATATTTGGTGGGATCAGGTATACTGATCGGCATCGGATCTACTGCCTGACTCTATCAAGTATTGAAAATGATAGATGCATTTCATGTCCGGCATCGGCCACTAATCAAATAGCCAGATGTATAAGAAAGCCTACATTTGGTTCATGGGCTCGCGAACTTGCGTCAAAGAAGATACAGCTCTCAGCATTTAAAGCCGAAAGTGATGTGGTAGAGCTTCTCCTCGGTGCAGACATTAACCCAAAAATAGCTACAGCCAATATGATAAGATTATCGGATGATCTTATTGCTCGAGAAACATTGCTAGGTTGGGTAGTTCAAGGCAAAACGGAAGGAAAATTCCCAGATAAAAATCCTAACCAGGTTCATAACAGTATGCTGATCACATCTTTAATGACACAAGAAATAAAGGTTTCCGATTTATGGTCTCTGGAAAATATTGGAGTCATGGATGACGGGCAAGCAGAGTCAAAGAAAGAGACAGATCAGGCTATTATGGATAAGTTTCGGACTGAAACAAAGCGATTGGAATCTGGTAGATACGAGGTGCACCTTCCATGGATAGAACCAGCCCAGAAGCTAAAAGAAAATAAAAGCCATGCCGAGAAAAGACTCCGGAAGATGACAGAGGATCTAAAGAAAAGAGGCTTTTATCACCATTACAACAAGATATTTGAAGAATGGGAGGAAAATGGGATCATTGAAAGAATCCAGTCAGATCAAGATGATACATTAGAATACTTTCTACCACACCGAGCAGTAGTGAAATCTGGTAGCAGCACGACACCAGTACGACCAGTTTTTGATGCTTCCTGTAAGACAAAGGGTGGATGGTCTCTGAATGATTGTTTGGCGAAGGGACCCAACTTATTGGAGCTCATTCCGGATATCATGCTGAGATTTCGACTTAATAAAATCGGCGTAATAGCAGATATAGAAAAGGCCTTCCTCCAAATATCAGTGGCAAAAGAAGACAGACAATTTTTGAGATTTCTATGGTGGGAGGACGGCAAGCAAGAGAATCTTCGGATTTATCAACACAAGAGAGTAGTGTTCGGAGTTACATCAAGTCCTTTCCTCCTAGCTGCTACATTGAAGTTACATTTGGAGCAATATGAAAGAGAAGTAATCCCATTGCTAAAATGTATGTACATGGACAACTGCGTCAATAGTGTTACTTCGTTAGAAGAAGCGCAAGTATTTCAACAGCAGTCTATTGACCTGCTCAGCCCAGCAGGATTCAATCTAAGAGAGTGGCAGATGGGAGGCCCCGGCATAGTTAACAGTGAGAATATTTCTGTGCTAGGTATGAAATGGGACACAGCTGATGACACTTTGACAATTTCGGATAAGCTAATGATGACTCCAACCTACAAGTCATTGGATCAAGAGAATGATGCCGAAATAGAAAATCAGACTCATAAATTGACAAAGAGGATTATGCTATCGGAGGCCCATGCTGTGTTTGACCCTCTCGGTTTGTTTTCTCCATTCACCATAGTGCCGAAGATCATCCTACAACAATGTTGGAAGTCTGAGTTGAAATGGGATCAGCCGGTCCCAGAGGACATTGTGAAGAAGTTTGTGGAATGGCAGAGTCAAATTCCCGAATTGTTGTCTGTCAGGATTCCAAGGTGGGTGATGAGAGATGGGTTTGAACAGCCATCACTGCATGTGTTTTGTGATGCGAGTCAAGATGCCTATGCAACCTGCATTTACTTAAGAACAGTGAAAAATGAAGAAGTAAATGTACAACTCATCGCATCAAAGGCAAGAGTAGCACCCAAAAAGAAACTTACTATTCCGAGATTAGAATTAATGTCATGCCTCATCGGATCCAGATTGACTAAGCAAGTCATGAAGATTATATCGGAATCGATTGCAATACCAGAGACAAATATTTGGTTTTGGACGGACTCCTCAACTGCACTTCGTTGGATTCAAAATGAGAAACCGTGGGCAACATTTGTCAGAAACAGAGTCAACGAAATCTGTTCTATTTCAAAGAAAGAAAATTGGCATCATGTGTCAGGGGTAAACAATCCAGCTGATCTTCCATCACGTGGGAGCAGTGTGAAGAAATTGTTAGAGCATAAATGGTGGGAGGGACCCTCTTTTCTCTGGGGAGAAGAAGCAAGCTGGAATCAATTTGATCCGATTTTTGATGAAGAAGAAATCAATAAGGAATTGAAGAAGACGGTAAACATCGTCGTCAACAGCACGAAAGATAATTTCATGGACAAACTTGAGAGGTATGGAGATTATCATCGTATAGTACGGATTGTTGCTTATTTACTGCGTTTTAAAAGGAAGACCGTCTCAGATGAATCGCGACCCGGACAACATGATAAGATGTCAAAAGAAATTTCTGTAGAAGAATTCGAAGAAGCTGAAAAGGTAGTATTACGGCATATCCAACTAATAAGTTTTGGGAGAGATGACAAGCGAATAAACAAGCTCAATGCTTTTACAGATGAATATGGACTATATCGAATCAAGAGTCAACTGTATTTTGGAGAAGACGACTATGATACAAGATGCCCAATAGTTCTTCCGGGTGAAAACCAAGTAGTCAAACTTTTGATTCGAAAAGAGCACGAGATGATGTCCCATGCCGGGATTCAAACAACTCAACAACTAGTGAGACGTCGTTTTTGGATTCTAAAAGGCAAGAGAACCATAAGAAGTATCATCTCTGCATGTGCTACGTGTCGTCGTTACAATTCCAAGAGAGTCCAGACTGAGAGCATTCCAATTCCAGCAACCAGGATTGGATCAACACCAGCATTTGGAGTGATCGGTGTGGATCTAGCTGGACCTTTGACTGAGACCGGTGGAAAGAAAATATGGGTAGTGTTGTACACCTGTGCTGTGTACAGAGCTGTACATTTGGAGCTCACAAAAACAGTGTCTACTGAAGGATTTCTTGACACTTTTCGAAGATTTGTCGCAAGACGTGGTAGACCGAGCATTGTGTACTCTGACAACGGTCTCAATTTTGTCGGATGCAATAACTTATTCAAGAAAGTTAATTGGAATGATGTCCTACGTTATGCCACCGTACAACGTATTAAGTGGAATTTCAACCCCCCAACAGCAGCATTTTGGGGAGGATGGTGGGAACGCCTTGTGGGTCTCATGAAGCAACTTATCCGAAAAGTATTGGGAGACAAAACAGTCTCATATGAAGAACTACAGACTGTGATATGTGAAGTGGAGTCAGCAATGAATTTGAGACCTTTGACCGCGATCAGTGAAGAATCTGGCTTGGTACCTATAACACCCGCCAAATTCATGTGTGACAACGCATCATGCTTATTTGTACCTGAAGCGGACATTGTCGACTCTAAGTTTCTCAAAGAAAGTCATGCAAAAGTACAAAAGTTACGCGAGACAATTCGACAGAGATTTAGAAAAGAGTACTTAGGGTTTCTGCGACAAAATACTAGAAACAAGACAAAGTCAATTAAAGAAGGCGATGTTGTACTCATGGAGGTCGATAACAAAAAGCGAACAGAATGGCCAATCGGAGTTATTGAGAAGACCTACCCGGGAAAAGATGGCATCGTTAGAGTCGCTATAATAAAAACTAAGCGTGGAAATTTTTTGCGACCTGTTCAACGGTTGTTCTTTCTTGAATCAAGCGAAAACCATTCTAAAGAAGATTTCGGAAAAGGACGTGATCTAGAGAAAGAGAAGATAAATCTTGACACACCAAGTATATCGCAACGGAGCATCCGAGGGAAAAATTCACCTGTTATCACAAGATCAGGAAGAATCGTTAAGCCGCCTGACAGATATTGATCATAGTGAATCCAGAAGAATAATTACTCCATAATTATTGGTGGGAGTATGTTGCAGATCCACTGTCTTTTTTTGTGTGTGCATTTTAATTTCACATTTTATTTGAAGATAACCAGAGGGAGGCCTTCAAATGTAAGAAAGCCGTGTAAGAAGACGCCCTCCTCCCCCCCCGCGGCGGCGGTGATGTCACCGCCCATGATGCAACTTCCGCTCTCTCGCCCCACCCACCTTCTTTTTGTTCTACTTGTTGTCGACGCCTGCTCGCGTCTTGAGCTCCTAAAGCTCTAGCTCTCTCTTTTGAAGTAATACTTTTCCTGTAATTTTTTATATCAATTATAAATAAATTTCCCTTCTTCACAGCAATCATTGAGTTGCTATAGTTTTAATTATTTATGCTGGTTACACCGTCCAGTGATACGAATTTCATTGTTCAAAGCTCGACAGCTTGAGATGGCCTGTTCTAAATCTTGTTAGTGTTGTTTGATGCTGTCTATTTCTGAGGTTCAGAGCTCCTCCTGGGTTCACTCCACTGTACCAACTGTGCTTAGGTGGGATCCTCCAGTCCTTGTTTATTTTTGTTTTGGCTATTGTCTCTATTCCTTGAGGTGTTGAATTAAAGAAGTTGGAGACTGAAGTGGAACCTCATTACATTCTTGAGATTTAATATCTTTGCTCAAACTACTGGGCCTTTATGCCCTTCTATAGAAGGATTCACTTATAATAAACACAATACAGTAGAACCTCCCTGTAAGGACACCTAATTTCAGAACCAAAGTGTCCTTTAGGGAGAAGTGTCTTCTTACTTGAGAGTTGCTAAATAGTAACAATGGTAATTTTGCAAATGAAAACTGTTCTTTTAGAGGTTCTACTGTATATAAATGTTATGTATTAATCAATTAGAGAGAGAAAAATACAACAACCTCTTCAAGATTTATTACCCAATGTCTAAGTGAAAGTTTAACATGAACTTTTGTCTTCCTATAAATTTTAAAACGCATTGCAAAGCCAAAATATCTCTAGGGAGAGGTGTCATACTGGAGAGTTTCTAAATAGCACAAGGGGTAATTTTGGCGATGAAAAATTTTTCTTTATAGAGAGGTTTCCTCTAATTAGAGTGTCTTCTCAGGGAGGTTCTCCTATACATGTTGTTGTTTCTTATCCCCTTGTGTAAAGATTACACTAATTTTTCATGATATGTACATGTAAAAACATGGTGAGTCTCACAATACAAAATAAAAAAATATATATATAATTAGGTTGATGAGAGTGAATGTGGAAGGAGAGAAAGAGCAATGATATATTGAACTGGAAGTTCCAAAAATGCAATATAACAGCGGTATGGTAGATTAAACTCGTGAAACCGCTGGGAGGGTTCATCACTGATGAGCCAGGCCCTCCCTTTAATTTTTCCATTGCAGTAAGGACAGTAGAAATTGTTTTATTTTAAAAAGAATATTACGCCTCTAAAATAGTTTTGTAATTTGATAACAGATGGCGCGCTAGTGCATCGTAATATTGAACTGTCTCTGCAAGAAATTTAATCCTGGAGAAGATTCATATTTCCAGCTGATCAAAAGACACAAAGCCTTCTTTATAACACATACACACAAAATCCTTTATAAGGTTTCATTTTTTATATATGGATGGCACCTTATGTTTAATTTATGCCTAACATTAGGGGGAAGGCTGGTTAAACCGTTTGGTTTTCGACCACTACGACCCAGGTTCGATTCCCGCATTGGACACTTTTTTCTGTTAAAAAAAAAAAAAATGCTCCAATGGCCCCCGATTCTTGCAAAAGTCCAACCCCACCAGCGAGTGCAAGTAACCAAACGGGGCTATGGCACATTTGTAAGTACAAAGTCGAACTGCTTTTCACATGTGTAGACATGTGGTGCACTTATAGTAAAAGCAGTCGCTAACTACCCACCATGATTACCATGGCCTGTACCACGTGTACTAGGGATAAGCAAAAAAAAAAAGACCATTGCTTGATGCCCATGACCAGTAAAATTCTATATTTCACAACAGAGAAAACTCTTTTTTTTTTTTCTCAGGAAAACCATATCAAAACCTTAAGTTAGGGGGATACAATATGCCTTATTGTTGCATCATGGCTAATGCACCTATTTTATTTTTAATTTATAATATTCTTTTACATATATATTTCAAATTCAAATTTTATATTTATTTATTTTATTAAACAGAATATATATATATTATAAACAGATATATGTATTATAAAAATCACCATTTGTAATTTGGTACACTGTGTGACTTCACTGCTCTCTTTGATGTGAGAAATAAATAAATAAATAAATTAAAAAAAAAACTTCTGTACGCTCCAGGAACCTGGGTTACTTAAAAAAAAAAATATATATATATATTATGGAGGCTACTTAAAGTAGAGTTATCTCATTATTCCCTTATATAAATTTGTAGGATGGTTGAAACACGCTCTGGTAAGATGCAAGACCCGGCACAGGAGAGAATCAAGGTTGAAGAGTCTGCCAAGCCGCAACCTGATGCAATATATGTCTTTGGGGTGCCAGTATATTAGGGAAGAAAGAGAGATGTTCTTCTCAAAAGTAAACGACAGCCAACTTACCTCAGTGCAAAGTATTTTAACCAGCACCATATCAAGTCGAATGGTTGCTCGGTCCCTATAGAATTTTTACAAAGCACTACGTAGGAAAAATAACTTGGATTTATAGCTTTCTCCTCCACTACATGATGGTGATTGATCATTGTGAGGATATTGTTGTAAGCCTGCATTGAAAGAGGGGGCTCTATATAATAAAGGCTTTGTGCGTGTTTGAAATATTCATAGTTTCCTTTATGGCACACAAGAAATACAACATGTTGGCAGCAGAATTTTTCCTGCTTGGAACATTGTCAAAAAACCTGTTTGTTCTGGCAATTAAATTGTAGCACAAGGATTGTCCTCAACATGGGAAATATTTTTTTGATTTAAAAAATGATATATGTGTATATTCATATCATTTTTATAATTTCAACACTTCCCAGAGAAATGTAAAGAACTTAATGAGAGTGATAAGGCACAATTTGGATTATAGATTATAAACACATGGTAATAAGACCAAATCCAAATAAATAAATAAATGTGTGCGACGTTTCGATAACAGAGCATTGTTACCATCTTCAGACAAAAGTACTGAATGAGAAATTACACCACAGTATAATTTGCACACTTGCAACAGTAACTATTTAAAACATGCTGTGGTATAATTTCTTATTCAGTACTTTTGTCTGAAGATGGTAACAATGCTGTTACCGAAACGTCACACACTATTTATTTATTTGGATTTGGTCTTATTACCTTGTGAACTTAATGAGAGACAACAACAAAAAGAGAGGAAAATGTACAGGTCAGCTGGTAAAATTAAGAAACAAAGAAACATCCAATTGGGAAAGTGAAAGTTGCTGATGGCTTGTGTTATCGGAATAAATATCAACTCATCAGCCAGTTTCTGTTACATAATCAGGAGTGATAAGGCACAATTTGGATTACAGATTATAAACACAAGGTAATAAGACCAAATCCGAATAAATAAATAGTGTGTGACGTTTCAATAACAGCGTTGTTGTTGTTGTTTCTTATCCCCAGTGTAAAGCGTTGTTACCATCTTCAGACAAAAGTACTGAATGAGAAATTATACCACAGTATAATTTTCACACTTGCTAATAGCACACTTGATAACAGTGGTGGTGGTGGTGCTTATCTCCATGGTTAAACCAATTCCTGAAGTCCACTCCTCTCCAATTATCAGTAACTATTTAAAACATGCTGAGGTATAATTTCTCATTCAGTATGATAAAGCACAATTTGGATTATAGATTATAATAAAAGAAAATAAGACCTAATCCAAATAATTTATTAGTGTGTGACGTTTCGGCAACAACATTGTCACCATCATCAGACAAAAGAATAAATTTATTATAATAATTTTGTATTTATTTTTTATTCTTTTGTCTGATGATGGTGACAATGTTGTTGCCGAAACGTCACACACTAATAAATTATTTGGATTAGGTCTTATTTTCTTTTATTTTCTCATTCAGTACTTTTGTCTGAAGATGGTAACAATGCTGTTACCGAAACATCACACACTATTTATTTGGATTTGGTCTTATTACCTTGTGTTTATAATCAGGAGATGCTTTTTTTCATAATGAAGTAAAGAACCCCTGTGTAAAATTGTCTGAGGAGGGTGGTAAAGGGAGGGCCGTGGTTTGTTAGAACTTGTCATTGTTGAGTTGTGGCTTATTGAGTGATAGCAGATTCTGCAGAGATCTCAGCCAAGAAGAAACACAGAGAGAGAGAATTCAACATACTTAAATCACAACACTTCAAGGAATTATAAAGCAGGTTTGAATTGTAGTCTGGTAAATTGAATAGGTTATACCACATATTATTATTATTATTATTAACATCCCTGGAGCAGTAATGGCTACCCAGACCTCGAAGGTCCACAAGCCGGCTATTATTATTAACATCCCTGGAGCAGTAATGGCTACCCAGACCTCGAAGGTCCACAAGCCGGCTATTATTATTAACATCCCTGGAGCAGTAATGGCTACCCAGACCTCGAAGGTCCACAAGCCGGCTATTATTATTAACATCCCTGGAGCAGTAATGGCTACCCAGACCTCGAAGGTCCACAAGCCTGCATGTGTATTATTATTAACAAGGTGATAAGACCAAATTCAAATAAATGTGGTGTCTTGTCCATGGAGCAGATCAGATCGGTCCGTGCACCCTGATCACAATACCAGCCAACAAAGGTGCCTTGTCCGTATCCAAATAAATAAATGGTGTTTGACGTTTCTGTAACAACTATAAGGAAATCACTAGTAAAGTTTTTTACTACAGTGATGCGATAGACCATCGTTCTGATGCACTTTTAAAGGGAGAGATGCCTCTTTTGGTACACATATATATAATTGTCACCACCTTTTTTTTAAAAGACCCGGAGTCCTTGCTCTTGAAATGATTCTTTAGATAGCAACATCCCTTAGAAAAAGTGACAGTCTCAGTATATTGACTCTGTGTGTGTGGAATCAGTGTGACAGAGAGAAACTTGGGGCAACTCACCCCATCCTCAGGGAGGGGCACAGTCTGGATGGGGATGGGTTGCCAGTTCATGTCAGAGTTCCAGGTCCAGTTTTGGGGAGGGGCGTAGAGAGAGGCCAGGTTAGACTCTGCACTCTCCAGGCATCGGTCCTTGCCAGAGCTGCGTACGTAGATCTGCACAACAGGATTGTGTTCCTCCCTCAGTTGTACAGCAATAAACTAGTGTAACCTATGGGTGGGTGGGTCATGGCACCATCAGGATTGTCTCTCATGGCACTCCTGAAAGTGCAGGTCCACTATATATATTTTTTTTTATTATCCCAAGTACATGTGGTTTAAGCCAAGATAACCATGGTGGGTAGATGTTAGCGACTGCTTTTACAAGTAGGTCAGAGCCCTGTTTGATTACTTGCACTTCGCTGGTGGGGTTGGACTTTAACAAGAATCAAGAGCCATTGGAGCATTTTTTAAAAAGTGCCCAATGCAGGATTCGATCCCGGGTCGTACCGATCAAAAACCAACGGTTTAGACCACTCGTTCACAGACACTCAGTGAAATGGACATGTTCAACAAACTATTTGGTAAGTTTTATTAAACTTTTCGGCAACATTTATAGAAAAAAAAAATTCTTTTTATGGTAGTAGTGGTTGTGCTTATCTACATATGGAGTAATTGGGTGTGTTTCCTGTTGATGGGAACACCTGAGGCCCACAAAGGTAGGAATACGACTTTGACACTTAACATTTATCTGGGGTTAGTAGGACAGCTTTCATGCCTAGTGTTCCTACCAGGAGTTGGAGACTCCAGACAAACTGTCCTGCCCAGGGTCACCTTCCCACCAGGCTGAGGCAGTTAACAGGACTTTTTCATTTATAAATGAAACAACTTTCTTGTGGAAAAAAATAATTAGCTCACTATATACAAATTTTCAAATTCCATGCATAGATAGCACACTAGTACATCATCAAAACCTCCTTTGCCCACCTTACCTTATAGTGATGATAGAAAATACCAGATGAGAGGTGTCACCACTATATATATATAATGAGCCAAGAACTCTCATCGCTGAAGTAAGGTCTTTAAAAATAGTATTGGTGATTTTCATATATTAAGGAACAGAGCGTTAAAAAATTTATTCAATATATAGATGGCAATTAAAATAATTCATTATGTAAATATGATTTTACACTGCTTTTCACATGTGTAGACATGTGGTGCACTTACAGTAAAAGCAGTCGCTAACTTCTACCCACCATGATTATCATGGCCTGTACCACATGTACTAGGGATAATAATAAAAATATATATATTGTAACATAGTATTTATTAATTTTATTTATGTAACATAGTATTTCTTAATTTTATTATTTTTTTTATTAACAGAGTGGTCATTTTTATATTTATATCTGGCGACTCTGTAAATTTCCCTCGTGGCTTATCTTTTGTTTACAATTGAAAGTTTGTCCTTGCCTGAAATAAATTGTCTCCTCCTGAAGTTTTTGTCTTCCCTAATTTTCCACGTGGCAATATATATATGTAAATGCTGCCAACTATGACAACATTACTATGTTAGCAGCTAGCCAACATCACCACTCCATCCATGGTAGAGAAGATCACT
The DNA here is from genome assembly GCA_030710605.1 of Cordylochernes scorpioides. Lineage (NCBI taxonomy): Eukaryota > Metazoa > Arthropoda > Arachnida > Pseudoscorpiones > Chernetidae > Cordylochernes > Cordylochernes scorpioides. Next base: position 13,733,383 of record CP092863.1, read on the forward strand.
CACCTCCCGTGGGTTGCCGGTAAGGTAGTCCTTGTACCTTTCCTTCAGGAATTTTCCCAGGACATAGTGCTGCATCTTGCCTCGCTGCACACACACACACACAGATGGTCCATTATAGTCCATTCTACTACATAAAACTTTAATTCAACCAACTCTAAGTCAACACTTACTATAATACAAACAAAAACACCAAAACGCGAATGTTTCTTTTCACAAAAATAAATCAAACTTCTATTATATACAGTAGAACCTCGTTAATTCGACACACGCCAATTTGACACTCTACGTTAATTCGACCATGTTCTGATGTCCCGACCTCCGGCCTATCAAATAACAAACCGTAATTAGACAATATTGATAATACGACACTTCCGATAGTTCGACCATTTTAAAATTCGAATTTCGACAGTTGAATGTTTTTTTACATACAACTTTCCCACTAAAAAGGTATTACAGTGGCGGCGACAATCGGCGGGCGCCGATACCCTAATATGATTGAGTGGAGATAAGAAAAAAGAATCACTGAAACAACAAAAAATTCCAATCCCTTGGGATGTTAAGTTAAAGGGCTGTATTGTCATTTTGGGTGCTAGATTGATAACATCCATGTAAAATGATTTTGTAGAATCAGGGGTTTTAATTACAATCCACTTTTTTATATCAAAACTTTTTTTAAAATTGAAACTAATGATGAATCTTAACAATTTCCTAAATATAAATTTATACTATCTTGAGAATCTGCTCTTTGAATAATATTTATCATTGATATATATTTAAGATAGACACATATGCACATTTTAAATATATACCTATTTGAATTACACATATTAGTCGTCCCAACATTACTGGTGAATAAAATTGAGGAAAGTGGAAAATCTTTGATGTCGCTGGTAAATATATATTTTATTTTAAAAGAGACAGAGGTAATTTTGTTCACATTTGGTTATCTCATGTGTCTTCATTAAAGGTCACTGTGTATCAAATATCTTTCAGAGTTATTGTCTGAATCCCGATATACATGCTTAAAGGTACAACTTCCTTATGTGTTTTGTCCACGAGTGTACTCGTTGTAAGCAATGCCACATTTGGGGAGGGAGGGAACACATATTGATGAGTAAATTATTAATAAACACTGTATGGCTGTATTTCTGCCAAAACAACTAAAATTAATTTTAAAAAAGAAGTTACAATTTGGATTATAGGTGATAATTACACACTTACATACTCAATCTATATGGAGTGGGGACATTAAACTTGCCCAACAAAGATAGTTTGTGCAATAAGGCAACAGCTGTGTGTGGAATTCAAACCTATCCAGCTGGAATAGACTCACCAGTTCAAACAAACAGAGAGGGCAGATAGTTGTTGATTTGGGCCTATTATTGACCTAGCTCTGCTCATTGACCTTTTGTGACACTGGAGAATTAAATAGTGGCAATTAATGAGAAGTGAAAAACCTGCTGGGAGGGTTTTTTGATGTCCAACTTTTTTTTAGCATTGCGGTGGTGATGATAGTGGAAGAAAGATTAGTGAGAGAGAGATATTGTATGAAGGAGTTGATGTAACTCACCAGACTCAGGCCACCCAAGCCTTCCTTCCAGTAGCTGGCTGGGTTGGGGTCATTGGGGTAGAGGGTGATGGGGGCCCTGTCTCCATGTCTGAACACCTGCACCACACCACCATGTCCTGCACCACGTATCTGGTGGAATACAATACATACTGGGACTGCCTACACCGCATATCTTGTGGATATACTACATTTTCTATCATATTGGGACTACTTGCACCATATCTTGTGGAATTCATTGTCATATTGGGCATACCTCTACTGTTTATCTATAGAATACATTGTCTGCCATATTAGGACTACCTCTACTGTTTTCTTGTGAAATATAATACATATTTGGACTGCCTGCACCGTATCTTGTGGAATTCATTGTAATATTGGGACTGCCTCTACTGTTTATCTATGGAATACATTGTCTGCCATATTGGGACTACCTCTACTGTTATCTTGTGAAATATAATACATATTTGGACTGCCTGCACCGTATCTTGTGGAATTCATTGTAATATTGGGACTGCCTCTACTGTTTATCTATGGAATACATTGTCTGCCATATTGGGACTACCTCTACTGTTTTCTTGTGAAATACAATACATATTTGGACTGCCTGCACCGTATCTTGTGGAATTCATTGTAATATTGGGACTGCCTCTACTGTTTATCTATGGAATACATTGTCTGCCATATTGGGACTACCTCTACTGTTTTCTTGTGAAATATAATACATATTTGGACTGCCTGCACCGTATCTTGTGGAATTCATTGTAATATTGGGACTGCCTCTACTGTTTATCTATGGAATACATTGTCTGCCATATTGGGACTACCTCTACTGTTTTCTTGTGAAATATAATACATATTTGGACTGCCTGCACCGTATCTTGTGGAATTCATTGTAATATTGGGACTGCCTCTACTGTTTATCTATGGAATACATTGTCTGCCATATTGGGACTACCTCTACTGTTTTCTTGTGAAATATAATACATATTTGGACTGCCTGCACCGTATCTTGTGGAATTCATTGTAATATTGGGACTGCCTCTACTGTTTATCTATGGAATACATTGTCTGCCATATTGGGACTACCTCTACTGTTTTCTTGTGAAATATAATACATATTTGGACTGCCTGCACCGTATCTTGTGGAATTCATTGTAATATTGGGACTGCCTCTACTGTTTATCTATGGAATACATTGTCTGCCATATTGGGACTACCTCTACTGTTATCTTGTGAAATATAATACATATTTGGACTACCTGAACCCTGTATCTTGTGGAATATAATACATATTTGGACTACCTGAACCCTGTATCTTGTGGAATATAATACATTGTTTGTGATATTGGAATTAACTACTGTTATATTGTGGAATGTACAACATTGTGTCATATTTGGACTACCTGAACCCGGTATCTTGTGGAATGTACTACAATGTCATATTAGGACTACCAGCACCACATTTGTATTATGCACTGTATCTTGTGGAATGTACTATATTGGCATATTGGGACTGCCTGCACCATATCTTGTGGAATGTACTATATTGGCAAATTGGGACTACCTCTACTGTTATCTTGTGGAATGTACTATATTGGCAAATTGGGACTACCTCTACTGTTATCTTGTGGAATATACTTGTGGCTTGATTGTTCAATAAATAATATAAAGAAGCAATTTTGGCCAATTGAATTGATTTGAATTATAATAAAAAAAGAAAATAAGACCTAATCCAAATAATTTATTAGTGTGTGACGTTTCAGCAACAACATTGTCATCATCATCAGACAAAATAATAAATTATTTAGATTAGGTATCATGATTTGAATTATATTTTTATTATAAAACTTGATTCAGGTTTAAATATTTATTGAAACCAAAAACGGTTCTTGATTCAGATTTTTTGAGTTTGTTACAAAGAATTGTATACATTGAATGGATTTGAATCAATGTAGCAAAATAACAGATCATATTATAATGAATATCAATATTTTCACATATAAATTGAATTTAGGTTTATTAGGTTTATATAATGTTTATATTTGCTCCAATGGCCCCCGATTCTTGCAAAAGTCCAACCCCACCAGCGAGTGCAAGTAACCAAACGGGGCTCTGGCACATTTGTAAGTGCAAAGTCAAACTGCTTTTCACATGTGTAGACATGTGGTGCGCTTACAGTAATAAGCAGTCGCTAAATACCCACCATGATTATCATGGCCTGTACCACGTGTACTAGGGATAAGCAAAAAAAAAAATATATATATATATATATATAATGTAATAATTGAATACAGAGAGACTTTGGATTACTTTACATATATAAATATTGAATATAGAAATTTATCAATAAACCAACAAGTGGTATAAATACCATATGCAAATATCTATTTGTAATTTTTTTCCTGTAAATCAAGCAGAATCCATATATAGAATGAGTAGCCCTGATTATGGTACCTATAGTAGAACTACCTCTCTGTATAGAACACCTAATTGCAGAGCCAATGTCTCTTTTAGGAAGTGGTGTCCTCTTACCGGAGAGTTGCTATTTTGTTAAAAGGAAGTGGGATTGTGGAAGTTCTACTGTAGAAGCTTACTGATTTGGCTTTAATATTTTGCGTACCATACACTAGGTAATAAGACCAAATCTAAAATAAATAAATAGTGTGTCACACACTATATATTTATTTGGATTTGGTCTTATTACTTTGTGTTTTAACTCCGCCTTTGCCGGTCCCAAGCCCGGATGAAAAAGGAGGAGGGGGAGCAGTAACAAGCTCACTAAAAAACCTGGACTCAGCTGGCCCGGCTGATAGTACCCTGTAAGGGCTCCTAATCTAGGGATACAGGATGAGCTGCGTTAGGAGCGGCTGCACATGGCGTCTGTTCCTCATGTCAGAGGTGGCCATTTCTTTTGAAGCTAAGTCGGCCTGCCACTGAGTAGTGCTCCCAGTCTTAATGACAAAGGCAGATAAATGCATTCTACTTCACCCAGTACCCTAATATGATTGAGTGGAGATAAAAAAGAAGAAGAAGGACACCTCTCCTTAAAGGACACTTTGGCTCTGCAATTAGGTGTCCTTTACAGGGAGGTTCTACTGTACATAATAATAATAAATGTCAAAAAGGTTGTAAAATTGATTGCTAGATGGCATTAAAATTATGTCTGGTGCAATTCACAACCTGCAAACTCCAAACTACATTATTGACTGATAAAGCACAATTTGGATTATAGATTATATATAAGCTACCAAAAAATAAGACCTAATCTAAATATATTAATAGTGTGTGATGTTTTGGTAACAGAGTTGTTACCAAAATGTCAAACTATTAATTTATTTGGATTAGGTCTTATTTTTTTGTACATTATTGACTGTATTGGCTCATCCATTGATGATACTTGATGATTGATCATTGATGATACATTGATACTTATCCCAAGCAAACACTATCAATTACACATTGTGCAAAATATTGATAAAGAATTAAAAATAAATTGTTGGATTGTGCAAAAATATCAGGTGTGCGATGCCCTGAAAAATATTTGGGGTCCCCCCCTGCCATAAAGAAAGAATGTCTGGCAAACAAAGGGTTCAGACATTGTCTGTCTGCCAGGTGCAATGACGACGGCACAAGTTGCCAAGGAGGTCATTACACAGCTTATTTAATTACGTCAGCAGAGAAACGACAAACTTGGTTTCAACACTAGCTGGCCTTCCCATCGGCAACCAATGTCACAGACCCCATTGCCACACTCATACTAACAAGAACTATCTTCCTTAGAAAGCAAATTAAAAACTTTAGTTTGTGATTTATAAAACAAGGTAATAAAGACACCAAATCCAAATAAATAAATAGTGTGTGACATTTCGGTAACAGCGTTGTTACCATCTTCAGACAAAAGTACTGTTACCGAAACGTCACACACTATTTATTTATTTGGTCTTATTACCTTGTTTTATAATCTATAATCCAAATTGTGCCTTATCAGTTTTTTTGTGATTTAGTTAATAAAATTGTGGAAATCTTAGTTGAGGTTTCAAACTTTATTATTATTTTTTAATGTACAGTAGAACCTCTATAAGAGGACATTCCCATTAGATGACACCTCTCTCTAAAAAGGACAGTATCATTTGAGTCAATAATTTTTTTAAAAATTATCTCTGCAAAGAGCTATATGGTTATAGTTTTCTTAAAAACAACCCTAAGCTGCCTTCTTTAGTAAATGCACGCTATATTAGAAAAACACTTTAATACAATAGTAGAGCACAATCTGGAGAATAATTTAGCAGAACCACGCAAAGAGTGTTCACCACTGATATGCCCTCTCATCTTAATAATTTCTATCAAAGTTCTTCAAAATAAAGATACTTCGTCCAGTAAATCTTTTTATTACCTCGACGTTTAACAAAAATCTTTTGTCCTCATCAGAAGCGAACAAAAATTGAAACATTTGGCAGATAATAATTTTTAACACTTTGCCAAATGTTTTAATTTTTGTTTGCTCCTGATGAGGACAAAAGATTTTTGTCGAAACGTCGAGGTAATAAAAATATTTACTGGCCGAAGTATCTTTAGTTCGAAGAACTATGAATGCCGGCCAGGCAGCCTCTTATCTTTACGATTCTATCAATGTAGCGTTTTTCAGAGGTCATTTTGGACAATATACAGTAGAACCTCCTTTTAGCGGAAACCCCGCTAGCGGACACCTCTCCACAAAGGGCAGTTTTCATTTGCAAAATTACCATTTTTACAATTTAGCAACTCTCCGGTAAGAGGACGCCTCTCCCTAAAGGACACTTTGACTCTGCAATTAGGTGTCCTTTACAGGGAGGTTCTACTGTATATATAATAATAAATGTCAAAAAGGTTGTAAATTTTTTTTTTTTGGCCTATCCCTAGTACATGTGGTACAGGCCATGATAATCATGGTGGGTAGTTAGCGACTGCTTTTTCTGTAAGCGCACCACATGTTTACACATGTGAAAAGCAGTTCGACTTTGCACTTACAAATGTGCCAGAGCCCCGTTTGGTTACTTGCACTCGCTGGTGGGGTTGGACTTTTGCAAGAATCGGGGGCCATTGGAGCATTTTTTTTTTTTTTCAAACAGAAAAAAGTGTCCAATGCGGGAATCGAACCCGGGTCGTAGTGGTCGGAAACCAAACGGTTTGACCAGCCTTCCATCGACCCCCTAGGTTGTAAAATTGATTGCTAGATGGCGTTAAAATTATGTCTGGTCATCTACAGACAATGACTTTCCAGAATGGTTGCAAGGTTTTCCCACTATGTACCAAGTGCAATTCTCAATCTGCAACCCCAAAACACATTATTGACTGTATTGACTCATCCATTGATGAGCTATACTCATCCCAAGCAAACACTATCAAAAGTCTCAAGCTCTATAGGCTTGATACCCTAATATGATTGAGTGGAGATATAAAAAGAAGAATAAAATTATAATTTTACAATGATATTTGAATACACAAAGGGATCACTACAACAAAGAGCACCTAGAGTTCAAGGTTGGCAGGATATGAACCCGAGAGGTTCTACTGTAACCTGACATGGTAGCTGTACCTCCAATCATCAGCAGCTTCTCAATTGTTACAATGAAGTTATCTATAAACTCATCTTTATACCAATACAAGAAAATAAGACCTAATCCAAATAAATTAATAGTGTGTGATGTTTCAGTAACAGCGTTGTTACCATCATCAGACAAAAGATGAAAACTTGAAAAAAAATAATAATAATGCTCCAATGCCCCCGATTCTTGTAAAAGTCCAAACTCACCAATGAATGCAATTAACCAAACAGGGCTCTGGCACATTTGTAAGTGCAAAGTCGAACTGCTTTTCATGTGTGTAGACATGTGGTGCGCTTACAGTAAAAGTAGTCACCTATTTCTACCCATCATGATTATCATGGCCTGTATCACATGTACTAGGGATAAGCAAAAAAAAAAAAAGAATAACACTGTTGCAGAAACGTCACGCGCTATTAATTTATTTGGATTAGGTCTTATTTTATTGTATCTATAATCCAAATATTGTGCTTTATCATCCTTATATCAACTTCAACCAACCGTTGGTGCCCTGGATATCTGAGACATTTGTGGCAGTTCCCTTTTGGCTTATCTATGGAGATTGTGGAACAAAAATATCGACAGCGGTACATATCAAAGTGCAGGTTGCCTCACTCCGTGTGAAGTAATGCCATCAGGAGCCATGGGAACATGGTTGTGTGCGCCATAGGCTGATTAAATTCCCTCAAAAAAGTTGAGAAACGTGATAAACTTTAGCATACAAGCTTTAATTCAACCGACTATAATTCAACACCTACTTTATTTTCAACCATTTTTCCCTTAGAATCTCAATAAATTTTTTTTATATTTTTTTATTTAACCAACCATTATTAAGAGTTTAAATTAATTTTTAAACACAAGGTAATATGACCAAATACAAATAAATAAATAGTATGCAGTTTCATTAACAGCATTGTTACTGAAACGTCGCACACTATTTAGTGGGATTTGGTTCTTATTACCTTATATTTATAATCTACTAGCCGAATGACCCGGGCAACACCCGTGTTTTACCCGATTAAATGTTTTGATTCAAATACTATTTGTTACAATTATAAATTGCCGCCTTAAATAAATGCATATATTAGTTAATAACTATAGCCTATGTGCTTTATCTGTCTATATACTGTTGGCTTCCGTAGGCGTCTCTTACTGGGAAAAAGAAAGAGAGGATTCCATTTAGTTATTAACTAATATATGCATTTATTTAAGGAGCGACCCGCTCCAACACAATAGTTACAAAAATGAAGAAGCGAGTGGGGGGGGGCATGATGGGGGGGGCAAAGGTGGCGTGATTGTAGCCAACCAATAGGAGAGCGCCATTCCAAAAAAAAGCAAACGGTGACAGAGATAAAAAATGAAGAATTAAGAACGCATGACGCTCGTAACTGTATATAGAATAATCCAAATTGTACCTTATCAATTAATTTTAGTGAAAAATCGCTGGTTGGATAGATAGTGTAGGGGAAAGAGAGGAAGGCTATACATACCAACCAGATTCTATCCCAGGCTTCTCTCTGTCTACAATTATCAAAAGGGAAGTTCAGTTTAAAATCCTGGCCAGGATCCCAATCAACACTTCCCTTGATAAAAAGTGGCACAGAGTCGTAGCTGAATCGTAAGGTGAAACAAAAAATAAAATAGGTTTTGCTGTAGCATTTCTTTCTACTACAAAATCAATCTTATCATCAATGAATCACTTCAACCTTTTATTTACTTCAATATTTGAGCAAACTGCTGTGGCCAAAACATTGGAAATGAAGAAAATAAAAAGCTGAAGCTGCCTCTAAAACATTGGAAATGAAGAAACTAAAATAAGCTGAAGGGATTTATTAATGATATTTATAAATCCTACACTTTCAAAAAAAAAGGTCCAAAACAATTTTGGCATTGGGCAAACATTCACTACTCAAGTAGAATCTGAGTGTGAGAGAAATCTTGTTGAATACTTTGTTATAAAGAGGTTATTTAACTCTGCCTTTGCCGGTCCCAAGCCCAGATGTAAAAGGAGGGGGGGGGAGCAGTAAAAAGCTTGGTAAAAAACCTGGGCTCAGCTGGCCTGGCTGATAGTACCCTGTGAAGGCTCCTGATCCAGGAATACAGGATGAGTCTGTACTCTATGTTAGGAACAGCTAGACATGGCGTCTGTTTCTCATGTCAGAGGCGGCTATTTCATATTGGAGCTAAGTCAGTAACCTGCTACTGAGTGTAGTGCTCCCAGTCTTAATGTCAAAAGCAGACACATTCTACTTCACCCAATCATTATGGCGTTCTACATGCATGATGCCCTGATATGATTCAGTGGAGATAAGAAAGTAGAAGAGGTTATTTGCTCTAAAAGAGTTTTACACCATCTAAACAGAGAGCGAGATCTGATGAAAAAACATGCGGTAACAAGACCAAATCCAAATAAATAGTGTGACGTTTGGGTAACAGCATTTGGGTAACAGCGTTGTTACTGAAAGGTCAGATTTAGTTATTTGTATTTAGTCTAGTTAATGTTTCTAAGCTATAATTCAAATTGTACCTTATCACGAGTTCTGATACAATTTGGACTATAGACTTTAGATTATAAACATAAAGGTAGCACAAGAACAAATATCCAAATTAATGAAATGATGTTTCAGTAACAGCATATTACCACCATCAGATAAAAATTACAGAGTACCTTTGTGATTAGGCACAATTTGAATTATAGATTATAAACACATGATAATAAGACCAAATCCAAATAAATAAATAGTGTGTGATATTTTGGTAACAGCGCGTTCCAGTAATAGTGCTGTTGCCATTTTCAGACAAAAGTGCTGAGTGAGAAAAAATATCAAAGCATGTTTTAAATAGTTGTTTACAAACTTGATAACGGGAACTATTTGAAACATGTTGTGATATTTTTCCTCACTCAGTACTTTTGTCTGAAGATGGTAACAGTGTTGTTACCGAAATGTCACACACTATTTATTTATTTGGATTTGGTGTTATTACCTTGTTGTAGCCTAGTTAAACCTGTCGAAGGGCTGTTGAAAGCTTGTATTGCCGATATATATAAAAGAAACTCTTCCCTCAGCGAATTGTCTTTTATAAAATATTACTTTGTGTTTAGAGTAAACTTTTATAGATCAATAGATTCTGTACTTTTGTCGGTAACAGACTCTCTATCACTTTTTATCAAGGGAAGTGTTGATTGGGATCCTGGCCAGGATTTTAAACTGAACTTCCCTTTTGATAACTGTAGACAGAGAGAAGCCTGGGATAGAATCTGGTTGGTATGTATAGCCTTCCTCTATACTATCCAACCAGCAATTTTTCACTAAAATTAATTGATATGGCACAATTTGGATTATAGATTATAAACACAAGGTAATAAGACCAAATCCCAATAAATAAATAGTGTGTGACGTTTCGGAAACAGCACTGTTATCATCTTCAGACAAATTCTGAAGTGGGACAGTTTGTGACAAACATTTCATTTAAAGTTTGGTGCTAAGAGAGAGCTGTAGGTGCAACTATATAAATCACTGGGATGTGATTCACCGACACAGCAGGAAGAGATCGAAGTTGTCCACCTGTTGTCTCCATTGTGTCAACCTGAGGTTTGCTATCTACGGTGACAAGTGACATTGAGGATGGAAACAATCACAACCTTACTCCTTGACAAATACAGGACAGATTATCATAATTTGTGAACAATCAGTAGGTTGAATCCCTCTCCCAGTTATTTCCCCAATTCAATTTAACCAGATTGTGTTGGGTTCTAAGAGTTCTCTGTTGAATTATAAAGCTGGGGTATTTAGATAATTTTTACAAATTATTAATTCTCACAAACTCTGCCTTTGCCGGTCCCAAGCCTGGATGAAAAAGGAGGAGAGGGAGCAGTAACAAGCTCACTAAAAAACCTGGGCTCAGCTGGCCCGGCTGATAGTACCCTGTAAGGGCTCCTAATCCAGGGATACAGGATAGGCCATTTATTTTGGAGCCAAGTTGGCCTGCCACTGAGTAGTGCTCCCAGTCTTAATGACAAAGGCAGACACATTCTACTTCACCCAATCATGATGGTTGTCAACAGACACTATCAAAAGTCTCAAGCTTTACAAGTTTGACACCCAATATGATTGAGTGGAGATAAGAAAGAAGAAGAAGAAGATTAATTTTCACATCGCACAACATTCACTGTGGTGAATGGCCATTTTTCTAAGGACATTTTGTTGTGAAATCAAGACAAACAGTCAAAAGTTGAATTAAGAAAGTGCAAAAATTAAAGTAAATGGGTAGAGACAGGGATTAAAACCCCAAAAAAAAAAAAACACTTTGGTTGAGAAGATTGAAAAATATGTTGTTGCTTATTCCTCAAGTCATTTAAACGATCTCCATTAGGTCCCATTGTCTCAGCTTTTCTATTAAAGTCCTGGGGTTTTCCCAGAGGTCTTTTTATGTAGAAGGAAAGAGTAGGGCACCTGCTGTTGGTCTGAAGACCTGGAAGTATCACTCTGTGTGGGTTTGCTTTTTCTGGTTGGCCACTCCTATGGAGAACAGACGCTACCAATTGATACCTTCTACATTAGCCGGGTGAACTGGAAATTATAGTTGAATTTAGTACGTGTTGAATTATAGTCTTAGGTTGTAATCTAATGAAATAAAATATTGGCTATATCATAGAACAATAATTCTGCCCTTAGAGTTTGCACAAAACAATGCAAATGAGAGCATGAGAAACATTGAGGAAAGTGAAGGGAAAGAAAAATCAAGGGGCACATAAACCTTGAGTTTGAATAAGTCTGGCAATTACTGTATACAGTAGACATTAGAGAACACTCCTACTAGAGGACACCTCTCTACAAAGGTCAGATTTCATCATCAAAATTACAATATTTACTATTTAGAAACTCTCTGGTAAGAGGATACCACTCCCTATAGGACACTTTAGCTCTTCAACAAGGTATCCTTTACAGAGAGGTTGTTCTACTGTATTTCATTTTAGTGAATCAAACCTGACTAAAAGGCGGCTATTTCTTTTGGAGCTAAGTCGGCCTACCACTGAGTAGTGCTCCCAGTCTTAATGACAAAGGCATTCTACTTCACTCAGTCATGATGGTTGTCAAATACCATCAAGGGTCACAACTTGATACCCTAATGATTGAGTGGAGATAAGTAGGAAGAAGAAGAAGAAAACCTGACTAAAAAAAAAAAAAAAATTCTATAACGTCACAAGTTGAAGTACAATATAGAGCACAATTTCTATACTCCATGGTTGGTTGTTGCCTGGTAGCCTTTGTTAGCACAAGGATGATAGGCGACTAGGCTAGAAAAGAGAAAGAACCTAAGGTCAGGAAGGTTAAATTGGATTTTTTTATAGAGTGGCATTTCTAATATGGAGGTCAACCATTATGGAACACCCTGTTTTCCACAACGTTCCTCCTTTCTTCCTATCTTCTAATGTCAGACCATTCTATTAGATGATCAAATCAATCTTTCCTTTGTCTATCTCACTCTTCTTTCTTCAATTCCTCCAATATGGTCAATCTCTTGGAGAATACATGGCCTGCAAAGTTACTTCTACTTCACAATGATGATAAGCTTATTCCATGTACTCCAGCATTGCGCACTTTTTTTTCTAATAAAAAAAAAAAAAAATGCTTCAATGGCCCCCGATTCTTGCAAAAAGTCCAATCTCACCAGCGAGTGCAAGTAACCAAATGGGCTCCAACACACTTTTAAATGCACACGTCTAACTGCCTTTCACATGTGTAGACAAATGTGGACTTACAATAAAAGCAGTCAATAACTTCTACCCACCATGATTATCATGGCCTGTACCACATGTACTAGGGATAATAAAATTTAAAAAAAACTTCAGTGAGATTTAGTTTTCTCTCCTTTGCAGATATTTTAAATTCCTATATACAAAGAACAGTTCTCTGACCACCACAATTAACATTTTTACTATTAAGCAACTCTACAGTAAGAGGACACCTCCTACTCTCTAAAGAACACTTTGACTCTTCAACTAGGTGTTGTCCTTTACAGAGAAGTTCTACTGTATTTATAATATTAAACCTTTTTAGTGATAAAGCACAATTTGGATAATAGATTATAATAAAGGAAATAAGACCTAATCCATATAATATATTAGTGTGTGACGTTTCGGCAACAACATTGTCACCATCATCAGACAAAAGAATTAAATAAATAAAAAATCAATCCTTTTTATATAAGAATGTATTATTATCCATGATAATTCTCTCTATGTACTGTACAGTACAGGATCGACCCCATTCCTTCGAGAAGGTGAAGCCAGTCAGTAACCTATGCTCCAAATTGGCACTGATAATTCTATGTGTATTTTTGTGTTTCAAATCATGTTTCTCTTGTTACTAATTAACTACAAGAAAATAGACCATCTCCAAATAAATTTGCATGTGACATTTCAGCAACAACGTTTTTACCATCATCAGACAAAAGTTTTATTCTTTTGTCTGATTAGTTAACTCTGTTGGCAAAACATCACACATTATTAATAGTGTATTCAAAGTGTATTTTTTTGTTTCAAATTATGTTTCTCTTGTTACTAATTAACTACAAGACCTAATCCGAATAAATTAATAGTGTGTGACATTTCGGTAACAGCGTTGTTATCATCATCAGACAAAAGTTTTATTCTTTTGTCTGATTAGTTAACAACTCTGTTGGCAAAACGTCACACACTATCAATTGTGTATTCCAAGTGTATTTTTGTGTTTCAAATTATGTTTCTCTTGATAATAATTAGCTACAAAAAAATAAGACCATATCCAAATAAATTTGCATGTGACATTTCGGCAACTGCGTTGTTACTATCATCAGACATAAGAATAAAACTTTTGTCTGATGATGGTAAGAACGCTGTTGCCAAAACATCACACATTATCAATTTATTTGCATTAGGTCTTATTTTCTTATATCTATAATCTATATTGTATTCATCATTGTTATTAATTAATTGGTATATGGCCTTGAAGAGGAGGCAGTAATCAAAGGTTTGGGAGGATAACTGACATACTTCTAAAACAAGGTAATAAGACCAAATCCAAATAAATAAATAGTGTGTGACGTTTCGGTAACAGCGTTGTTACCATCTTCTAACGCTGTTACCAAAACGTCACACACTATTTATTTATTTGGTCTTATTACCTTGTTTTATAATCTATAATCCAAATTGTGCTTTATTAATGACATACTTCTGTTAGCTAATCGGGGCATGAACCTCTTCTATCTGTAGGGAGGGAATGTAGGGGGGGGCAGGTCATGTATGGTAGTTTAACTTCCTTATATAACCAGGGTTTATTGAAGGTTTATACAGTTAAACCTGTCTATAGCACCCCCTGTAAATAGTGTCTCTAAGAGATGGTGTAACAATATATGTATGTACAATTTAACTATATATTTACATATGTTTCATCCCCTTTGTCAATGTATTTACATACATATTATTAATAAATAAGTTAAACAAAGCATCTAGGGCTGCATATCTTTTATTAGATGCTTTGTTTAACTTATTTATGAATCTAACAGGGTTTTTTCTATTGATACATATTATTGGTGGATGAAATCTTCATAATAGGTTATGAATATCTATTGATTTATGTTGGTTAGATTAGTATTTTATATCGTTCTGGTATTTCTATATACAGTTAAACCTGTCTATAACACCCCCTCTAAATAGCACTTTTCTCTCTATAGCGCCCGATTTTAAATACGTAGTACGATGCGATTTACATTAAAAGTGACCTGTCTATAGCACCCCCTCTCTATAGCACCCTATTTTGGTGAGTCCCAATAGGGGGCATCACAAGACAGGTTTAACTGTATCTTAAAATTTGGGACCATTCCCAATGTTTTACCCAGATACATATACTCCTGAGATATAAGAAGACCTAATCCAAATAATTTAATAGTGTGTGACGTTTCGGCAACAGCATTGTTACCATCATCAGACAAAAGAATAAACGAGGAAAAATATCACAGCAAGTTCTTAAATAGTACTGTTATCAAAAAAGTGTGTAACTATTTAAGAACTTGCTGTGATATTTTTTTCTCATTTATTCTTTTATCTGATGATGGTAACAATTGCTGAAATGTCACATACTATTAAATTATTTGAATTAGGTCTTCTTATATCTATAATCTAAATTGTGCTTTAACATATACTCCTGAGTAAATCAATATGTTAAGTTTGGTTAGTTAAGGTTGTTTTAAATTAGTTTAGGTTATTTTTAAGTGGAACTATTTTCCCCTAAGTTGGCCAATCAGATGTGCACTTTCATATCTGGGCACAAATTTGAAAACATCCTAAAATTTATAGAGATGCCATTATAACAAATTTGAGCAGACACCTTTGAATCTGTAAATTTTTATTTCTATATAAAACATCAAATTTTTAAATTATTTGAAAATATTTTTAAAAAAATTGTTTAAATGTGTGCAGATAAGGCTACAAATATTCATATCTTTAATAAAATATCTAAGAATATAACCTTAATAAATTTGTTTTGGAATTTTCCAGATTATATTTTTACAAAAAGTTTATGCATTTCTTTGCCTAATACTTATGTTGAATCAATCATTTTGTTTTAAATTTATTAATCAGCCACAGGATTGTGAAAAATAAAAATAAAAAAGCAAATGAAACTTCCTACAACTGAGGTAAAAAATGGAAGCCGTCGCTTACTACATAGTTTGAAACAAACCATTAAGCATTTAAATTGCATTACGTGACATTCAACATATGGTTTATGAAGCCAAATCATTGTTTTTGTTAGAAGTACGATAAGATGGAGTTTATACGCATTATTATTAAACGCCGATAAGAATATATTTAAAACAAGGCATACTATTAAATATTAATTGTAATATTTTGTGGTACTATATATTATACTTACCACATGCAGAAGCTTTAATTCTGAGTCATTTGCACGTAATTCTTCGCAATTGACTATTAATGCTAATGCAAGACATAAAACAAAGGACAAACTGTCAGTTCGAAGCATCTTTAACGACTAATTTCATGTAAACAAATAATAATAGCACTAAAGGAAATCACAGTCTCTTTTTTATTGACGTTGTTTATGTAATTTTTCTTTGAATATTCTATGATTTTTTCTAAAAAAGAATTTTGCGAATATTTTCTATATTTCTTAATACTTGAATACTTGCTGAATCCTTAATAATATATACTGTTCACAAACCGCGTACTAAGATGGATTGATATAAAAAATATATATCGTTATTTTAATCAGGTGTAACCCATATGACAGCGGCCAAAAAATGATAATGAAGATATATTCATTATAAAATTTTAACTGATTTGTGTGTGAAACATCGCTTGCAATTGAAATGTGGTTATTATTTTAATCTGTATAGTAGCTTTTATAACATTCTTTATTTATATTTAAATATAAATAATAGTTGACACATTTACTGATGTAAAGGGAGCTCAACAGCCACCAGGAAATTCTCAAATCACTTACAAATGAAGGTGAGCAATAAGAAGTCTTTTAGGCGACTCTTTTGATAATCAGTTAATAAATTACACCTCAAATAAAATATTGCCTATAACTTTATAAATATGTCAAGTTTGAACAAATGACTATATTTATGTCAAGAATAAAATTTTAAAATATGCTGTAACATTCTCTCTAGAATTTCATTTGAAACGCCCTAATGTTTTTTTTACATTAGGCAGAAAGAGAAATGGGATGTTTAAAATAAAACTATTTTCGTAACTCTGCATATTAAGCATCGTTATATGCTGACCTGGTTTACATAAAACAATCTGAAACTCTGCAAAGTGTACCATCAGTGATAATAACCTGCTCACTTATGAATAATAATTTAACCATATAAAATAAGAATTGATTATGATAGACTACAGGCTTTCCGCTGCCATTACATATTCTCCTTTGAGCCTCAAAACGTTTGGGTGGCTTGATGATCTACTGTTGTAATGGTTGTAATGGGCGGGGAGCGTTCTTGTGCTCACTCCTGGGTTCCTGATTTGTGAAGGGTATTGGAGAAGTATCAATTCTTCGGGAACATGGACCTGTTCCTTGTCACAGCTCAGGTAAGTTCATTACTGTAGAGTTGACTTGGGGATCTCCAGGATTCTCCTTAGGTGCTGCTTTCGACACTCCAGATTTGTGTGTTGCACGAAAGAGCTTTTGCGGCAGTACTAACCATAAGTGTTTGTACTTTATATTACCTTGGAGCTACTTCTTTGGTAACTTTAGCAGTGATCAATTCACGGTGATGCTGTTTCAACAATATTTTTCACCTTCCTTAAAGCTTGGCGTTGTCTTACCTGTCATGTCATGATATGTTTTCTGCTTCTCCCGCCTTCTTTCTTAGGTGCTGTGATGTCCCTCATAGATTTTTGGTTCGAACTGCTGAGTGCTGGTGGAAAGGAAAGTCTTGGTCTTGCGATTGAAAAGACATTGAGCTGGTGATGGAGTGTTGTAGAAGTTGGAGAGTGCTAATCCCACTTATTGTTCTGAATCCAAACATTTCCCAATGAGGTTCTTGGCTGTCTCTACATCTATACCCAGTTACTTTCTTCAGATCCCACTTTAAGTACCTTGAACCATGTAGGTTGACTGCAATCTGATCGTAAGCCCGTAAAGGGAAATGACTTCTAAGAATAACATTTTAGATGTCTGAAGGGTCAATGTATACACATATTTTCCTTTTCTGTTTTGCTTATAACCATATGACTGGAGATGGGTGTAGGTTGTTTACTTTCTTGAAAATCCCTTTATCTTCAATTTCCTTAAGGTCTTTCTTTACTCGTTCTATAAACGACAGAGGTATGAGTCTAGATGGTCTTACTTGCATGTTTATGTTGGAAGTCCGAAAAACTTTGCCTCATATTCATATCCTTTTAAACTTCCAATCCCTTCAAATACTTCTTGGCATTCCTGTGTATACTGTGTAAGTATCATAACTTTGAAGCATCAGTGTCACCTCCCTGTCTCTGTGAATGACAGATCAAAAACTCGCGAACTTAATCTCTTTTTTGAGGGCTTCATATTCAAAGTGCGGGCCGAAGACATTTTCGGAATGTTGACGCCATCTCCTATCATAAATAGCATCAAGTTAGACAAACTCCTATAATCTTCTCTAAAAAAAAATTCTAGAAAACTTATTTTGCAAAGATTTCTTTGCATGGTCTTTTCAATGTTCTCTCTTTGCTTTTTCTTGATATGCTTCTTTTAAGTCCCCGAGATATTGAAATATTCTATGTATTTTTACTTATCGTGTTTCTATCAAAGATTTTTTGAACACTTCTTAAATCCCTTGATATCAATAGGCGCCATTCTACTTGGTGATTCCTCCATTGTGGAAATTCGAAACTATTCCTCCATTATTGATGTTTTACATGGGATATATGACGTTTTTTGTATAAATTCACGTTTTTTCTTCTGCTGTGCATAAATCGTTTAAAAATGTATTATATAGTAATAGTAGTAAATATTCTCATGCACAAAACTTTAGGAAGTGGAAAGTTTTTTGTTGTCGTCGGTTATCTGTTTATTTATTTTTATCTTTTTTTTTTGAGACAGACAATTTTGTTCACACTTGTTTATCTCGTGTGTCTTCAATAAAGGTAACTGTGTATCAAATATCGTTCAGCTTTATTGTCTGAATCCCGATATACATGCTAAAAGGCACAACTTCCTTAAGTTTTGACCATAAGTGTACTTTACCACGGCGTTAATGTATCGGCCGCTGTGCATGATCATGTGACCAGTGAGCCCTGCCTGAGCATGCGCAGACAGTTATATGATCATGGAAAAATATATCAAAAGAAGAATATATGAGATTAGGAGGAAAAATTGAATTAAAGGGTATTTCCAGATCGTACAATTGATATTAATGATCGCTTGCGCCATCTATCGGGGATAAATATACACTAATCGTTGTATTTTCATTCTACTTTATGGAGTTAAATTATCAAAGTTTAGTTGTTTTTATTCTGATAGATGGCGCAAGTCATTAGAAATGAAAATATTACAATCAGATGTCTTTTTCTTAATAATTCTATTTCTGTTTATGTAAAAAAACAAAACTCTTTTATTTACTTCAAATGTTAACTTGAAAATATACATTATTTTTTGTGATTCATTAACCATTATTTCAGCTTTATTCTTTTCTGATATTTCAAATTTTGAAATATTTTTTTTTTACTCTTTAAAGGAATAAACATTCCATCACAATTACAGGCCTCAAAATATTGCAGATTCAAACAATATATTATGATGCATTATATAATAGTTTCGAATATATCTATATATATATATATATAAAAATCAATGTTTGTATGTTTGTTTGTTTGTATGTCCGGTATACAAATTCGCAGTAGTTCACTAATTCAAACCAAAATTTCCACACATAGGTAAATAAATACGGGGAAGACGATAGGCTATTTTAAAAAAATATAAATCAATTATTAAAACTTGTTGGCTTCCGTAGGCGTTTCTTACTGGGAAAAAGAAAGAGAGGATCCAATGAAATAATTTAGTAGTGTTTATTAGAACAAAATCATAATAGTGAACAACAAATATAACAGAGAGTACCGTCGTCTTCCGGGTATTCCTTCTACTGGGGAGCTCGGATTCTATATTCTGTGCGTTTATAATCTGTTTATCTGTGGCTCTCTGGTCGGGATGGCGCCTACATTCGGCCATTCCTGGATTTCAATCGTCCTCGATTGAACCTTGCGTTGCAGGAACGTCGTGGGTTGCGTCGGGGGGTATCTTCTACTTCTGGCTCCTCGTCCGGACTTTCTTCTGTAGCTGTAGTCGTTAATTCTATTTTGTTCTCCTACTGTCCTATCACACGGGTCCTTTCGAAAGATCTGGATCAGGTCTCTCAATTCAGGGTCGGAATGCTGAATCATCAAGATTTGTTCTTCCAATGTGATTGTGAGGCACACTTCAAGGTTTTTCTCCACGATTTCCTCCATCGTGTCTCTAGGGTCGTCGACTGGAGCTCTACTCATTCCGTCTACGTGGGCCATCTTCTCCCCTGGTTTATGTCGAATTTCGAAATCGTATTCCTGAATCAGATTGTACCATCGCGCTATTTGAGGATTTGTAGTCTTCTTCGCGTTCATGTAGACCAGTGCTTGGCAATCTGTAACCACTGTAAACTTGATTCCTACGAGGAACTGACGTAGTCGATCCAAGGTCCACACTATCGCCATCAGCTCCAATTTGCTTGAGTGGTACATCTTCTCGGCCTCTGTTGTCTTCTTGCTCACACAGTAGACCAAGCGCCATTTGCAGTCTTCGTCCATCTGTAGCACCATTCCTGCTAATCCCTCAGCACTCGCATCGCAATGTACTTCTGTCTTGAGTTCAGGGTTGTAATGGGCTAGTACCGGATATTCGACCAGATCCTTTCGTAGTCCTCCAAATGACCTTCGCTGTTCTTCCTTCCATTCAAATTGTGAACCTTTCTTCGTAAGTCTGCTTAGCGGTTCTGCTTTCCTCGCGAAGTCCTTTACAAATCGTCTGAAGAAGTTCGTCAGTCCCAGAAAGCGTCGTATGTCGTGGACATTCTTGGGTTCTGGAAATTCTTCTATCGCCTTGATCTTTCTTGGGCCTGGCTTAAGTCCGCCTGTACTGATGACATACCCTAAGAACTCAACTTCCCTCCTTCCGAACTCACATTTGGAGGGTTTCAGTGTCAACTTCGCTGATCTTATTCTTTCGAGGACTTCCCTCAACCTTTCGATCATCTCCCGCCAATCCTTTGCCGGGATAATCACGTCGTCGAGATAGCAGAATGCCTTCTTGTTCAGCAGCGGACCTAGGACAGTGTGCATCAGTCTTTGGAATTCAGCTGGTGCGTTGGCGAGTCCAAAAATCATCCTTTCGAATTGACCTGTATCATCTGGGGTGATGAATGCTGTCTTTAATTTTGCCTTATCGGTCAGTGGTATCTGCAGATATCCATGCGCCAGATCCAGAGTGGTGAAGAATTTCGCATTCCTTAGGCCTTCCAGAAGGTCGTCTATCCTTGGTAATGGGAACTTGTCCTTAACTGTTTGAATGTTGAGTCTCCTATAATCTACCACCAGACGATGATCTCCAGTTTTCTTCCTCACAAGTAGGACGGGACTAGCGTAGGGTGATCTAGTTTCCGTGACTATTCCATTGTCCTTCCACTCTCTGACAATCTCCCTGATTGCTTCGCGTTCACTTGCAGTCGTCTTATACGGTCTCAGACAGACTGGCTTGCTTCCATCAACCTCCTTAATGTCCATCTTGGTGACATCGGTGCACCCTAATTCCTCCATGCCAAGAGCGAAACAGTCTCTATACTCGTTTACTACATCTAGGATTTCTTGTCTCTCTTTCGAAGTCAGAGAATGATTGACGTTGATGTCCTCAGGCAGTATGGGGCGCTTACGTTTCATTTGGTCTTGTCCTTCCCTCTTCTCTTCATTTTTAGTCTGAAACGAATCCTCTGCGACGTCCAGGTTAACAACAATATCATCAAGGTTCAGTAGTTCAACCCGCCCTACACATTGGTTCTTCCTTACTCTCAACTTGCCCTTGCCAGCTGAGATGATGGGTACGGTCGTCTTTCCATCGACCACTTCCAATAGGGAATCGACACAGGCGTCATCTACTCCTGTGAACAATACATATCCATCCTTTACCTCGTCTGTGATTGCACTTGTAAAGTTAATGGAGTCGCTCTCCAACTGAACAGTTTCGGTTGCTCTCAGTTCGATGCGACGCGACTTGATTTCCTCTTGCAGATTAGTAAACGGAAATTCGGATGAATAGCCAATATGCAAGTTTTTACCAATTCTGGCGAAGGATACGTAGGGCAGATCTGTCCATGTTCTTCCAATTAATAGGTCATAGGGTTGGGCATCATCGTTGACAATGAATACAGTGATTTCCCTTCCGACGATGCCATCAATCTCCAGGTCGACTGTCGTCTTCCCAACGGTCCTGGCAGCTGGTGCAGTCTGGTTACCGATGCCGTACAGACTAGTCGAGTCTGGTTCGATGTCGACGCTGATCCTCCTTGCGACCGATTCTCTCATTAGACAACTGCTGCTCCCGGTGTCTATCATTGCCTTCACGGTTTCCTTGTTGTCGATCTTGACATCCTTCAAATATACATCTGGCGGGACAGTCTCCAGTCCTTCGACTTCCAGGTTGGCTACTTTTAGTCCTTCTTTGGGTCTTGTGCAATTCCTTTCCTTGTGTCCCGTTTGACCGCATCCTCGGCATGTCAACGTAGTCCTGGGTGCTGGGCAGTCTCTGGCAATGTGTCCAAACTGATTGCAGTTGAAGCACTTCGGTTCTCCCTTGTCGTTTCTGATTGCACGGTTGACCATTCTCCTCAAGGTGTTAGGGTACGTTTCACTGATTTCGTTCCTTGCAGCGTCTTGACCCGAAACATTCGTTCCTTGTTTAGTCTCTTTAACTTCGCTTTGGTTGGGGAATCTCGCAGATTTCTGCTGAAACGACGGTGGTATGAGGTGTTTCGCATTCCAATGCGGAGGTCCCATCTCGGTGCGAACATTTTCGTACTCGTCCAGTTTATCCGCCAACTCATCTGGGTTGTTTAACTTGGTCCAATCGTCAATGAGATGATTACGCAGCACATTTGGAACTTTTTTCTTTAGCTGGTTAGTGACGGACAAATCCTTTAGGGCGTCGAAATTTTCCACGTTCATTCCTTCGATCCATTCGTTGAAATATCCTCGCAATTCGAAAGCGAAGTCTCTCCAGGAACCCTTTTGAGATCTCTCGTGCTTCTCGAATTTTTGTCTGAATTGTTCG
Source organism: Cordylochernes scorpioides (assembly GCA_030710605.1). Taxonomy (NCBI): domain Eukaryota; kingdom Metazoa; phylum Arthropoda; class Arachnida; order Pseudoscorpiones; family Chernetidae; genus Cordylochernes; species Cordylochernes scorpioides. The sequence goes on from CP092863.1 coordinate 13,756,374, forward strand.
GGGCTCAACTTGTACCGTTTTAGGAGCAACCTTTTCACGAACCTATAATCGCCGCTTTGTTCTTCTGTTTCCCGAGCGATTAATTGAGTCATTTCGTAAGGTAGCAATCCTAGGAGGCTGAACGCCCATTGGTCTTCATCCAATCCTAGTCGCTTTGCCTGTCTTTCGAAAAGAATTAGGTAAAAACTCAAATCATTGTCCTTCGACTCGTACTTGGGCATCAGTTTACGTATCTCGTAATGTGCGTCATTGCTGGTACTTCGAGACGTATCGTTGTTTCCGCGTGTAGTCTGGATGCGCAGCTTCTCAAGCTCGAATTCCATTACCATTTGTTCTTTTCGTTCGATTCGTTCCCGATCCTCGATTCGTTTCCGATCCTCGATTCGTTCCCGTTCTATACGTTCTGCTTGCTCTGTTTGTGCTGTTTGTTCCATTCGCTCCCGTTCTGCTCGTTCTGTTTGTTCCCGTTCCTCGATCAGAGTCTCCAACAGTTGCTTTGCGAATTCTTCTTCGTAAGATTGACTATTCAGGATAAGGCGTTTTAAGTCGACGATCCTGCTCTCTGGCGGTACTACCTCGCCGAGTTCATACGCCAACTTGCTCAAATCGCATTTCCTTACTTTCGCTAAGTAAGTCATGTTTTTCAAAAGGAAAAATAAACAAGGCAAAGTTTTTTTTTTTTTTTCTTTTTACCGCGATACTTTGCGATAATACTTTTTATTTGTTTCTTCAATTTACTTTAAAAATACTTTCTTTAGAATACTTTACTTTACTTTAAAATACTTTCTTTAGAATACTGTACTTTACTTTAAAATACTTTCTTTAAAATACTTCACTTTACTTTAAAATACTTTCTTTAAAATACTTCACTTTACTTTAAAATGCTTTCTTTAAAATACTTTCTTTAAAATACTTCACTTTAAAATACTTCGCTTTACTTTAAAATACTTTCTTTAAAATACTTCACTTTAAAATACTTCACTTTACTTTAAAATGCTTACTTTAAAATACTTCACTTTACTTTAAAATACTTTCTTTAAAATACTTCACTTTAAAATACTTCGCTTTACTTTAAAATGCTTACTTTAAAATACTTCACTTTACTTTAAAATGCTTACTTTAAAATACTTTCTTATCGAGATGATTTTGCAATAATATTTTACCGAGGTGACTTGTAATAATACTTTTAGGAATAGGTAATTAAATTTCGTACATACCATGCAACTCCTCTTACGTTGATCGGTCACCGCGCCACGTCCTTCTCGTTTCCAAATTATTCCAGTGAATCTTCAATTTTCTTCAGGACTATCCCACTTCTGAATTTCTGTTGGCTTCCGTAGGCGTTTCTTACTGGGAAAAAGAAAGAGAGGATCCAATGAAATAATTTAGTAGTGTTTATTAGAACAAAATCATAATAGTGAACAACAAATATAACAGAGAGTACCGTCGTCTTCCGGGTATTCCTTCTACTGGGGAGCTCGGATTCTATATTCTGTGCGTTTATAATCTGTTTATCTGTGGCTCTCTGGTCGGGATGGCGCCTACAAACTATATATTCAAATTATTCTACTTAGCTCACGAACAGCGCCCTCTATCAAAGATTAGATTAAATTATGCTGATGCAAACAAATAGATAATGCTAATGTAAAAAGAAGATACCCATGTCAAATTACTAAGAGCCCGAACTAAGGGATGTTTCTCAAAAATCCGTATTTTGTCAAAAACCGTTAAAGATCTGATTTGTATACTATCACAACGCATCCCAGCACTAAATATGGCAGAATTACTAATAGGTATCACTAGTGATATAAAAGCCCAAGACTTCATGCTGGACAATAGACATCGCAATAAGCTCTCATTTTGGTCAAAGAAATACAAAGTACCTCTATCTCCCCAGGATCAGCAACAATCTATCTTGAATTTATCTAGCTTTGTACCATCCCCTGATCAGGTCAGTATACTTTCGAAAGGGCTCAAACACAGATACCCATCAAAACTGGACAAAATTCCATTAATAGCAGGTATAGAAACATCCATCACCGGCCTAAACATGCAGGATAAACACTCCGTTAGGAACCACGTCACATCTGTTTTAAATAGTCCTACAAACGACTTAGCCAACAGCCATCATACCAACCAAATAATAATAACTCTGTCCAAAAATAATAACATAGTTATCACACGATCAGATAAGGGATCCAGAACCGTCATTATGAACACTTCGGACTATATTTCAGGAATGAATCAAATCTTGAGCAACTCAGAAATATTCACCCCGGCCACAGTGGAAGAACATACTACCTCGAATTCCAAGTACAAAAAAGAACTTAGGACACTATGTAGGAACAGGATCATAACAACTGATGAACTCCAGGGTTTCCTTTCGAATCTGCATGGTCAGGCCTACATCTACGGCCTCCCTAAGGTACATAAGTTAAATATCCCCCTTAGACCAATAGTAGCTTTTCACCTCTCCCCCACAGCCCCGCTAGCTCAGTACTTAGCTAAGATTATCATACCCAAACTTAAAGAGGGCGCCGCCCCGACGTCCATCTCTTCCACACCAAAATTTTTAGACCATATACAGCAATTACAGGTAGTCCCCAACAGTCTTATGATCTCTTTTGATGTCATCAACCTATACCCCAGTCTCCCCCACTCCCTCATCTTAGAATGCACCAGGGAATTCCTCCGGACGCATGGGTATACAGCAGATTTGATATCTAAGTTTTCCACCTTAATTTCGATCTGTCTTAGCAATAGTATTTTCAATTTTGATAAATGTTACTATAGGCAAACAAAGGGTACTCCCATGGGTAGCCCTTTGTCCTCACCACTCTCCGAAATAGTTATGCGAAAAATTGACAGTTTAATTACAAGTCACTTCCCAGCAGATATTCATACCTGGTTTAGATACATAGACGATATTTTCTGTATAATTAATATAGAATCCTTGGACAGTATTTATACTAAATTAAATTCACTATTTCCGGACATCCAATTTACATTCGAAAAAGAAAACAATGGTTCCTTGGCATTCTTGGATATCATGATCACAAGACAAAATTATAGGTATATTACCAACGTATACTATAAGCCCTCCTTCCATCCCTCCTATATACACTATACCTCATACTGCCCCCTTAGCCATAAAATTAATACGGTCAAAACCCTCTCAAAACGTATTTTTACTCACTGTTCAACATCTGAATTTAAACATACAGAAACCCAGATCGTGATTAATCACCTAATGAACTCAGGATACCCCAGAAACTTCATTCTCCGACACTTTTACAATCCACAACAGCAGCTAAGCAGTCAGACTTATAGATCGACTTGCATCATCCCTTACTCTGCCCATAGTGTCAACATAGCCAGATACTATAGAAAAAACAAACACGGAATACGTACCTTCTATACCAACAATCCTAAATTAGAAACAATAGTTAGAAACCCCATCACCAGAAATAGTTTTCCCATTACCCTGCCATACTTTACAAACTCCGTATATTCCTTAAAATGCTCAGATTGCAATAGTTTGTATATAGGAGAAACAGGCCGTAGAATTAAAGATAGGATAGATGAACACCATAGAAACATCAGAAATAGTGAACCTAGATCCCTTATAGTACAACACATTAGACAGACAGGACACTCTTTCGATACTTCTCAACCACAGGCATATTACTCAGGAATCACGAACAAATACAGAAGGTTGGTCGTCGAGGCATTGCTCTCTTTAAGACATAACAGTATTAACAGACATATAGACATCCCCGATATATACAATGCAATATTGCCATAGTGTACCTTAGGTGACCATTGCTAGAGCGTTTTATTTTATTTTATTTTGGATCGTTTTACTATTGCAGTCTTAAATTCAACCGTATCCTTTTGTACAACTATTTTTGATTTTACTTCTTAGCATACTCAGAACACGCAGCTTTCTCTTATTTTTACTTTTTCACCAATTATGTTAATATTTTATAGTTTTCTTGTATATATGCTAATTTTCTCAATATGGATATGTATATAAGATGCACTTTTACTCAGATATGTTGTCCTGTAGAAGGGTTGATAACCCGAAAGCTCGCCCATATTAAAATCTTTAAGAAACGCATCCTCGCATGCCTTGAACTCTTATACTTAGATAATGCTAATAAAAAACAATTATAAAAAAATCTTATATAAATATATATCACTCGGGTAGATATGCACATGGATCAATCCCGGGGCGAAGCCCGGGTCACCCGTCTAGTAAACAATATATTAATAATAGTTTAAAAAATATTATATATACAAAGGGGGGGATCAATAAATAAGGTGAATTATCTTATTTCTTAAAAATTAAAAAAGCAAAAATAATTTAAACCACAGAATATTAAAATATAACATCGAAAGACTATTTAAGGTGTTCTGAACTTTTTTCCCACGCGCGACGCGAGACTTATAAATAAACTAAAAAGGAAGCTCCCTTGAAGGATTGCACCACGCTTGAACAACGTGCAGTTATTCGTTTCTTGAATGCAGAGGTATTCAAACATCTCAAATATGCCAAAGAATGAATATTATCTATGGTGAGTCTTTTTTGTCTCAAAAAACATTTATAAATGGGTTAACGAGTTCAAAAATGCACGAATTACATGTTCCTCAGGTCTCAACGTTCGGCCGATAAAGTTTTGTTAACAATTTTTTGGGATGTTCATGGACCAATCTGTCTTGATTTTTTATCCTCAAGGCAACGTATGAACAGCGACCTTTATTGTGACATTCTTGTTAATAAGCTAAAGCCCGGTATAAGAAACAAAAGAAGAGGGAAGCTTAGTAAAGGTGTTCTCTTCCTTCATGATAATGCAAGGCCGCATACATCATGTAAAACTGTATCTACAATCATTAAATTAGGTTTTGAAGTTTTAGAAGATCCTGCATATAGTCCAGACCTAGCCCCCTCTGACTATTTCCTTTTTGGACTACTAAAGAAGGAGTTAAAGGGAAAGCGATTTGACTCGGATGAAGATGTCCAGAAATTGGTGCAAGATTTTTTTCACACGCTTCCTAAGAGTGCCTATAAAGAGGGTATTTACAAGTTGCCAGAACGATGGAGACGATGTATAGAAAGCCAAGGTGATTATTTTGAATAAATCAAGTCCTAATTTTTAATATCGTTCTGATTTTTAAAAATAAATTATAATTCACCTTATTTATTGATCCCACCATGTATAATTATCTCTTTTGATAATCACAGCGCCATAAAGCCGCCCACTCTCTTACATTCTTTAGTTTCGTTTCACAAAACACAATTCATTTTTATCACAGATATGATAAGAAGATATTCAAGACAATTTTATCAGGCCATTTTTTGTTGTTTTGTAGTTATTGATTCACGATAAAACAGATTTTTAAAAATCATTATTTCCAAATGCGGTTGAAATATAAGTGGAATCAAATTTTTAAAGGCGATTGATAAAATGAGGGAAGAAGTGCTCAACTCCACAGACAACGGCTGATTGCTCCCCCTCCCCTCTAAATTGCCTTTCCTCCTCACTCATGTACATATATAACCTTTTAGGGGATTCCCCTTGTAAGACAATAGTGTCTTAATAAAGGTTTTTGTTGTTGTTTGTTGAATATAAGTGGAATCGAAAATTAACTCCCCATTAGACCAGCAAAATGAGCTCCCTAGAGACCATAGGTATTGATGGATATGTATTGAACACTATCAATCTTATGTAGTGATATTTCTATCCGACATTTAGGCAATACCGCTGTGACCATTTTCAATGTACAACAAGCAAGGTTGTCCCAAAAGTTCGTTAACATTTGCAAAAATTGGAATAACAATATTATTCGCCGTTATGTATATTGTATTTGTATTATGTATAAACTAATTGTATTATATGTATTATTATGTATTCGCCGTAATAATATTATTGCAAAGTAATAAGAAAAACAACGTTTTAAGAAAAACACAAACTTTTGAGACCTTATATTACTTTACTGCGTAAGTTTTTGCCTTGAAAATGTTGACACTCGGTGGGTAAAACATCTGTTATAAATGTCGTAATAAATGTCAACTATTCGTTGATTTTTTATTAATCCAGATTTGTCCAAATACCCATTCTTGATTAACTAAGAATAGATTACCACATACACGTTTCGGGCTGTTGGCCCTCGTCAGCGTGGTGCAAGCTGTAGCTCAACGACCAAAAAACTAGCCATTCAGGCATCCTGAAAAATCATGAAACAAGTAGGTATGGCCAGAAGTGTGTGAGAACGCGAAACATTGTGAAAAATAGAACAAACGTGAAATTGTCCTTGGATAAGGTGGATAAATTAAGAAAAAGGCATCTCCTTATCGTGCAACTGAAATTTGCTGATGGCTTGCACTATCTGTCGGAATAAGGTTAACAAGTATCAAGTCCAACAATATATATATAAAAATATATATAAAATTTAAACTATTTTATACAGCCCTTACTGCAATGGGAGGGCCTGGCTCATTAGTGGGGAACCCTCCCAGGGAAACTGGAAAAAGCGCTGGGAGGTTCACCACTGATGATCCAGGCCCTTCTATTAATAATAAAAGGCTATAAAGAGAGAAGATATGTATGTGGCACACAAGTGACCGTTCTTGGAAATCTTTATATGAATTAAAAAAATGTGACAATACACAGATATTAGCAAGGACATCGCCTCTACTGGAAACCTGCACATACACTAATATTAGCAAGGACATCGCCTCTACTGGAAACCTGGACATACACAGATATTAGGAAGGACATCGCCTCTACTGGAAACCTGCACATACACTAATATTAGCAAGGACATCGCCTCTACTGGAAACCTGGACATACACAGATATTAGGAAGGACATCGCCTCTACTGGAAACCTGCACATACACTAATATTAGCAAGGACATCGCCTCTACTGGAAACCTGGACATACACAGATATTAGGAAGGACATCGCCTCTACTGGAAACCTGCACATACACTAATATTAGCAAGGACATCGCCTCTACTGGAAACCTGGACATACACAGATATTAGCAAGGACATCGCCTCTACTGGAAACCTGCACATACACTAATATTAGCAAGGACATCGCCTCTACTGGAAACCTGGACATACACAGATATTAGGAAGGACATCGCCTCTACTGGAAACCTGCACATACACTAATATTAGCAAGGACACCGCCTCTACTGGAAACCTGGACATACACAGATATTAGGAAGGACATCGCCTCTACTGGAAACCTGCACATACACTAATATTAGCAAGGACATCGCCTCTACTGGAAACCTGGACATACACAGATATTAGGAAGGACATCGCCTCTACTGGAAACCTGCACATACACTAATATTAGCAAGGACATCGCCTCTACTGGAAACCTGGACATACACAGATATTAGGAAGGACATCGCCTCTACTGGAAACCTACATATACACTAATATTAGCAAGGACATCGCCTCTACTGGAAACCTGGACATACACAGATATTAGGAAGGACATCGCCTCTATTGGAAACCTGGACATACACAAATATTAGAAAAGGCATCACCTCTACTGGAAACCTGGACATACACAAATATTAGAAAAGGCATCACCTCTACTGGAAACCTGGACATACACAGATATTAGGAAGGATATTGTCTCTACTGGAAACCACGAATATTAGAAAGCACACCGGCGCATCTGGAAACATTGACATACACAAATATAAGGTAGGAAACCGCCTCTACTGGATACCTGGATAACACAAATATTTGATAAGAACCACCTCTAAACCTGGCAACCTGGATATACATGAATAATAAACAGGACCTCTATTAAATTAGATTTTGTCCCCATTGTGCTTAGATAATGGTTGGCGTGCTGTTAACCAAAATATTTTTAAAAAATAAAACAATAGTTGATTCAATACATATACTTCTATATAGAGTTTTGAAGATCATTTGTTATTTGGAAGTTGGTTTGGAAAAAAATAAAACCACATCAACCAATGATTTATTTAATTCTCGACGATTCAGTGACTTTCTGTTACTCTCTTCAGGAATGATTATTTTGAATCCTATTTATACTGTTGCATCATGGCTAATGTACCTATTTTATTTTAATTTGTAATATTATTTTTCATATATTTTAAATTCGAATTTATATTTTAAATTTATTTATTCTATTAAACAGAATATATATATATATTATAAACACTCTGATATATATATACTTTAAACTCTTCAGATTTTTGATTACTCACATTTGTCCTAAAATACCTTCATCTGGAATTTAAAAGAAGCAGTGAAGATTCTCTTGCTGGGTGTTCATACAGCTTACACTACGCTGATGAGGGCCAACAGCCCGAAACTAATATAGCATAACCTCCCTTTAGCGGACACTTCTCTACAAAGGACAATTTTCATTTGCAAAATCACCATTTTTACAATTTAGCAACTCTTCGGTAAGAAGACAACTCTCCCTAAAGGACACTTTGGCTCTGCAATTAGGTGTCCTTTACAGAAAAATTCTACTCTACGTGGTTTGAATTTTTGATAATTCAGAGAAAAAAAGATCAATTGGTAGTTCAAAAAGTTCATCTTTTGAATAAAAAATGTAATGTCTATTGACTAATCTCATCTTACCTTGCGTAATATTTATTTAAATGTTAACTTGGTTCTTCTTATTCTCTTCCAAATTCTGCTATGCATTCTTGATATTGATTTCCATTAGAATTTTAATTCGAGTAATCAACTAAAGATTTTTTATAATTGTTAAAAAAAGGAATTATAAACTATTAATGATCATATTTGAATGTTGAGGAAAGATAAATTTGAATATTATTATCCGTATTGATTTCCAAATTGTTTTTCTTCGTAAATCATTAAAATAATATTAATTGAAATTTCATTTTCAATTAACCATTTCCCTTATAACGGAGAGTATTTTTATCTGACACTTTAGTTTATTTTTTCAATCTATCATTGTTGAATTTTGTTTCTTTTAAGAATTTTAAAGAGGGAGGGAGGGCTTAGTGAATATAATTATACATTTAGTTATTAATTCTCTCTCTCTGATTTTTTTGAAGATGTCAACGATATTTATAAATATAATATGAATTTAGAAAAGTATTAATGATTACATTAACGAATTTTTACACACTTCTAACATTTATTTTTATCTTCCGAATAAATAACCGAAAACTACTTCTGCCAACTTTACAGCGAGATAGAAAAATTAAAATAGAGGACTTGACTTACAACAGAGATGAACTATCCCTCTCAACGGTTTGCCAAATTAATATTCAGGCAACTGAAAAAAATAAATTTTGACAATGTGTTTCTTTTTATCTCTACAGACCTTACAGCAATGATAAAAGTTAATAAATGAAAGGGCTTGGTTTATTACTGATGAGCCAAGCCCTCTCATTTAATAACTTTTATGATTGCAGTAAGGTCTGTAGAGATAAAAAGAAACACATTTCCAAAATATATTGGTTAAAAAGTTTATCGATAGAAGGCAATTTAATTTATCAATGTAATTAACTAAATTATTGTTTAGAAAAAGCCGATTTCTTTATCTACAAACTGCTATAGAACTACAGTCTCTCCTAAGTCGTATTAAAGTGTGTATTATCTTAATATAATAATTATAATAACATTATATTAGTATCCTTGTTAATATTTAAAAAGGAAAATTATACAGATAATCAAAAAAAAAAAAAGAGATACATGAAATCAATACAGTGATTACGACTTTGTACATGTGAGCATTTAAGCTTTAAAGACATGAAGTTGTCTGCACTGATTTATACGTGAGGTATTGAAGTGACGGCTGACTTTTTAAATTTCTGAAAAGTATAACAAAAAGCGTCAACTTAAGGAATAAACTCGTGTGGTTGTATTCTTGTAAAAATGGACGATATAAGTGTATTTATGATACAATAGCGCGCCATCTGTTATGAAAAATCGAAACTATGTATTATAGACCCATATGATTCTTTTAAAAATTAAATAATTTCTACTGCCCTTACTGCAATGGAAAAAAATAAACTAGCAAAACCGCTGGGAGGGTTCACCACTGATAAAGCAGGCCCTCCCATTAATTTTTCCATTGCAGTAAGGGCAGTAGAAATTGTTTGAATTTTAAAAGAATCATACGCTTCTATAATAAATTTGAATTTTCATTAAGATATTTAACTAAAATATAATTATAATTAATTTTAAAAAATGAGTGCGTGCCAATAAAGAGAGAATAAGAAAAGATTCTATATATATATCCGACGTATAGTCTAGTATTTTCGGAGAAGATAAATAAAACTTTACAATTAAAAACTTGTTGGTGTATTATATATAATATATATCATTGAAATAAACATTTCCAAAGAGAGATAAATGGGAGAATCTGTGTTTCGTTCTTTGATCAATTAACTTGACCAAATTGATTCCCCGGTTTAGAGGGAAACAAGGAGCTGAGAAGCAATTACTTGGAGGACATCTGTAGTAGATAATCCGCTTCCATCAGCTTGGGATCGGAGCTACTTCTTTAATTTGGTTCTAACGTCAGTCTTTCCTCAGCACTGAGATGGTATCAACTTCCTTAATTTGGTTCTAATGTTAGTCCAACCTCAGCACTGAGATGGTATCAACTTCCTTAATTTGGTTCTAACGTCAGTCCAACCTCAGGGCTGAGATGGTATCAACTTCCTTAATTTGGTTCTAACGTCAGTCCAACCTCAGCGCTGAGATGGCATCAACTTCCTTAATTTGGTTCTAACGTCAGTCCAACCTCAGCGCTGAGATGGTATCAACTTCCTTAATTTGGTTCTAACGTCAGTTCAACCTCAGCGCTGAGATGGTATCAACTTTCTTAATTTCGTCCTAACGTCAGTCCAACCTCAGCGCTGAGATGGTATCAACTTCCTTAATTTTGTTTTTAGCGTCAGTCAAACCTCAGCGCTGAGATGGCATCAACTTTCTTAATTTGGTTCTAACGTCAGTCCAACTTCAGCGCTGAGATGGTATCAACTTTCTTAATTTGGTTCTAACGTCAGTCCAACCACAGCACTGAGATGGTATCAACTTCCTTAATTTGGTTCTAACGTCAGTCCAACCTCAGCGCTGAGATGGTATCAACTTCCTTAATTTGGTTTTAACGTCAGTCCAACTTCAGCACTGAGATGGTATCAACTTCCTTAATTTGGTTCTAACGTCAGTTCAACCACAGCACTGAGATGGTATCAACTTCCTTAATTTGGTTCTAACGTCAGTCCAACCTCAGCACTGAGATGGTGTCAACTTCCTTAATTTGGTTCTAACGTCAGTCCAACCTCAGCACTGTGATGGTATCAACTTCCTTAATTTGGTTCTAACGTCAGTCCAACCTCAGCACTGAGATGGTGTCAACTTCCTTAATTTGGTTCTAACGTCAGTCCAACCTCAGCACTGTGATGGTATCAACTTCCTTAATTTGGTTCTAACGTCAGTCCAACTTCAGCACTGAGATGGTATCAATTTCCTTAATTTGGTTCTAACGTCAGTCCAACCTCAGCACTGAGATGGTGTCAACTTCCTTAATTTGGTTCTAACGTCAGTCCAACCTCAGCACTGTGATGGTATCAACTTCCTTAATTTGGATCTAACGTCAGTCCAACTTCAGCGCTGAGATGGTATCAACTTCCTTAATTTGGTTCTAACGTCAGTCCAACTTCAGCACTGAGATGGTATCAATTTCCTTAATTTGGTTCTAACGTCAGTCCAACCACAGCACTGAGATGGTGTCAACTTCCTTAATTTGGTTCTAACGTCAGTCCAACCTCAGCACTGTGATGGTATCAACTTCCTTAATTTGGTTCTAACGTCAGTCCAACTTCAGCACTGAGATGGTATCAACTTCCTTAATTTGGTTCTAACGTCAGTCCAACCTCAGCACTGAGATGGTGTCAACTTCCTTAATTTGGTTCTAACGTCAGTCCAACCTCAGCGCTGAGATGGTATCAACTTCCTTAATTTGGTTCTAACGTCAGTCCAACCTCAGCACTGTGATGGTATCAACTTCCTTAATTTGGATCTAACGTCAGTCCAACTTCAGCGCTGAGATGGTATCAACTTCCTTAATTTGGTTCTAACGTCAGTCCAACTTCAGCACTGAGATGGTATCAACTTCCTCAATTTGATTCTAACGTCAGTCCAACCTCAGCGCTGAGATGGTATCAACTTCCTTAATTTGGTTCTAACGTCAGTCCAACCTCAGCGCTGAGATGGTGTCAACTTCCTTAATTTGGTTCTAACGTCAGTCCAACCTCAGCACTGTGATGGTATCAACTTCCTTAATTTGGATCTAACGTCAGTCCAACTTCAGCGCTGAGATGGTATCAACTTCCTTAATTTGGTTCTAACGTCAGTCCAACTTCAGCACTGAGATGGTATCAATTTCCTTAATTTGGTTCTAACGTCAGTCCAACCACAGCACTGAGATGGTGTCAACTTCCTTAATTTGGTTCTAACGTCAGTCCAACCTCAGCACTGTGATGGTATCAACTTCCTTAATTTGGTTCTAACGTCAGTCCAACTTCAGCACTGAGATGGTATCAACTTCCTTAATTTGGTTCTAACGTCAGTCCAACCTCAGCACTGAGATGGTGTCAACTTCCTTAATTTGGTTCTAACGTCAGTCCAACCTCAGCGCTGAGATGGTATCAACTTCCTTAATTTGGTTCTAACGTCAGTCCAACCTCAGCACTGTGATGGTATCAACTTCCTTAATTTGGATCTAACGTCAGTCCAACTTCAGCGCTGAGATGGTATCAACTTCCTTAATTTGGTTCTAACGTCAGTCCAACCTCAGCACTGTGATGGTATCAACTTCCTTAATTTGGTTCTAACGTCAGTCCAACCTCAGCACTGAGATGGTATCAACTTCCTTAATTTGGTTCTAACGTCAGTCCAACTTCAGCACTGAGATGGTATCAACTTCCTCAATTTGATTCTAACGTCAGTCCAACCTCAGCGCTGAGATGGTATCAACTTCCTTAATTTGGTTCTAACGTCAGTCCAACCTCAGCGCTGAGATGGTGTCAACTTCCTTAATTTGGTTCTAACGTCAGTCCAACCTCAGCACTGTGATGGTATCAACTTCCCTAATTTGGTTCTAACGTCAGTCCAACCTCAGCGCTGAGATGGTATCAACTTCCTTAATTTGGTTCTAACGTCAGTCCAACCTCAACCTTGTGATGGTATCAACTTCCTTAATTTGGTTCTAACGTCAGTCCAACTTCAGCACTGAGATGGTATCAATTTCCTTAATTTGGTTCTAACGTCAGTCCAACCTCAGCACTGAGATGGTGTCAACTTCCTTAATTTGGTTCTAACGTCAGTCCAACCTCAGCACTGTGATGGTATCAACTTCCTTAATTTGGATCTAACGTCAGTCCAACTTCAGCGCTGAGATGGTATCAACTTCCTTAATTTGGTTCTAACGTCAGTCCAACTTCAGCACTGAGATGGTATCAACTTCCTCAATTTGATTCTAACGTCAGTCCAACCTCAGCGCTGAGATGGTATCAACTTCCTTAATTTGGTTCTAACGTCAGTCCAACCTCAGCGCTGAGATGGTGTCAACTTCCTTAATTTGGTTCTAACGTCAGTCCAACCTCAGCACTGTGATGGTATCAACTTCCCTAATTTGGTTCTAACGTCAGTCCAACCTCAGCGCTGTGATGGTATCAACTTCCTTAATTTGGTTCTAACGTCAGTCCAACCTCAGCGCTGAGATGGTGTCAACTTCCTTAATTTGGTTCTAACGTCAGTCCAACCTCAGCACTGTGATGGTATCAACTTCCTTAATTTGGTTCTAACGTCAGTCCAACTTCAGCGCTGAGATGGTATCAACTTCCTTAATTTGGTTCTAACGTCAGTCCAACCTCAGCACTGTGATGGTATCAACTTCCTTAATTTGGTTCTAACGTCAGTCCAACTTCAGCACTGAGATGGTATCAACTTCCTTAATTTGGTTCTAACGTCAGTCCAACTTCAGCACTGAGATGGTATCAACTTCCTTAATTTGGTTCTAACGTCAGTCCAACCTCAGCGCTGAGATGGTATCAACTTCCTTAATTTGGTTCTAACGTCAGTCCAACCTCAACCTTGTGATGGTATCAACTTCCTTAATTTGGTTCTAACGTCAGTCCAACCTCAGCACTGAGATGGTGTCAACTTCCTTAATTTGGTTCTAACGTCAGTCCAACCTCAGCGCTGAGATGGTATCAACTTCCTTAATTTGGTTCTAACGTCAGTTCAACCTCAGCACTGAGATGGTATCAACTTTCTTAATTTGGTTCTAACGTCAGTCTTTCCTCAGCGCTGAGATGGTATCAACTTCCTTAATTTGGTTCTAACGTCAGTTTAACTTTAAGTTTTGTCCATGAACCTACAATTATAGTTGCAAAACCTATTAAGAGTCCAAGATTTGCAATAATTATCTTTTATATTAACATTTAAAATGCTAGTTTTGAGCTGAAAACTCTTTAATATGCCTATTTATCTCTAGTAACACCAACTCTCTATTCTGTTATCTATAGAGAAATAAGGCCATTGAAGACATTCTAGTTCGAAAACTAGATCCCCCTTTTGAATGTAAGATAAAAGATATTGATTACCAATTTAATCTATTAACTCTTAATAAATATTAGGTTGTCCCAAAAGTTCTCTCGTCAACATATTAAATGGTAATATTGGTAACCTTGGTAAAATTATAACAGAATTCTCATATAAGAATGATTTACTATCTGATGTACTATATCAAGGGTGGCCAATCAGCAGGTGGGACAAATATTAGAATTACAAAGTTATCCTAAAAGTTCGTAAACACCTGCAAAATATAAATCATAATCATAATTTAACGTGATAATCCTGTTGAAGGACTGACAAGTCCGAAAGCTTGAAAATAAAAAGTTGCACAAGAAACTTAACCCTGGAAGTTTCATTTATTTTTATAATAATCATAACATTTTTATGAACTTTTAGGACAACTTCGTATATATTAACATTCCTAAGATCATTATAAAAATTAATTTTCCAAATTATTCAGTTTTTATTTTTCTGACGAGGACAAAGCATTTTTGTCGAGACTTTGAGACAAAAAAATTCTCCTCAGCCGAAGTGTCTTTTATTTTAAAGAACTATTGAATGCAGGCCAGGCAACTTCTAGATTCAATTAGTGCATTTGAGAGATGAGTGTATTTTTAGTTTTACATGTTTCTTGTCGCTTACCTATACACATTTATTTCAGACGAACCCGTTCTGATTTATAAGGAAATATTAGAAAATAGAAGAACTTACGTTTTTAAAAGATAATGTATTTTTGTGTTTTTAGATATACATATTCTCGCGGGTTTATAAAATTCCTTAAAATAATATAAATTTTTATTCCTCTCGCTTTTAAATATGTAAAATATTTTCAGCGAGGACAATAATCAAATTATAAATTTGCATTATGTAATAAAGAAAGGTGTGTGAGATTCTATAAAAGCATATATCATTATATATATTCTGCATATAGAATATGCAATATGTCGTCAGGTGTTAAATATAAATGAGATTCAACTCTGTGTTGTGGCTGTCATTAAAATATTAATATTTCAGAGACAAAACTCACTTGAATCCAGAAAGATCCATTCCATCAGATTCAAAAAGAACTTTTAAAAATATTTGAAATTGTAGTGTTTTACTTTGATTTTAGATTTATGTTTACATTTCAATTCAGATTTTCTTTATGTAAATATACTTCAGTAAATTACTTCTATCCCCCTCCCCAAACAATCTTTGTACATGTTAAAAATATATATATTATTTAGAGAATTATTTTTTTTGAACCTATGTCTATTTGAATATAGGGTGATGGATAAATGCTAAGTTTGAAATATATCTACAGTATAAACAGGGCATATTAATCTGATAAAAACAAATTGCAATCATTCCTATTTAATCCTCCCGTTCTTTTATCATTGCATTAAATGCAGTAGAAAAATGATTAATTTAAAAAGAAACATAGGCGTCAAAAATAATTTAAAATACTCAATGTGGGTAAAAACTTTCATAATTATAATAGACCAATCATAATATTGACTATATGTTGTGTTTAATCATGATATGTTTCTGTATCAATCATATGTGCCCCATGTCCAAATATCGCTGGAGTAATTCTGTGCTAACTGAGTCTGTAATTGGAATTCTACAAGAAGGAAATGGTTATCGATTTCTTTAAATCTTGGAATTACCTTTATCGATTTTATTTCTCCCTCGCTGCTCGTGACTTCATTTTACAACGACTGAAATTAAGAACTTGAGATGCTCTTTATTTCACTGTTTCACTGATGATTGAACATTTTTAAAGTGTAAATGTTCGCGCCGATTATATATATTCTGTTACTTTAGCTAAATATGAAAATTTTGATTGTTTAAAGCTGCCAGCTGGCCAATAAATCAGTCTGTTTGTAGTAAGTCTACGAATCGGTCTAGTTCTTTGAGTCTGTGCTCTAATTATTTAGCGTTTGGAGATTCACCTAGTTGAAGAGGTTTGACATTGTTTACGTAGTCAGAAGGTTATATAAAAGAATCGAACGGCTCTAATTCAAGGATATTAATCAGATGAAAAGGCCTGGCTCATCTAGATACAATCCACGCTCTGCCAAACCAAAACAAAGTACCAGCCAGGTTTAGGAAGTGGCAAGGATTCCTAGCTATAGCTGCTAGACCCTCATCCGCTCTCGCCCAGTAAGAGTTCTCTATAAGAAGACAATGTCTCAATATATATTCTATATTATAATATTTATATTCAAAGCGCTATGTTCCCCTAGGGACACTTGCGTTGACATACATGTATGTTTCTACATCTGTCTATGCATATTTACAATAAATTTAGGCCGTAAAAATAGTCATAAAATTATATATAAATGCTATATTGATTGGTAATTTTATAACTTAAAAAAAAATCTTATTTTGTAAACAAAGAGAGTTAGAATGTTTGATCTTAGTCAACTTTACTCTTCAAAGGCCAAAATTCGAAATGACTGCAGATAAAATCATTGTTTACTTGGAGACTTAAAGATCTTAAAAGTGTGTTTAGCTTATGATCATTATCTCTATAATTGAAATTATGTCTATTGTTGAATTGTGTTTAAGCTTCTTGTAAACATCTTGTTGGATTCTGTTATACTTGGCCACTCTTGATGATGTCTTTGAGTATACAATAGTATTGTAAAACGACATTTGAAAACTATCCCGCATGTGTTTCTTTTCAACGAATAATCAAAATTTATTTCAAGGAGAAATAACGACTATTTCTAACCTTCGGGATGAGGTATGAAAGGGTGAATTGTGAAGAGTAATGATAAACGGAAAAATAAAAGTGTCCAGGGATGGGAATCGAACCCACAGTGTTCCGCTACACAATAGTAATCATGTCTATTTATTGTCTATTTTATTACATTTATTTTTGTACTCAGGTAGAAGGTTGGTAAGTCCCGAAAACTTGAGATTGCGATAAAAATGAAAAGAAACATGGATCTCCAGAAACCTGTTGCCTTATTCAATAGGTACAATGTAAAAGTTATTTATTATTTATAGTGCTAATATATATATATATATAATGTAATTTTTTAATTAGGAATTCTCTTATAATATATTTTATATCGTTTATAAACATGTTGAATACTTTAATTTGTGCATAACTCCAATATTTCTAATCTTTTATTAATTTATATTTTTCTAATTTCCATACTCTACAAATTTCAAATATTCATTTTTCTGAGTTTATATACGTGTATATATATTAGGAATGAAATGTTTTAAATTTATATAGAGTGTGTAAGAAATTAGAAAAAATATATATATATAAACTATAAAAGATGAAAATATTGGAATAAACACAAATTAAATTATTGAAAAATTCTGTTTAAACGATATAAAATAGATTATATAAAAGAAATCCTATTAAAATCCCATTCAAGCGATATTTATGAAAAAGGGAAAATCTGATAAAACTGGTGCTAAGTTTAAGATTCAGCCGAGCTCTAATGGAGGAATCGATTAGCGGCTAAGTCGTCTGGAAAAAAAAAGGAAGAGCCAAGGTGTAAAGTGGCTACTTTTGGTGGAAAATAGGACACTTTACCTTTTTTATGTAAATGTTTCAAAATGTATTTGATTTTTTAATTGTTAGTAATAAGGCTGGAGTTTTTATTGTGTAATAGTTGGAATAATTCTATAGTATTTTGTTGGATTTAAAGAAAATTCGAAAAATTCATGTTAATTGTTGTTGATATTAAGTCAAATTCGAAAATTTTAGGTTGATTGTTGAAATTATTTAAGGTCGGAAAATTTGAGGGTATTGCCGCTGTAATTAAGGAAAATTAAGAATTCAGGAACTCTGTTGTTGGAATTAAGTAAAATTCGAAGAATTCAGGAGCATTGTTATTGGAATTAATTGAGTGGGAAAATTGCCGGAGCATTGCCGCTGTAATTAAGGAAAAATAAGAATTCAGGAACTCTGTTGTTGGAATTAAGTAAAATTCGAAGAATTCAGGGTAATTTTTGTTGGAATTAATTAAAGTGGGAAAATTCAGGAGCACATCGCATCTGTAATTAAGAAAAAATAAGCAGAATTCAGAAGCACTCTATATTGTTGAAATTAAGTAAAATTCGAAGAAATCAGGAACTCTATTGTTGAAATTAATTGAGTGGGAAAATTCAGGAGCACATCGCATTTGTAATTAAGGAAAAATAGGTAGAATTCAGGAGCACCCTCTGTGGTTGAAATTAAGTAAAGTTCCAAGAATTCAGATGCATTTTGTTTGAATTAATTGAGTGGGAAAATTCAGGAGCATTGCAACTCTAATTGAGGAAAAATATTCAGGAACACTCTGTTGTTGAATTAAGTAAATTAAAAAAAATTCAGGATATTGTGGTTGAAATTAATTAAAGTTAAACAATTTAGGAGTATTGCCGTTGTAATTAAGGAAAAATCTGTTGTTGAAATCAAGCAAAATTCGAAGAATTCAGGGTAATTTATGTTGGAATTAATTGAAGTGGGAAAAATTCAGGAGCATTGCAGTTGTAATTAAAGAAAAATGGGAAGAATTCAGAAGCACACTCTGTTGTTGAAACTAAGTAAAATTCCAAAAATTCAGAAGTGCGAAAGTGGGAAATCCCATTGAAGTGGGAAAAATTTCAGGAGAATTACCGCTATGATTAAGGAAAATTTTGTGATACAACTTCGTGATACAAACTCATGACACATTTCGTGACACATTTTATAGGCCCAATTCCAAAACATAATAACAGCATGTTAGTCATTACAAAAGCATGTATCTCCTGGTAAAGTTTAGTTTGAACACTCCCACTTATAGCGCTATCCCGCTTATTACGTTATTTTTCCTGGTCCAAATTTAATTCTTGATTTTCCGCATATAACTATATATACCGCTCATAGTGGTTTTTCGATGCTGTATTACTAAATTTCGCAAAATTGAACCATTAAAAAATTTGCTTCTAGAGAACATCATTTTGATTTCATAGCTCTCTCAATAATAAAATATAACACAATTTATTTCTTTGCAAATAAAACATTTCCACTATATTAAAGCGGTATGGTGGATTAAATTGGCGAAACCATTGGGAGAGTTCATCACTGATGATCCGGGCCCATCCAATATTTTTCTATCGCACTAAAGACAATGTGCGTAGAAGGTATTTTAGTTAAAAATGGAAAAAAAATATGCTAAATCGTTTTTTTTTTTGCGGTATTTAAATAACGCGCTCTCTATAAAAAAGTATTATGTATAAATAACATTTAAGTCCTATAAAAGTCATTTATACACCTTAGACAGAATGGTGAAGAAGTTTTTTTGAAAGAATTAAGTAAACCCCAAACCCACACAAATAGGAAATCTCCCAATAATATTGTAACGTAGAAAATTAGGAAAGACAAACCTCAGAATTAAACGGGAATTTATTTAATGTAAAACCCCAAATTAAAATTAATAAAATAGCAGAGAGACTATGAGAATATTTTACAGTGTATCAAAATACAAATATCTAAATTAAAAAATCTTTTCATAGAATAATAAATAATCTGCTCCAATATTCTTATATAAAACGGCGAATTTTCAAGGAAAAAATCCCTTTCATTAGGCCCAACATGATTTAAAATAAAATAAAACAGTTAAAATCAATATTCGAGCTAAAAATTAAATGTAAAATATCGCAAACGAAGTTGATATATATATATATATATATATA
This sequence comes from Cordylochernes scorpioides, assembly GCA_030710605.1. Classification (NCBI taxonomy): domain Eukaryota; kingdom Metazoa; phylum Arthropoda; class Arachnida; order Pseudoscorpiones; family Chernetidae; genus Cordylochernes; species Cordylochernes scorpioides. The sequence goes on from CP092863.1 coordinate 13,776,668, forward strand.
TATATATATATTAAGAGTAAAAAAAATTGGAACAGGAGAGTAAAGTAAAATATTATAAATTAAGAAATACAGATTTTGAATTTAAGATTGAGTCAGAACAGCAAGTTAATTCTGTATCGAATAATACCGTTAAGAGAATTTCAGAATTTATAAATTTGTTGTTGAATTTAAACATATTACTTTCTATGAAAAATAGACACACTTTGGCCAGTTAGAGTTTTTTTTTAATTTTTCAACGTTTCGACAAAAATTTTGTCTTCGCCAGGAGAAAAATAAAAATAAAGCATTTGGCAAGGTGTTAAAATTGTTCTCATATTGAACATTAATTGTATTAATATTAATTATAAACATATTAATTTAATATATATATATATATTAAAAATAATGAATGTATATCCTGACCAAGAGCACAGGTGCTTTTTAAATCAATGTTTAGTTGATTTCTATTCCACCAGATGGCGCAATGCCATCTATAAAGCACATGTGCTCCTGGTAAGGATATACTTTCATTATTTTAAATATCAACACCTGACCCTTTTATTATTATTTTTTCATATATATATATCGTGGGATTTATTCCTTTTTGTTTCTCTCTTCTATTTTTCTTTTTTTTTTCTCAAATAAATATCCAGGCAGTCTCCCTTCCTTCGATTTAATGGCTCGTGAATTCCCTTCACCTTTGTGAGAATTATTTGGCATTTAAGACCTATAAGGTATCTTTATAACTAACGGTCAATAATTTCTTTGGAAGATTTATTTTAGAAAGGTTTTAGAGTTTTAATTTTTGTTTAGTTTCTAGGTCTTTAAGAATCTCTTCATAATTATGAAAAAAAAAATGGTTCGAAATAAATTTGTACTGAGATCATTGATTAAATTAAGAAGTATATATGACACACACACACATATGTGTAATATTGATCATGCAAATTAAAATTGATGGCTTGCATCATCTATCGGAATAACTGTCGATTAATCGTTGATTTGTTATTATTCAGGATCAGAAGATGCCTTTTAAATATTATTAAACAATCTTATTAAAGTTTAATTTTACTTCTTACTAATGATCGTATCGTTTTGAGTTCTCACCTACTTCTGGCCTTAAATAACTATTCTTTAATTTTTAAGGAAGTCTCAAGGACAAGATATTTTTGTTTGTTGAAGTACAGCCTGCACGAACTTGACAAGGGCCAAACTATTATTTTTTAAAAAAAGAGAGAGTTTTGAGTTCTCATCCACATCTGGCCTTAAATAACTATTCTTTAATTTTTAAGGAAGTCTCAAGGACAAGCTATTTTTGTTTGTTGAAGTACAGCCTGCACGAACTTGACAAGGGCCAAACTATTATTTTTTAAAAAAAGAGAGAGTTTTGAGTTCTCATCCACATCTGGCCTTAAATAACTATTCTTTAATTTTTAAGGAAGTCTCAAGGACAAGCTATTTTTGTTTGTTGAAGTACAGCCTGCACGAACTTGACAAGGGCCAAACTATTATTTTTTTAAAAAAGAGAGAGTTTTGAGTTCTCATCCACATCTGGCCTTAAATAACTATTCTTTAATTTTTAAGAAAGTCCCAAGGGCAAGCTATTTTTGTTTGTTGAAGTACAGCCTACACGAGCTTGACGAGGACCAACAACCTGAGGCGCGTACTTAGATAGCTTTTCTTGATTTATCAAGAGAAATCATAGAGAAAATTTTGCTTTAGAAAAAAAAGGGGCTAATGCAGGATTCGATCCCGGGTCCTGGAAGTCGGAAATTGACGGTTCATATCCCTCGTCCACCGATCCTCAGACAAAATTTGTTTTGTCAAAATGCCAATAAAGTAATAGAGATCTTTATTGCCGAAGTGGACTTATTTGTACACTCTTATAGCTGTAAGTCAATCATGGGAATTTAAGAAGTTTTTTTAAAAAAGAATTAAAGTAGGGGAAGACGAGTTGTTTTTGTGGACATGAGGAACAAACCTCAATACATCTTTTACTAGATTGTCCTGTTTTTCAAGACTATAGAATCGACAATAATTTAATAGTAACAGATCCAAGTATTTTTATTTCCAGTAAAGAAATGCATATTAAATTCAATACCTTTTGTAGATATATTTTAAATTATATAGCAACAAATATCTTTTAAGAAACTTATAATTAATATTGTCAGGAGGACAGAGTTTCCTGGTATTCCCTCTTATCTGGACCGACCGGTCGGGGAAAACAGTGGCGTCACGTGGAAGGAGGAAATTTCTCAGTTCACCCCTCTTGCTCTAACGGCTGGGTCGATTTGGCTCATGTAAATAGTAACTCTTATTTTATATTTAAAATCATTCATATAACTCATTAAATAAATATTTAAAGTAATTCGAAGGCCTAGTTAATTATTTTTCATCTCGACAATATTATACTGATTGTACACATATTACCAGACACTTCTTTCTTTTGTACACAGTTCTTTTTTCTCTCTTTCTCATTGTTAATATCATATGACTATTCTATTCACGGCCTAAAAGTATTATATATATGTATAGACAAATGTAAAGGCATACATGTATTACAGCGCAAGTGTCTCTAGGGGGACATAGCGCTTTAAATTGAAATAATAAAAAGTAAGGTAATTTCATGATATATTTTTATGAGATAATGGCATAGCGATTTTGCTGGTGAGTTATTAGAAGAGTGCGTACCTTGTTAAAACGGTCTGTTTGTATCTGTTATTACGGTCTGGCCGTCATAGAGAAGCAGAAGTAAATCTGTGTTTCCAAAATGGCCACAAAGATGTCACAGAAGAAAGTGTTGATAATTATGATTGGTAACTCAGAAGATATTAAGTCTTCTGGCGCCAATATAATCAAATAAGTAAGGAAATGAGAAACACCTTTTTAATTATCTCTCAATTCTTGTTAAGCGAAATTATTAATTATTAATTTATTACATATCTACTTCCTCTATTTGATTACGTTTTGGTATTTTCAACTTGAAATTTTAATTTGTTATTGCAGCTTATATCTGTCGTGAATTTAATTAAAACATACGTAGGCGTGTGAAATGCTAAATTCAATTCTAGAATTAATCAACGCCACATAAAAGTCTTAAGTTTAGCGCAGTGTTGAGTATTTTACTTGTTTCGATCTTTAGAGAAATACGTGAAATCCACTGATTTCATCTTATGTAATATAGCTTTTTTAGTCTGCTTTTACTTGATTTAATTTGTCGAGAAATAGAAAAAATATTCATTAATATATCCTATTCAAAAAGTTTTAAAATATACACTCATGGACACTTAGGGAAGTGTAGTCTTTGATGTCGCCGGTCTAGCTTTTTTGAAGAAGACAGAGTTGGTTCTCTCGTGTGTTTTCAATAAAGGTCACTGTGTATTAAATATCTTTCAGAGTTATTGTTTGAATCCCTATATACATGCTAAAAAGTACAAATTCCTTAAGTTTTTTTCCCCCCATATATATATACAAATGAAAAACAATAGAAAAAATAAAAATAAAAAGGTCAGGTTTTGATATTAAAAACAAAGAAGGCGTATCCTGAGCGCTTACATGTGAATTTTATACACTCTGCCATCTAAAATGTACATGTGCTAATGATCAGATCGATAATAATGATTTGTTTTTTATATATACAGATATGTGCTTAACACACTACATTATCGACACATATAAAAGTAAGTAGATACATTTATAAACGTTGTGATGCTTCGTTTATAAAATTATAAACACGAACTTTTCTGTCAAATTCTTTTGTTGATAGAAAACGATAAAAGAGGAGATTTTATGGGGGGAAATCACGTTATTTAGATCTATTGAGAACTATGGAAAGATATTGGAAAAATGTCTGAAGAGTCACACACACTTAGCGCTCTCTCTCTCTGTGTAACTAAAAAGAACTATAGATGGAAATTTTGCCGGGAGGAAATTGATCTAAAGAGACAAAGGTCGCCTCTCCCGTCAAAATAGACGTCTGGTCAAATAGATGGCGTCTGGTTTTAGACGTATATTTTGACGGGAGAGGCGACGCTTGTCTCTTTAGATAAAAATAACTATAATTAAAAAAAAAAAAAAGAAATTTTTATAATGCCATCTAACGAAAATATTGTACATATTTTGGCACATTAACAAAAGCCCACCCTATATTTTTCATACAGTAAGGACAATAAAAGTTTTGTTTCATTTGAATTTAAAAGAAACCTTTGTGCTTTATAGTTTTATTTCTTATGTATAGATGGCTCGTTGTTTGAGATTTTATTATTATTTAATTAATCTCTGTATATTTTTGTATATATTGGACCAACAATTACTAATCACGTGTATAATTGGAATATACAGGGTGATCCAAAAGTCCCTCACAACTTTAAAATTTAATAACTCCGCGAATATTTGCGCTAGAGCAATGCGGTAAACACCATTGTGTTCAGGATGCAATGGGAATTTTTAGGGAAAATAGTGAAAATTTTTGAAATTGATTTCAGTTACAATTTTATTTTCTAGATGACGCTCTACCAGAATCAGAGAGTTAGCGGCCAAATTGTTTGATAAATAGAAAAATATAACTGATCGACGCGTATTTTTCTTCTTTGAATACCAGGAAAGAACCCTAATAATATCAAATGATGCATTCTTGGGGAAGACTCGTGCGCCAACTATACTCGTATACCTAGAATTTCAAGAGTTAATTACATAGAACCAGAGAAATCTACCGAACACGCGTTATATATTTTTTGTCTTGTATTTAATAAAATACATTTATTATATAAAATTACGAAATTATGGTATTCATGTGACCCTTTAAAAATGGATTCTAACAATTTTTTTTGTTAACCAACCCAGTATAAAACATAGAGTTGGTGAGAAATATTGATTGTGTAGTGTCACATTCTTTATCTCGCCATTACCTTCTGTACTGGAGTTATAACAATGCATCGTTTTAATGTCTATTTGTAGAAAGAGGTGCTTTCTTTGGTACATACAAATATTATGATGTATTAGCGCGCCATCTGTTATGAAAATTCGAAACTATTATAGACGTGTATGGTTCTTTTTGAAATTAAATAATTTCTGCTGCCCTTACTATAATTATAAACTAATGGGAGGGCATGGTTCATCAGTGGTGAACCCTCCCAGCGGTTTCGACAGTTTAATCTACCACTGTTTCGAATTTACATACAAATATTTGACGTGTATGATTCTTTTTTCAAATTAAACCCTTTTCTACTGATCTTACTGCAATGATAAACTAATGGGAGGGTCTGGCTCATCAGTGGTAAACACTCCCAGTTGTAGACTAAACTGGCGAAACCGCTGGGAGGGTTTACCACTGATGAGCCAGGCCCTACCATAAATCTATCACGGATGTAAGAACAATATAAAATTGTTTAATATTAAAAATAATCAGACGCGTCAAAATTAATTTCAATTTCTTATACCAGATGGCGGGCTAATACATTACATTACAAATATATTTATTATATAAAATGGTGAATAAAACAAAATATAAGTGCCCACAAATATATATTCGAGATAATGGCACACACTCTAAAACCTATTTATCTCCTGATATTCTATTACCTTGTATGAGAGTAGAGAATTAAATTAAAAATAAGAAACTTTATCTGGAATTGAGGTCTGCTAATGGATAGAATGATTAAATATTAACGACTATATAAAGTTATTTGATTATTTTAGTGTAAAGATGAATATAATTCTATAAAAAATATTTTACACAAATAAATTTACTGGCAATGCGTTTCTTTTAAATATCATCAAATATTATCTATACAGACCTTACTGCAATGATATGAGTTATTGAATGAGAGGGCTTGGCTCATCAGTAGTGAACCCTCTCAACGGTTTCGCCAAATTAATCTCTAGACCACTCTACTATTGTATTGGATTGGTTTGGAGTATACCCTGTATTTTCTATGGAATGCGGGTTAGGGGTGTTTAGTGAACTATGGACATAAGCTTATAGGTCTGTAGAGATAATATTTGATGATATTTAAAAGAAACGCATTGCCAGTAAAAATTTATTTGTGTAAAATTTTAACGATAGATGGCAATTAAATTTAATTTAATAATTCTATAATAAATATTTTACAAGTGTGTTCAATAGATTTCAGGACTGAAGACATGAGAATTATGACTGTTTTTTAATGATTTGTTCTGACTGAGTCTCATGGACAAAACTTAAGGAATTTGTACCTTTTATCACGTATATCGGGATTCAGACAATAACTCTGAAAGATATTACAGTGACCTTTATTGAAGACACACGAGATAACCAAGTGTAAACAAAATTAATTCTGTCTCCTTAAAACAACAACAAAAACAAAAAAAAAAAAAACGACCGGGGACATCAAAGACTTTCCACTTCTTTAAGTTTTGTCCATGAGTGAGAAGTAATGAATATATATATCTTGTTAAATTGTTAATATATAATTCACTATTTTAATAAATAATAAAGTGTGAAAAAAGATTTTTCGATTAATATTTCAAAATTATTTTAAGTAAAAAAGGTGTACACAAATATATTAAATGCAGAATTTCCAAGATATTACACATATTTTAGCTCTAATTGAATTAAGCCTCTTTAAGTGCATTTTAATTGGAAATAAGGAAGAGGAAACTCTTCTAGTGGTGGTATCTATGTTATAAATATCTATCATAGTGTGGCTTAATGGATATTTATAGGTACTGGAATTCTGTTTTTTTTTTAAATTTATAAACATATAATTCTATAATTGAGTTAAATAAATTAAAAATATTTGCAGAGTTTCTTTATTAAGATATTGGGAGGCAAGCTTTCACGCGGTCGTGCTTCATCAGGCCACTGGCTCCGTAAAGACGTCTTTACAGAGCCAGTGGCCTGATGAAGCACGACCGCGTGAAAGCTTGCCTCCCAATATCTTAATAAAGAAACTCTGCAAATATTTTTTAATTTATTTAACTCAATTATAATATTATTTGCATCAATATTTCAAGTACAAAATAGAATTCTATAATTATATATATATAATAAATAAAAAAACACACGACCAGCGACATCAAAGACTTCCTTAAGTTTTATCCATGAATGTATTTATTGAATAAAGAAGTGACTTACACGACGGCACCATTCTTCAGATGCTACACGTGCACACGCCAGGAATTCTTTTCTTAAAAAAGTTACTTCTAGTGAATCCGTGATTTTTCAATGGAGATCAGAAAAATTGAAACAAAGGATATTTGCATCGAATTTCGCGTAATATTAAAAAAACTAGCCGAATGACCCGGGCAACGCCCGTGTTTTACCCGATTGAATGTTTTGATTCAAATACTATTTGTTACAATTATAATTTGGCGCCTTAAATAAATGCATATGTTAGTTAATAACTATAGCCTATGTGCTTTATCTGTCTATGTACTGTTGGCTTCCGTAGGCGTCTCTTACTGGGAAAAGGAAAGAGAGGATTCCATTTGGTTATTAACTAATATATGCATTTATTTAAGGAGCGACCCGCTCCAACACAATAGTTACAGAAATGGGGGGGGGGGGGGGGGGGCAAAGGTGGCGTGATCGTAGCCGACCAATAGGAGGGCGCCATTCCAAAAAAAAAAGCAAACCGTGACAGAGGCCGATGAGGAATGACGCTCGTAACTGTATATAGAATAATCCAAATCGAACCTTATCATTTATATGCAAGCAATCGAGAACAAGATGTTTCTTTTCTTAAAAAAGCAATATTTAGTAGTATTGAGACAAACACAAGGTAATAAGACCAAATCCAAATAAATAAATAGTGTGTGACATTTCAGTAGCAGCATTGTTACCGAAACGTCACACACTTTTTATTTATTTGGATTTGGTCTTATTACCTTGTGTTATAATCCAAATTGTGCCATATCATAGTATTGAGACAGTAATTATATTATAGAATTTATCCATGGTAGATTGCACCAATACCTACACTGTCTATTTATCACACCTTGTTATCAAATTACAAAACTTTTTTAGACGCGTAATATTCTTTTTAAAATAAATTTTTCCATTGCAGTAAGGGCAGTAGAAATTATTTTATTTTAAAAAGAATATTACGCGTCTAAAATAGTTTTGTAATTTTTGATAACAGATGGCACGCTAGTGCATTGAAATATAATTGTTCGAATAAAATACATCTTGTTATATCATCTCTAACCAGCGCTGCTGTCCACCAGGTGAGTGACAAGGAGGTGGTGTCCCCTGGAGTGTGGGGTCCGTACTGGAGTGCCCTGTTGCCGGACCTGTGGATGATGGAGGCTGGACAGAGTGCAGCTGGAGCTCTGGTAACTGCAGTACTTCTTGGTTGCTAGTGGTGGGGTATACATTGGCTGTTTTATACAACCTGGGATCCAATCCTGCATTACACATTCTAATTTATAATCCAAAAAAAAAAAAAAAAAATTGTACCTAATCATTAATCAATTAGAGAAAATAGAGGTTTGATAAAGCTCATAATGAGAAGTAAAGCCTTGTGATACGCACAGGACAATAAAAGATGGGGAGGAAATATTTGCGAGAAAGGCCAACAAGGGCTGACAGCAGCTATGTTGTTGTTGTTTCTTATCCCCTTGTGTAAAGATTACACGAATTCCATGAGTTCATGCTCCTCGAGCTGTTTTATGATTAGCAGTGGCCTCTCCCAAAGGTCCTGTTTAGTGCATATAATGCAAGCCAAAATGTGTTCTGGAGCTGCAGGTGCCAAGCTACATTTTGGGCAAGTGGGGTAGATTTTGTTATTGTTTTCTATCTTCAATGGCTTGAGATGGCCTGTTCTAAATCTTGTTAGTGTTGTTTGATGCTGTCTATTTCTGATGTTTGACAGCAGCTATGGTGTCAAAGACTCACCAAAGAATTTGCCACATCTCACAGTATGAATTCTGGTATGTGTCCAGGTGGATCATATCATTGAGAGTCACCCGGCCTATCCTGGACTCCAGGAACAAGCTGGACTGGAGGGAAGGTAAATAATCCCTTTTTTGAAAATAATGCCACCCATCTATCCACTGGAAACACACACACAGGCCTTTATTAAGGCACATAGACATATATATACACACATAGACAAAACTTAAGGAAGTTGTATCTTTGTTGTTGTTTCTTATCCCCTTGTGTAAAGATTACACAAATTCCATGAGTTCATGCTCCTCGAGCTGTTTTATGATAAGCAGCGGCCTTTCCCAAAGGTCCTGTTTAGTGCATCTAATGCAAGCCAAAATGTTGTATCTTTTGGGCGATAAGGAGATGCCTTTTTTATAAATGTGAAATTGTACTGGGATAAGGTGGATAAATTAAGATGTTGTGCTGAATCTCCCAAGAAAGACCCCTCAAAAAACACAGCAACTCCCGCTCTCTCATCGGAGACTGTCATGATCAGTCATTCAGTGATGATAAGTTATGATAAATTCTTTCGATGCAAAATATTTTATTTTCCAAATATAAAAGTGTAAAATGATGGGTCAAATTGTATGGATGTCTAGTTGTAAGTTTGTGATAAGTAAATGAAGCACTTTGTGGTGAACATGGTGAGACATATCCAGTTGGATGTATCAGTTTATGAAGATATTCCAGGGTTAAATCTCATGGCAGTAGTTTCACTGGGCCATTAGTGAAAGTTATAACTTATCTAATAATAGATACAAGAAAATAAGATCTAATCCAAATAATTTAATAGCGTGTGGTATTTCGGCAACAGCATTGTTACCATCATCAGACAAAAAGCTATTAAATTATTTGGATTAGGTCTTATTTTCTTGTATCTATAATCTATAATACAAATTGTGTTTTATCGTTATTTAATAATAATATATATGGGAATGTTGGAGTATCCATCCTCTACTTAGTCCACAAGTCCTGATAAATGTGCTGGCCATTAAAGAAAGCCTCTTGTAAAATTGAGAAGGGCCTATTCAAATCACTGGTTGTCATACAGAACCAACTATGGGTGAATAAATGTATAGGAGTTGTAATGGAATTTTATAGAAAACTTGTATTACAATAATTGATTTTATTCTTCCTCTGCCATTACAGATGATCAATCGAGATCAGGAAGATTTTAAAGAGGATTAAAGATGGCCATTTCCAGTAGCTTGGTTTGGTCTCATTGAATTACTTCGTAGGAGAGAGTGCCAGGTACATGCTGAGAGGGGGGTGGTTTTGAAGAGTATTGAAGATGGTCATTTCCAGTATCTCAGGTTGTTGATCCCTTTGAAGTGAGCTTGTAGGAGGCCAGGTATATGATCAGAGAGGGGGATGGTATTGAAGAGGATTGAAGATGGTCATTTCCAGTATCTCAGGTTGTTGGTCCCTTTAAAGTGAGCTTGTAGGAGGCCAGGTATATGATCAGAGAGGGGGATGGTATTGAAGAGGATTGAAGATGGTCATTTCCAGTATCTCAGGTTGTTGATCCCTTTGAAGTGAGCTTGTAGGAGGCCAGGTATATGATCAGAGAGGGGGATGGTATTGAAGAGGATTGAGGATGGCCATTTCCAGTATCTCAGGTTGTTGGTCCCTTTAAAGTGAGCTTGTAGGAGGCCAGGTATATGATCAGAGAGGGGGATGGTATTGAAGAGGATTGAAGATGGCCATTTCCAGTATCTCAGGTTGTTGGTCCCTTTAAAGTGAGCTTGTAGGAGGCCAGGTATATGATCAGAGAGGGGGATGGTATTGAAGAGGATTGAAGATGGCCATTTCCAGTAGCTTGGGTTAGTCCCATTGAAGCCAGCTTGTAGGATGCCAGGTACATTCTGAGAGAAAGGAGCAGGAGTTTCTATTTCCAGACAACAACAGAAAGATGATTTAGGGCTCAGATGGTTGAGTGTTGGTTCAAGAAATTTTGTTTTAAATCCAAGAGATATCTTGTGGATGTCAACAGGCTGGATGTAAGAAGTCTTCAGCTGGAGGATCAAGGTTCACTGATATCAAGGAATGAGATTTTATTCCATGAGGCTCGTTGATCTGAGCAAATGATGAGTAGGATATTCTCCATCATTAGAACAATTCCTTCTTGGGATTCCCTACAGGAGATTTGAAGGTTTCCAACAGGCAGGGATAAGACTTCAGTTTTAAATGATCAGAGGACTTCAAGGGACCCAAGGTTGAGAGCCTGGCATCAGGAAGGGATCGTGGCCATCCGAACTGTGTTGAGACAGACTAGTGAAAGAGATGAAATGCCCAAAGACGGTTTTTCTAGACCATGTCTAACTCATTTCAGGTTATAATTCTGCCAAGTTACTTAATGGTAGTATATCAAACAATTATGCTTACTGCAACATTAGTTAACTCTGCTGTATTAGTAGTACCTAGGGTCAGATCCTGTACCACTCTCTATTCCAGATATTCAGAATTATATTGGAATATGCCACATTTTATATTATAGGATTGTCTCTTTCTGTATTGCCGGGCTTAGGGACCTGATAAAAAAAATTTTGAATAAGAAAAATGCCAATGAAAATAGAATTTTGATTTAAAAATGCCAATCTTAAAAGCCCTATAACCTTAAGGCCTTAAAGGTCCCTTAGCCTGGCAAAGCAAAATGAAACAATCCTACAAATAATATGTGGATATTCAATATAATCAGAATACCTGAAATAAAAAATGGCACAAGGCCAAACCAGAGGGACAACGAATACAACAGCTTTAACAAACATTACAAGTAAACACAAGAGTGGATACACCACCAAAAAGCAACAGGACAGAATTACAACCGTGAAATAAGCTAGGCATAGCCTAGGAAAAACGCGCCTAAGGACATCCATCTCGGACACTAGTCAAATCTCAACTGCAACAATGAACAATCCTTGGATACTTTGTTAACTCTTTTTTTTTATTTATCCTTAAAGAATTATTATTATATATATATATATATATATATATTAAGAAAAAGGCATCTCCTTATCCCAGTACAATATCACATTTGTACTATTTTTCACACATATATATATATATATATATATACTAGCCGAGTGACCCGGGCAACGCCCAGGGTTTACCCAAAGGGCCTGCAGAGACTTTAAAAGTATAGATGGTGGCTTAAAAATCGCAATGGGTATATTCCGATTTCCTAGAAGCAGCATTTCAAATAAGGATAAGTAAAAATACTTTCTAAGTATAAATTCGTTAATTCGACCATGTTTTGATTTCCAGAACCTATGAAATTACAAACAGTAATTCGACAATACCGATAATTCGACACCTTGCGATAATTCGACCCTGATTTGATTTCCCAATCTCTGGCCTATCAAATAACAAACGGTAATTCGACAATATTAATTATTCACCACTTCTGATAATTCAACCATTTTAAAATGCAAATTTCGACGATTGATGTTTACTTACAACTTTACTAATAAAAAGGTATTATAGATGCGAGCAACGAAACATTTTGAACCCATATAACGCAAATTCATATCCTCACTTATAGGGTGTCAAGCCTAAAGGATGCGAATTCATGTCCCTGATTTCTAAAAATTAACATAAAATTGTAGGCTACCAACGCGAATTCGCGTCTACTGGGATCTTTTCCCATACCTTCTTGCCTATTTATCAGTGGGTTGGGTTGGGGGGTATGTCAGCTGTCCCAATGTACCTGTAAAATGTCACATGCGACCGAGTTCAAGCAGCCATTATTTTTATTTATTTCAAGCTATATAGATTACATTAAAAGAAAATAGCATTTTTTAAACATGTTTTTATATGAACAACTCGATTTTCATACGGCCCACTGGACCATGTAACTCTGGAATCATAAGTGCAAAAACAGACATCCCTAAAGGACTCCTTTAAAATATCTTCATGATTCTTTTTTAATAATATTCTTAAACATTTTAATTTTTTTTCATATTTATTTACTTTTCAATATAGAAAATAAGATAACATAAAAGGGATAAATTCATTTAATGGACCTCACTAAAAACTGCATTTCTAGCCGAATGACCCGGGCAACGCCCGGGTTTTACCCTATTAAATGTTTTTATTCAAATACTATTCGTTACAATTATAAATTGGAGCCGTGGATGTCAATCTTGTGAAACGTCCCGTTCCAAACTTTACATGTACATTAGGTCAGCTGGTATTACCCCCCATTTTCACCGCTAGAGGCGCGAGCGAAAGAGCAAATTTGCAAATAACACGACGGATATTCGGGATAGAGACCTGAAATTTTCACTAAGAGTTTTCCAGATTCTACTTTATATACTGTTAAAATTTCAGTCAGATTAGTTACGTATTGTGGACGTGTATAGTTGACAAACATACATACATACGCTGACTTTTATATATATAGGGATAATAATATAAATGAGTTTTAAAAATTGTAAAAAAAAAAATGCATCGGCCGGGAATCGAACTTGGGCCGCCCGCGTGGCAGGCGAGCTTTCTACCACTGAACCACTGATGCTTATAAGAAATGGCCCTATTTGGGTATTTATTCCATTCACAAAAGCAAACGATGACAGAATTGTTGATGACTCTGATACTTGTATTTATAATTATGTTAGCATAATGAATTAGTCAGTATTCCCATGGTCTCCAGAGAAGAGGTGTGAATTGACTTTTTGAAAATATACATAATTATAAAGATAGAAGCTTCTATAGAAATAAATAAAATAAGCCGAAATAGCTCAGTTAGGAGAGCGTTAGACTGAATATCTAAAGGTCCCTGGTTCGATCCCGGGTTTCGGCATCTTTTTTTTATTTTTAAATTTTTACTTACCGTAACTTGACACGTGACTTAACGTGACAGAATTGTGAATGACGCTGATAACAGTATATATTAATGTGACATCACTTCCCACTCAATATGTTGTGGGACTACCATTAAAACATCTTGTTGATTATAAACACAAGGCAATAAAACCAAATCCATATAAATAAATAGTGTGTGACGTTTCAGCGTTGTTACCATCTTCAAACAAAAGTACTGAATGATACTTTTGTCAGTACTTTTGTCTGAAGATGGTAACAATGCTGTTACTGAAACATCACACACTATTTATTTATTTAGATTTGGTATTATTACAATGGGTTTAAAATCTATAATCCAAATTGTGCCTTATCATCTTGTTGATTAAGAAATGAAAAGTTATGAACCTTTATTCCTCACAATTTAATAAATTATATAATAAGAGGATTGAATTTCAACATGAATAAATTATCATTTGAGAAGCAGTTAGAAAACAAAACAAGATGTTTTAAAATGTCAAAGTGGGTATATTTCTTTGTCCGAAAATCGCTTATTAATTGCATTGCAAAATATTTAGTAGCAAAAATTTGTATTGAATAATTTAGAATTTGATAAGGTAAAATTTGGGTTATAGATTATAAACAAAAGGTAATAAGACTGTATCCAAATAAATAAGTGTGTGACATTTTGGTAACAGCGTTGTTACCATCTTCAGGACAAAAATACTGAAACATGACAAACTTTGGTCTGAAGATGGTATCAACCCTGTTATTTAAATATCACACACTATTTATTTATTTGAATTTGGTCTTATTACCTTGTGTTTAATTCCGAATTTATTAATTTTTAAAAATGAATTATTGTATCCAATTTTATTTCTTTCCTTATTGGAATACAAAAAAAAATTAATGTAACAAAATTAACATATTTTTAATATCCCAGCTAGCTGGCTGGCTGTAGAAAGGTGAAAAACAGTCTTAAAAAAAACACGCTCTGACGTTCGAGGCCAAAAACTTAATATGTACACTGTGTGACAAAGAAATTACTGAAGAACTCCCCCATTACCTGCTTAATTGTACATCCCTTGATGCAGAGAGGAAGGCCCAATATCAACAAATTAAATGTACCAACATTTCACCCTACGTATTGCTTTCAAAAATATCAGCAAATAAATCTAAGGCAATAGCTTATTATAAATTTTTTAGATCATCATTATGTAAGGAACAGTCAACAAGTGAATGACTTTGAGACGAAGAGTAAAGCCAGTTTAATTTCTATGTAAATAACACAAGATGATTAGTATCTTACCCAATTGGGAGAATCTATATGGGGCAAGTCCTTAATAAAGGCTTTTGTGTGTGTGTGTTTATTATCAACGCCTAACCATTTTTCTATTTTTTTGTAACAATTTTGTAATAATTTAAATAATTAAATGACTTGTAAATTATTCGTGAAATGCTTAGAGTATATATATTTAAATACTTTAGGAAATTTAAAATTAATATTGTTTGTCCTTGGAAGGTTTAGATAAAATATTTTTTTAAATATATAAATTCTTCAAAGATTTTTGTCAACAATCAAACTACATGACAACATTATGCAAAATTTTTATGCACAAAGGTTTTTAAAAATCTTAGTTTCACTTCAGAGTTGGAAAAAAATATTTAGGCGAAAAAAAATAATCATCTATACCTTTTTTTCCTCTTATGTAATTAATGTAAATATTTTTAAAGATCTTGATAATTTAAATAATCATTGCATAAACAATGTTGCAAAGTAATCTTATTATCTTGTATAAAAGATATATAATTTCCTCAAAAAAAGAAAAATGATAAATATATTATAAATATATAGCTATATACCTTTGGTTTTCGCTTTATTAGTAATATTATACAATATCTCTATATATATAAAAATGAATGTTTGTATGTTTGTATGTTTGTTTGTCTTTGTCTTTGTATGTCTCTCTATATATAAAAATGAATGTTTGTATGTTTGTTTGTCTTTGTCTTTGTTTGTATGACTCCTATACAAATTCGCAGTAGATCACTAATTCAAACCAAAATTTCCATACATAGGTAAAAAATAACTGGGAAGACGATAGGCTATTTCAAAAAATATATAAATCAATTATTAAAACTATATATTCAAATTATTCAACTTAGCTCACAAACAGCGCCCTCTAGAACGCGTGGGCATCTGACGGCGGCGCGCGCCCATTGGCTGTTTTATACTCTTTACTTTTGTTTAGCTTTTAAATAACATATTTTCTTCTCTACTTTGCCTATTTTTATCACTATTTTATACTCTTTTCTTTTGTTTAGCCTTTAGAGATCTGAGATGCCTCCCAAGAAACGCAAACCTATTGGAAAAGTCCTACCAAAAGTGAGTAAAAAAAGAAATGTGCGAAGTGCTGAGACTGCTGTGCAACGTGAGCATCGTCTTAGGATTAATCGAGAAAGGGCCAGTACTTCGAGAGCGGCGGAATCCGTGGGACAGCGTGAGAACAGGCTTCAACAAGAGAGAGACAGGGCCAGTACCTCAAGAGCGGCGGAATCCTTGGAACAGCGTGAGAACAGGCTTCAACAAGAGAGAGACAGGGCCAGTACCTCAAGAGCGGCGGAATCCGTGGGACAGCGTGAGAACAGGCTTCGGCAAAAAAGAAACAGGGCCAGTACCTCAAGAGCGGCGGAATCCGTGGGACAGCGCGAGAACAGGCTTCAACAAGATAGAGACAGGGCCAGTACCTCAAGAGCGGCGGAATCCTTGGGACAGCGTGAGAACAGGCTTCAACAAGAGAGAGACAGGGCCAGTACCTCAAGAGCGGCGGAATCCTTGGAACAGCGTGAGAACAGGCTTCAACAAGAGAGAGACAGGGCCAGTACCTCAAGAGCGGCGGAATCCGTGGGACAGCGTGAGAACAGGCTTCGGCAAAATAGAAACAGGGCCAGTACCTCAAGAGCGGCGGAATCCTTGGAACAGCGTGAGAACAGGCTTCAACAAGAGAGAGACAGGGCCAGTACCTCAAGAGCGGCGGAATCCGTGGGACAGCGTGAGAACAGGCTTCGGCAAAATAGAAACAGGGTCAGTACTTCGAGAGCGGCAGAAACCCCACAAGAACATACGGCCAGGATTCTGCATGTCAGGGAAAGAACTTTGGCCTCACGAAACTCGCGTGATAGACTTTCCAATTTACTTTTAGAAGGTTTTAATTATGATTCGTGCAAAAATTACGAACAACACCCAAGTATTACTATCGGCCAAATGTCTATAGTATGTAACTACTGTAAAGCAAAGAAATTTAAAGATGAGCCTCCTGGCTTCTGCTGTAAAAATGGAAAAGTTTATCTTTCACCTCCGCAATTACCACCAGATGAGCTTTTTTCTTTGATGTCTGGCAATTCATCCGAATCCAATCATTTTTTAAGGAATATAAGAAAATACAATTCATGTTTCCAAATGACTTCGTTTGGTGCCACATCATTTTCAGAAGAAAGTGTTTTTCCAACAACTTTCAGGGTTCAAGGTCAGGTGTACCATAGAGCAGGTTCATTATTACCCTCACTTGATCAGCCTCCCCAATTTTTACAAATATTCTTCGTGGAAGATGCTCAGCTAGAGGTGAACCAAAGATGCCATTTCAGTTCTGCCTTGCGACATGGTACAGTATTGTGCCTACAGCGTATGTTTCATCGATGCAATCAACTTATAAAAATATTTAAAACAGCATTGGAGAATATGCCATCAGATGAATACAAGTTAGTAATAAGGGCTGATAAAACACCATCAGGTGAACACGAACGCCGTTTCAATGCTCCTCAAAGTAATGACGTTGCTGTAGTTCTATCAGCGGATGAGTTTAATCAACGTGACATCATTATACAACGCCGCAGCAATGCACTGAAACGCATTTCTGAAACACATAGATCTTATGATCCACTTCAATATCCTATAATATTTTGGGACGGCGAGGATGGCTACCATTTTAACTATAGACAGATAGACCAAAATACAGGTGTACCAACTAATAGAAAAGTTTCAGCTATGAGCTTTTATTCATATAGAATAATGGCCAGGGATAATGTTTATAATCACATTTTAAATTGCAGGCAATTATTCAGTCAATATATTGTAGATATGTATGCAAAAATTGAGAGCGAGCGTCTTCTTTACATCCGTCTTAATCAAAAAGAGCTCAGAGTGGAAGAATACATTCACTTGAGGGATGCTGTTGCCAATGATGGGATGGTTGCTAATTTTGGAAAATTGGTGATACTGCCAGCTACTTTCACAGGAAGTCCTCGACACATGCACGAGTACACACAAGATGCCATGGTCTTTGTTAGAACTTATGGACGCCCCGATCTTTTTATAACATTTACATGTAACCCTTCATGGCCTGAAATTAATGCCGAACTCTTTAATGGACAGAAACCGATGGACCGCCATGACCTGACAGCCAGAGTGTTCAAATTAAAGTTGAATAAATTAATTGCTCTAATAACAAAGCAATGCATATTTGGGGAGACTCGATGTTGGATGTTCACAATTGAATGGCAAAAACGCGGACTACCACATTCACATATTTTAATCTGGCTTAAAGACAAAATTCATCCTATTCAAATTGATAATGTTATTTCCGCTGAGATACCAAACCCAGAGGAAGACCCCAATCTCTATGAAGTGGTGATAAAAAATATGATCCATGGACCATGTGGCACTTTTAATATAAATGCACCATGTATGAAAAATGGCAAGTGCAGCAAAAATTACCCAAGAGACCTGATTAGTGATACACAAACTGGGTTTGATGGTTATCCTCGCTATAGGAGACGAGCCCCAGAAAATGGAGGTTTCAAAGGCAAGCTGAAGGGCCGAGGAAACACTGAAATTGAAGTTGACAACAAATGGGTTGTTCCATACTCCCCACTTCTTTCTAGAATGTTCAAGGCCCACATAAATGTTGAATATTGTAATTCAGTTAAGTCTATCAAGTATATTTGCAAATATGTGAATAAGGGCAATGATATGGCCATTTTTGGACTTTCCAAAGAAAACACTAATGATGAAATATCTCAGTACCTGTTGGGTAGATATATCAGTAGCAATGAAGCAGTTTGGCGGATATTGAGTTTTCCTATTCATGAACGTCATCCAAACGTTGTTCACCTTAGTGTTCATTTGGAGAATGGCCAAAGGGTGTATTTCACCAATGCTAATGCCCGGACAGTTGCGGCAGCACCACCAAACACTACTTTAACGGCTTTCTTTCAATTGTGTCAACAGGACCCGTTCGCAAAAAATTTGCTCTATCCTGAGGTTCCACGATATTACACTTGGAATGCTTCAAGAAAGAGTTTCTGCAGAAGGAAGCAAGGAACATCAGTTCCCGAACATGAAGGCATATTTGCCAGTGAAGCTCTCGGTCGAGTATATACTGTTCACCCTAACAATGCGGAATGTTTTTTTCTCAGAATGCTGCTTCATACAGTCCGAGGACCAACTTCATTTTCATCTTTAAAATGTGTTAATGGTGAAGAATGTCGCACATTCAGAGAAGCTTGCCAAAAGCTTGGCTTACTTGAGGATGATCAACACTGGGATAATGTATTATCAGAAGCAGCAAGTCAGTCTTTTCCTGAACAAATCAGAGAACTCTTTGCCATTCTACTGACCACCTGCAACCCATCCAATCCTCAAAATTTGTGGGAGAAATATCGTGAGAGCATGAGTGAAGATGTACTTATCAAAGCCAGAAGAGCTAACCCTACTCTTGACATAAACTTCTCATCCGATATTTTCAATGAAGCTCTTTTATTGTTACAAAATAAGTGTCTGGCCATCAATGATAGGACATTATCACAGCTAGGCTTGCAATCCCCGGAGCGATGTCAGCCGACAATATTAAATAGAGAACTTATGAGAGAAAAGAACTACAATATTGAACAACTTCGCAGGTTTGTTGATTCCAAGAAGCCTCTCTTGGTTGAAGATCAAAGAGAGGCATATAATAGCATTATGGACTGCATCAATAAACAACAGGGTGGCATTATTTTCCTTGATGCACCCGGAGGAACTGGGAAAACATTTTTAATTAATTTATTACTTGCTGAAGTCCGATCAAAGAATGCAATTGCACTTGCTATTGCCTCATCAGGGATAGCTGCCACACTCATTGCTGGAGGCCGTACAGCGCATTCAATGCTTAAATTACCATTAAACATTGCTAACGAACAATATCCCACATGTAACATTAGCAGTACATCTGGTCAGGCCCAAGTACTCAAAAGTTGTATAATCATTGTATGGGATGAATGCACTATGGCTCATAAGCATTCTCTTGAAGCCCTCGATAGAACTTTGCGAGACTTAAAGGGAAATAATAAACTAATGGGAGGAATTCTACTACTTCTAGCCGGTGACTTTCGTCAAACTCTCCCAGTCATACCGAGGTCAACTCCTGCTGATGAAATCAATGCTTGCCTTAAAGCTTCAGTTCTTTGGAAGCACATTAAAAATATTACATTAAGAACCAATTTGAGAGTACAAGTTTTAGGGGAACACTCTGCACAGAATTTCGCTCGCAAGCTTTTACAGATTGGTGAAGGTACATTCCCAAATGGATCCCCAATGTGTGATGTATCTTTTCCTCTTGATTTTGGAAATATAGTTTCATCTGTTGGGGAACTTATAGATAAAGTTTTTCCAAATATAGCAGAAAATTTCAGAAATCACGGATGGTTGTGTGAGCGAACAATTCTTGCTCCTAGAAACGACGCTGTTGATGAAATAAACAACTGCATCCAGGATATGCTTCCTGGCTCCGTAACTGAATACAATTCAATTAATACAATGGTTGATGTTGATGACACTGTGAATTATCCGTCTGAGTTTCTCAACTCTCTCAACCCATCTGGATTGCCACCACATCATCTACGGCTTAAGATTGGCTCGCCCATCATGCTCCTCCGAAATCTTGACCCTCCTAAGCTTTGTAACGGTACAAGACTTTGCGTAAAAAGACTGTTGCCTAATGTCATTGAGGCAACAATTTTAACTGGGAAGGAGAATGGAAAAGATGTGTTGATTCCTCGCATTCCATTGATACCGAATGACTTTCCTTTTCTTTTTAAACGCTTGCAATTCCCTGTACGGTTGGCATTTGCCATCACCATCAACAAGGCCCAGGGGCAATCCCTCAAGTGTTGTGGTGTCAATCTTGAATCTCCATGTTTTTCCCATGGGCAGTTATATGTAGCATGCTCAAGAGTTGGCTCACCAAATCATTTGTACATATATTGTAAAGATGGAAAAACTAAAAATATTGTTCATAGACAGGTTTTATAAAATTGCAGAAGCCATTGCTTAAATTTTAGCATGCGCAGTAATATATACCAAGTAATGCTTACATATAAATTTATAATGCTGATATATATCTTAATAAATATTGTTGCAATGTTCTGTCCGCTTTACCTTTTTTTCGGTGTTCGCTTTCCCCATATTATATACTAGCAGAGTGACCCAGGCAATGCCCGAGGAATGCTCTAACCAAATATATATTCACTAGGGCAGATAAGCACTCGGGTAAATCCCGGGCGTACCCCGGGTCACTCTGCTATTATGTCTAAAAGTGAATGTATGTCCGGTATACAAATTTGTAGGAGTTCACTAATTCGAACCAATATTTTAATACAAGGAAAACGATAGGCTAATTCAAATTATATAAAAGTGGATATTCTGATTTCAGTACAATTTTGATTAAATTATGCTGATGCAAACAAATAGATTATGCTAATAACAAACAATTATAAAAAAAATTCTTATCTAAATATATATCACTCGGGTAGATATGCACACGGGTAAACCCCGGGCGAAGCCGGGTACATCCGCTAGTAAAGAAATATAAGAGAAATAAATGCTAGAATAAAAAGAACGCGCTTTCAAAACAAAGGAATTGATGATGATAAATGCAAAAAATCTACGATTGTAAAACAGATTAAATTAAAAAATAAAAATAACTGTTAACATTAGGAAAATAAAAACAGAACTAACATACGAAGAAAAAAATAACGAAAATTTTGGTATATAGATCGTTATGTGTAGTTCAGAATCTTCGGAGGAGATAGCTTAGGACTTTACAATGGAAAACTCTGTTACGGTATTATCTATATAGATTGTTACTTAAACTATAGATATGATTAATAAAGCATTCTGCAACGAATACCATTAAGTGAGCAGATATTTTTGAGTAGTATTCCCATTAATATGTGCACTGTGTGACAAGGAAATTACAGAAGAACTCCCCCAATACCTGCTTAATTGTACAGCCCTTGATGCAGAGAGGAAGGCCTTATATCAACAAATTAAATGTACCAACACTTCACCCTACGTATTGCTTTCAAAAATATCAGCAAACAAATCTAAGGCAATAGCTTACTATATTTTTTTTTAGATCATCATTATGTAAGGACCAGTCAACAAGTGAATGACTTTGAGACGAAGAGTAAAGCCAGTTCAATTTCTATCTTACTACCTATGTAAATAACACAAGGTGATTATTACCTTACCCAATTAGGAGAATCTGTATGGGGCAAGTCCTTAATAAAGGCTTTTGTATGTGTGTGAGTAGTATTCTTTTGATTGAATATTGGAAAATGAGCTTGGTTAAGACCATCCTATTCTGTAAAAGGCTTACGAAAATGTGACACAAATGAGTAAATTTATCAAAGTAAATCCTCGAATCACTTTACAGGAGCTGTGGAGGTAGAGACAGGCATCAAACAAATGCTACAGGTGTCTGGAAAAGAAACTCAACTCCAGAAACCTGTAGCAGTTGTTTGATTAATATCCAGGAAATTGTAATCAATTTTGATAAAGACAAAGGTATCTCAATGATTGCATACATTATAAGAGAAAAATTTGAACCTTAAAAACACCTGAAAAATTAATCCTAATATCCCTTACAAAAAACAGAAGCTGTACTGGCTAGAATCTTGGGGAAACATGATTAAGAAATGACTATTCCTTCAATATATATCACAATTATGTTCTATTCCTATTTACTGAAAACTCAAATCAAGACTAAAATAGATGTGTTTCGACAAAAGAAATGACATTCTCGAAATATTGCCGAAATACTAGTAGAAAATTAAGAAAACAGATTCACTTGATTTTGTAACTAAAAGTTGCTGATGACATGTGCCATCTGTAGGAATAAATAAGATGGGGAAAACCATCAGGGACTTAGTTGATGATATTGATATGCTGTTTGCTTACCTTATCAATCTGAGATCACAGTACAGTTTCACTTTGATAATATTTTTTACACCAGTAGTGGGTTTGAAAAAAAAAAAAAATTACTGACCCGAACGAGCGTGTTGAATCTTGAGAATGAAGTTCTCAGTTGTATGATCAGTTCTTTATTCAATACATAATACAATTCAGATATAAAAAAATTGCGATATATTTTTATAAAAAATCTAAAAACCTTACGCAATAAGTTTCTTTGTTGACTTCTCATGTCTAGCAATGCCCGCAACCTTGCAGAAAATTGACATGGACCCAGAAGCGCAGCTTTACACACCCAAGATAGTGGACATTGCTGCTGCTGTGATAGAGATGCATGGAGACATCTGAGGCTCTTCATTGGACACAATAACAGCAACAATTGACTTGAATCCTTCGACAATTATTAGAAAAAGAAAAATAAAATTACCAAGGATGAGTTTCTTATCATAAAGATAGAGGCTGCCTGGCCGGAATTCATAGTTCTTCAAATTAAAGATACTTCGGTCAGTAAATCTTTTCATTATCTCGACGTTTCGACAAAATTTTTGTTTGCTCCTGACGAGGACAAAAGAATTTTGTCGAAACAATAAAAAATATTCACTGGCCGAAATATATTTAATTTGAAGAGTTTCTTATATTGAATGTTTTACGTTTCAAGCTTTCGGGTATTAACGACCCTTCTACAGGAATAAAAACCAAAGTTTCTTTATTGAAAAAACATTTAAAATAAAGTTTAACAAAGTAAAAGAAATCATAATTGATATTATGCCTTCAATCTGGGAACTTATTGGACATGCCTTGTAGGTATACCCAAGGACCAATGTGCATACATTTTAAAAAGTTTGATATCATGGTTACAATAACTTACAGAAGCTGACTATGTGTATGATAAAATCAGGTCTATTAGAATCCCCCATATATGTATTGTCTTAATGGGTTATACGTCCCTATTGGATATAATGTTAAACTTTCATGAAATGAGGTAAAAAATGATGGCAAACCATCTCCAGAAAACTTTGTGAGAATTATCATGAAAGTTTTATAACATCTATAAAATAAGAAGAAAAAAAAAGTGTTTTGAGGCGAGTATCCTTCTACTTTAGTTGAAGACATTAAAGACCGTTAGAACTTCTTTTTTTCGGATTTGTCCAACTTTAATTTTAAAGTTGAGTCAGAGTGTTTTACGGATCATTAAATGTTAATTAGTTGGATATGATTTGCTTATAGAGCTATGAGGTATCATTTTCCCGAGATGCGCCGAGTTTCGAGCCTGGCTTGCACGAATCTGTCCGAAAGAGCGGCCCCGTCAGTTCCCCGCGAGTGAACGCTGGCAGCGCCTCGATCGATGCGCGGCAGAGGAGCGGCCGATGTGGACGGCGGCGCTGAGCGGGCTGTTGGTCGCGGCGACGCTCACGGGCAACGCGCTGGTGATCGTCGTGGTCGCGCGACGCCGGCGGATGCGGAGCGTCACCAACCTGCTGCTAGCCAGCCTGGCGACCGCCGACCTCACGGTGGCAGCGCTTGTCATGCCGCTACTGGCTCTACACGACGTTCTCCAGCGCTGGCCGCTCGGACAGACCGCCTGCCGGCTGTGGATATCCTGCGACGTCATGTGCTGCACGGCCTCCATCCTCCACCTGCTCCTTGTGGCCCTCGACCGCTTCTTCGCCATCACCCACCCGCTGCGCTACCGGGCGGTCGTCACCCGGCGCCGCGTGGCTCTCGTCATCTTCTCCATCTGGGCCTGCAGCGCTGCCATCTCCTTCATTCCCATCTTCATGGGCTGGTACCGCGACGTGCTCCAGCCCGAACCTCCCGACGAGTGTTCTCTCCGAGTCAACAGGGTCTACGCAGTGGTGTCCAGTCTGACTTCCTTCTATCTTCCCCTTCCTATCATGTTTTATGTTTATTTCCGCATTCTCGTAGTGGCGGAGAGACAGGCCCGTGAGATCAAACAGCTTGAGCAGTCGCTTGCTGGAGCGGCGCAGAGAGTTCGCCGAAGTCTTCGCCGTCGCTCGCGGCAACTACTGACAGACACTAAGGCCATCCGTACTCTCGGCATTGTGATGGGAGTGTTCTGCGTGTGTTGGCTGCCGTTCTTCCTCATGTACGTCATCGTGGCTTACTGCCAGGAATGTGAGCCGAGCTACGAAGTTCGGAGCGCCATCACGTGGCTCGGCTATGTGAACTCAGCTTTCAACCCGTGCATCTACGCCTTTCTCAACAAGGAGTTCAAGACGGCCTTCATGGAGGCTCTCACGTGCCGACTGAACGAGCGGCGCGACAGCGAGGCCAGCACGGTATCGGCGGGCGCGGCGCGGAAGGCCCGGCTGCAGCCCTGCCCGCCCAGCTCCGAGCCCCGGACCCCCAGCCTCACCCCGGACCACAGCTGGCCCCACGGACCTTTCCTCAAACTCAACAGTCCCGCCGCGCTCCGCTCCCCGTCGGACTTCGGGGGAGGGGACATGCCCTTCGCCCTCTGAACTCCAGGTGGGCCACACAGTTTCCTAACTCTCTATTTTCTAATAAATGCCAAACTTTCTGTAATATGGCTCTCATGTCCTCACATTTCAAACACTCGAGTTGTGTGTATTGGAAAGATATACACTCATGGATAAAACTTAAAGAGATGGAAGGTCCTTAATATCGTCGGTCACATATATATATATATTTGAAGGAGACAGAGACAATTTTATTCACACTTGATTATCACGTGTGTCTTCAATAAAGGTGACTGTGTATCAAATATCTTTCAGAGCTATTGTCTGAATCCGATATACAGGCGAAAAGGTACAACTTTCTTAAGTTTTGTCCACGAGTGTATATTATACGCCAATTTTATTGAAAGGAACATACCATTGATGATAACAAGGCCCAATATATATAACGAAGACATTATCTTAAGTATAAATTAAGCATAAATTAATATCTTAAGAACATAATAACCCACAGAAGTGAGAGATTCACCTCTCCAAACAAGGATACACATTACTCCATCCTTTCAGAGATAAAATCACAACTTTGTGTAAAATAAACCCTCAAAAGATGATCATATACCAAGAAAAACACAGAAATATATATATATGCCTATAAACAATCATATTTTGTCTATAAATAAAAAAATTATAAAATAAACAAAGCTTCCAGGGCTAAATTTCTTGTACAACCTTTTATTTTCAAACTTTCGGATTTGTCAGTCCTTCAACAGGAATATCACGTTAAAAATTAATATTAAATACTATTTTTATATAGACATTATTATTTACATATTTTAAATACTTATGATATATTGAGAGAAAAACATATTACATTATTTCTGTGTGAAAAACAACTTTTGAAAATATACGTGCGTGGTGGATGGTACGTGCTGGTTGAACGATATCTCGAGACTTCAAATTAAATTTAATAAATTCGTGAACTATTGTGTTATATATAGAAGAGTGCCTACATCTATGGGATAGTATTTGTCCATATTGTTCGATATGACAATTGACAATTAAAAATTGTTTATTAACATCTAGTCAACAGTCAAAAGAGCGTCTACAGAGTTTAAAATAGTAGAGAAAATATATACACCAGACGAGGCCTTCTCTGAAGGTACGTCTGGATCCTATCAGGAACTTAGAACCGTCTTGAGTTCAGACTTGCGAGTTATGGAATCCTTGTCCCGAGCATGCTCGATGACAGTGTTAAGGAATTTGACAAGAATAATCCTATGTTCAGGCGCGAGTTCCGCGAGGAGACCCTCCCTAAGATTGGGGTACAGGACCGTATACACGACATTTGTTCGGTATGTTTATGATATTTCAATTCATTTGTTTATGCTTTTTTTTCTGTTTGGTTATCATAGATTCTATTAAAAGTCTTTGGTATTTACTATGGATATTGTCATAATACACTATGGGTTGAGATAAGTTAAATGTGTTGAACTATTAAAGATCTTGGATAGCTATTGTTAATACACCAATACCTCGCTTTGCGTCGTTTCGTTTTGCGTTTTTTTTTCGAAGTTGCGTCGCTGCTTAATTTTTACTGATTTTCACTGTGCGTCGTTAGATTTTCGAAGTTGCGTTGTTTTGGATTCGAGTCTTTAATTTTTTTAATTTTTTTTCCCTAAAATATGGCAACACCTTTGTTTTTGATTGCGCCTTCACATATTTTCACTTTGCGTCGTGTTTTTTTGGAACGTAACCCCGACGCAAAGCGAGGTATGGGTGTATTTCTATTATGTTCGGCTATTCTATTATAAAATATATTGTTATATTAACCAATTTTAATTTAGTCACCGACATTTTGAAATATAAATGATTTCATATACCCTAACACATAGATAAAGCTAAAAGTTTATTCTGAATGATTTTTTTATAAAGCAAGCAAATGACTGAATCTTTAAACAACACACACATGTAAATGAAAAACACCTTCCAAAGATAAAACAAGTCTTATAGACAAACCTATGCTCATTCCTCTTTCTATTTTCGGTAATTTGCTAATTCAAATTAAATACACAACTTTCTTTATATATGAACCTCTTCATCTCCTACTTACAAGTTTGTTAAGGCTTACTCATACAATTTACAAGTACTTCTGCGATAGATAATTCTTACCTAAAACTAATTAAATAAGTTAATCTCTTTTACAATCGTTAAGCCTAAAATTCCACTATGTTTGAAAACTTGTTTTCGAATTCATTAGAAACGTTAAGCACATAAGTAAATTTTGAGTACTAATTTTTGCTGGTATTGAAAATGTTTATTACTTTTTATACTTATATTTAATCTCTCGATATATTTATACATTTCGAACATGATAAGCGCCATTTTATTCAAAAAGTATTATATATATATTCATGGACAAAACTTAAGGAAAAATAATACAAATGTGTTATTGTAATGTAATAAGGTGCATAAATTATGAAAAAGAAAAAAGGGATCTCCTTATCGTGCAACTGAAAGTTGCTGATGGCTTGCGTTATTTATCGGAATATACAGTTAAACCTGTCTATAGCGCCCCCCCCCTAAATAGCGCCTTTCTCTCTATAGCGCCCGATTTTAAACATTAAAATGTAAACATTTTACATTAAAAGTGACCTGTCTATAGCACCCCCTCTCTATAGCCCCCTATTTTGGTGAGTTCCAAGAGGGGGCGCTATAGAGAGGTTTAACGGTACATCAAATTTAAAAATCAACAAATAGTTTATATATATTCCGATAGATGGCACAAGCCATCAGTAACTTTCAGTCGTACGATAAGGAGAGAGATGCCTTTTTCTTTTTCAAAACTTAAGGAAGTTGTACCTTTAGAATGTATATATATGTCGTGGTCAAATGAAGAGGCGCAGCCGTTATGCCAAGCGAACAGCGCACCCGCGATGTCTGCCACTTTATTTTTTGTACCGCCTTTTATACATGTATGAATTTACATATTTACATTTTAACACAAGCGTAACATATTTACATACTTATTTTGACGAAAATAAATTTATCTCTTGGCAATAACTATACAAATTATGACATATATATATTAATTTATTGTATCATATATTTTTTATCATTTTTAAAAGGAGAACTTTCGAATTTACATGTATGGGGGATCCGTCTTTATATATGAAAATAAGAAGTGATTTATGTTTAAAATTGGAAACTTCCTTAATGAGTGTAGTTATAATTGATAAGTTTTAATTATTTCTTAGTTACAAGCTTTCGAAGAATTCTCTTCGTCAAGCAAAGTTATAAATAATGATATGAGATATTGTAAGTTGAATGGTTTTTGTAATTCTGCTTCTACATATTATCACAGAATTATTGTCACAGAGTAATCTGTGGTGGCCCACTTGGTAGATCATCATCAATCACGTGATGTCAGAGTTTTGTTTGTAAATAGTTTGTTTATATATCTCTCGGTTGTATTGAGAGAGCTGAC
This sequence comes from Cordylochernes scorpioides, assembly GCA_030710605.1. Lineage (NCBI taxonomy): Eukaryota > Metazoa > Arthropoda > Arachnida > Pseudoscorpiones > Chernetidae > Cordylochernes > Cordylochernes scorpioides. The sequence continues at coordinate 13,805,566 of CP092863.1, forward strand.
AAACTTTGTAAATACTTTCCTTAACACAAAGCAATAACGCGCCATCTATACATATAAAATGAAAGGATTTAAAAGCACGAATGTTTCCTTTATACATAATATTCTTGTTGAATTTGTTCTATGATTACACGTTCTGGTCTCATAACCTTGATATGGACCAATCTAACATTGACATGAAGTCAATCCCTCAAGGACGGTACATATGTATGTACAATTTAATTATTTACATATTTATCTTAAGAAGCCACTGGGACCAAAATTATTTCTGGTCCCAGTGGTACAGCCTACTCCACGCTGACGAGCACCAACAGCGCCAAACGCGTTCGTTGATGGCTTTTCTTGATTTATCAAGAAATTGGGTTGGCCAAATATCAGGGAACAGGTTAAATCAATGTTTAGTTGATTTCTACTCCACTAGATGGCGCTCTGCCTTCTGTAAAGCACATGTTCTCTTGGTCAGGATATTCCATTTTTATTTTTAATATCAACACCTGACCTTTTTATTTTGATTTTTTTTTCTATTATTTTTTTCACATATTTATATATGAAAAACAACCATATATTGAAAAACAACCACACACCAGACTTTGATAAAACAGATATTTTATACCAGAACATAAATGAAAAACATTGCCGATTATTTTTGGAAAGTTGGACCTCCGCAGAAGACAAAGACAGTATAAATAGGAAAATTGAACTACCAGAGATATATTCGCAATTTAGATCGTCATAAAATATTTACAGTTTAATTTTTCATTTTATTACTTCAAATTCCCGATATTTTAGGTCTATATTTTAATTAATTTAATAGGGAGAGGTACACATTTAGAAGCACGTAAAAATGTTTAATGCTTAAAACGCATTTTTCCTTTTATATATCTTTCTTTAAATTTATGTAAAATCGTTTAAGTTTATTCCAAATACAATCACACGCTTATTTTATATATATGTATTATGTTATTATATATAATGATAGTTCAATGTCTTCAATGTTTTATTTGTGTGATATCATTTTTTAAAAATATTTTCCCATTTTCACTTATATTTTATTTCAAATTTCACAATTTTACATTTAAATTTATTTCAATATTTTATTTTAACCAACTTTTCAAAATTTTTTTGCGCTTTGTGTTTTCAGTAAAAATTTTAGTTTAACATTTATTTAATATTTATTTTGTTATTTTTATTTATTTTTATAAGAAAACTTTTTTCACACATAGTACAAATAATTTTAAATATAAAATAGACATTATTGTTAATTTTCGAAATATTCACACCCATTTTTTACAAAATTTATTTTGTCCATAATAAAAATATATATATCAATTTTTTCTCCCCATCGAATATAACAAAATATTTTTAAAACTTAATGCTGTTGACGTTATGTGGCGCTGAGTTTGTTGTTGACACAATTTAAAATGTTATAACATCTTGATAAAGGTTGGCGTTCAGCCAACTGAAATATTGGTAAAATAAATGATATTTTGATCCAATATATGCCTTTTTAATTAACTATTTATATATGTTTCATCCCCTTTGTGAATGTATTTACATACATATTATTGGTGGATGAAATCTTCATAATAGGTTATGAATATCTATTGATTTATGTTGGTTAGATTAGTATTTTATATCGTTCTGGTATTTCTATATACAGTTAAACCTGTCTATAACGCCCCCTCTAAATAGCGCCTTCCTCTCTATAACGCCCGATTTTAAACATTAAAATGTAAACATTTTACATTAAAAGTGACCTGTCTATAGCACCCCTTTCTATAGCACCCTATTTTGGTGAGTCCCAAGAGGTGGCGCTATAGACAGGTTTAACAGTATATATATTGATGGTAAATAGACTTTAAAAAATATTTCATTGTTTTTATACTATATAGCGTTAGTCTTTGGTGTTTATTTTTATATTGGTATTTTGAGTGCATAAAAATCGCTGATATAAAACCTGGTTCATGGCTCATTGCTTACATATGCTGATAGAGTTTTGATATGACATCTTTTCTGTTACTTCAGTATTTATTGTTCTTTTAGTCAGTCTAGAGGATTCTTGAAGTTTCACTAAATGGAATTTGGTTTATCTGTTTTCTCTTTTGTATCCTTTGTTTTTGATATAGGTTTTTTTTAGAATAATAGAGAGTATACAACCAAATTTTATTAACCTACATGGCATTTTTGACAAATACTCTGATGAATAGAAGTGTATTCACTATACATTTTATATAAATCGAATGGGGATAAACCACTTACCAGTATTCGAACAATAGTCTGTGATACAGGTCACAGAGAGATATCAGGTTTAAACCTTTTCCCACTACTTTGATGTTGTAAGAAATGAAAGAATTGAAGCACGAACGTTTATTTTACACAAAACAAACTTCTACTGTCCTTACTGAGATGATAAATATTGGGAGGGCTTTGCTCATAAGTGGCAAACCTTACCAGCGGTTTCACCAATTTAATTTACCAGACCGCTTCTTAGAGATCTAATACTGCATTGGACGATTCTGATTATATTTGCTACAGTGAAGAGTGAAATATTAGAAATGGTATTGAAGCAAACTATGGATATAAGCTGTTAGGATAGTGGAATTACAAATAATATTTTACATTGAGCAATGCTCTTCCACAAACAACAAGGACAAAGTCAGTTAGGCATAATAAACATCTATGATCATGAAATAGTAAATTTGGACTATTGATTATATATATGTATATATAAACTCAGGATCATATCTTGTTTATATTCATTCTTGATTACCTAAATCTAAACTGTAAGGCTTCACAATTATTGTTAATAAATTCTATTTTGAAACATTAAAGAGTGAGTCTCTAAATTAAATACACCACAATTGGAATCCTGTACCACGTATTTCAGAAGGAGTTTCAAAATTCTAAAAGTTTCTGGCACCTCGGAGGAGTTCTCCGGACAAGAAAATCGTCCTACAATTATAGTAAATATTTAATTTTATTATATATCAAGGACAGAGTGTAATAAATAAATGTAAATGGACATTTTAAGCATTTACTAAAAGATATCTTTTTTTGCACATCCTCCAAATTCTAAATGTATTGTAGCTAAAGATAGGAAAAACACCAACTGTCTTATCACCTCACTCTGGATAGGTATCCCATATCTGTTAAAAACAATGATAACAAAATTAGGGCAAAATATTAGTGTCTGGATTGTGACAATTAAACAACTTTATTGACATCTCGTCAATCTTTACACTCAAAAGGGCGTTATAAGGTAATAATAATGGTAGGAATGAAGAGAGATATTTACAATCGACGTAGCCCTCTCCGAGGGCACGTCCGAATCAGGAGCTTAAAGCCGCCTTGAATCTAGACAGATCCCTGCCATTTGGGGAGTTCATGTTCGGAACATGTTTGATGATAATGTCGAAGAATTTGTGTCTGGATTGTGTGTGTGGGTACATATAGGCACCATTGGATCACCATTATTGGAATCTTCGATGTGAATGAAACAAGTGTAATAATGAAGTCGTTTCAAAGTTTATAATCATACCAGCTATAACATCTCTTTCGGCTGATTCCGCCTATTTCACAACTGCTCTCATGGGCCAAAATGGATTATACGTAACCCCTCCCGTACTGATAAAGAACGAAACCATGGTATACAATTTGAGTCAAAAGGCGATCCATCAAATAAGTTTATATAAAAAGACGTATCTGTAAAGAAAAAAAAAACAATTTTTTTCTCAAAATATTTCGAGAAATTGCTCCCTCTTTATTTTAAACTTTTTTAACTACTTAAACTAATTTTTAATTATTTTTGACCAATGACAAATTTGTTTTCATGTGATCTACAATAATTTGTAAACTAAGTTTACTTTACAATAAATTGATAAAGAGGGATCAATATCTCAAAATATTTTGAGAAAAAATTGATTTTTTTTTCTTTACGGATCCAAGTACGTCCTTTTATATAAACATGGTATACAGGTTGTTGACTTGTGTTGGGATTGTGGACGCCCGTGTTGTGGCATTTTAAATATATATATGTTGTTGTTGTTGTCGTGTCCAATGAAGGGCCTTAGATGTCTCCAGGCATCTCTATCACAGCAGCAGCAATGTCCATTATCATATTGTCAGGAGGACAGAGTTTCCTGGTATTCCCTCTTATCTGGACCGACCGGTCGGGGTAAACAGTGGCGTCACGTGGAAGGAGGAAATATCTCAGTTCTCCCCTTTGGCTCTAACGGCTGGGTCGATTTGGCTCATGTAAATATAAAATAAGAGTTATATTTACATGAGCCAAATCGACCCAGCCGTTAGAACAAGAGGGGAGAACTGAGATATTTCCTCCTTCCACGTGACGCCACTGTTTACCCCGACCGGTCGGTCCAGATAAGAGGGAATACCAGGAAACTCTGTCCTCCTGACAATATATATATATATATATATAAATCGTTTATATGAAATATGAAATTTCAAAACCTTTGAAAAATATTGTATTCCCCCAATGAATTGTGTAAAATAATTAAATATAAACGCCAGAACACAATCTAAACTTGAGAGAATTCTGAATGAAAGAATGCGCTTGTGCTTCTCACTATGGCTCCCTTTACTTGCAAAAGTCCAATCTCCCCAGTGAGTGGTAGTAACCACAAAGGGCTCTGGCACACTTGTAAGTACATAGTCGAACTGCTTTCTATATGTGTAGACATGTGGTGCATTTACAGTAAAAGTAGTCTCTAACTACCCACCAAGGATATAACGGCCTGTACAAGCGGTGCTAGGGAGAGAAAAAAAAGAATTAAAAAAAAAAATTACGACTTATTTCAGTCGTCGTTCATTTTATATTTTAGATATTTAGTAATTAAAGTGTCAATTTGCTCGGAATGATATGAGAAACAGGAGAATAACTTTACGTAGAATCTAGATGAATAGCCATTTAATAATAACAAGGGAAAAATAAAAATACACAAATTTATAATTTACTTTATATATAATACGTGTTAAACCACGCATAATTTTCTTTTTTTGCTTATCCCTAGTACACGTGGTACAGGCCATGATGATAATCATGGTGGGTAGACATTGGCGACTGCTTTTACTGTAAGTGCACCACATGTTTACATATGTGAAAAGCAGTTCGACTTTGCACTCACAAATGTGCCTTGGTTACTTGCACTCGCTGGTGGGGTTGGACTTTTGCAAGAATTGGGGGTCATTGGAGAATTCACCACGCATAATGATATTAATCAATTTCTAAAAATGACAGTAATATACACTCATGGACAAAACTTAGGAAGTGGAAAGTCTTTGATGTCGCCGATCGTCTATTTTTTTTTTGAGGAAGAAGACAGAGGCAATTTTGTTCACACTTGGTTATCTTGTGTGTATTTAATAAAGGTCACTGTAATAGCTTTCAGAGTTATTGTATGAATCCCGTTATACATGCTAAAAGGTACAACTTCTTCAAGTTTTGTCTATATTGAGTGTTGTATATGAAAAATAGAATAAAAAAAAGACAAAAGTAACGAATATCAAGGTGGTAATGAATTTATAATACAAATAATATATCTTCTAATAATGTAATTGGTCGTTGTTGTTCACTAGAGCCATCTATCGGAATAAATATCAACTATTGGTTAATTTGATATAAATCGTTAGAATAAAACTACATTAAGGTTCAATTGAAACGTTTCCGATAGAGATCTTGTCAATTACATAGGTGTACATTACACACAATTATTGGTGCAAGGATAAAATGATGTGAAACATATTACCACGTGGAAAATTAGGGAAGACCAACTTCAGAATGAGATAACAATAAATTGTTAGGCAAGAACAAACTATGAATGATAAACAAAATATAAGCAAAAGAGGGAAGTGTACAGAGTATAGCAAAATATAAACATAAAAAATAATACTCTGCTAAATAATAAATACTTTGTTACAATATGAATGCTATAACGCACAATCTATATATAGGAAATGTAAGCATTTATGGACGAACATTTAGCCATGGATTTGGCTCAGCCACTTAACCAACTAAACACCTCTTTTGCAGATTGTGAAAATTCCATTATATCCCTTGTGGATCTCGTGGAATTAAGTCCGCTCTAGACTGACGAGGGCCATTAGACCCAAACCATGGTCTTTAGGTGAACGCTTTTCAGTTTGCCGGTGTTGTGGCTTTGTCACCGATCCGAGGCCGCCAGTGACGTCTAGCAGTGAGGTCTATTTTGACGGTAGAGGCGACATTTGTCTTTTTAGACGGATTAATTTTCATACATAAAACAAACTTCTGTCCATATTTTGCTTGAAAACTATTTCTGAGATTCAATCCTTCAGTATAGCATATACAAGCAGAATCATCTAATAAAGTATTAGAGCTCTTAGAAGCGGTCTGGTAGATTAAATTGGAGAAATTGCTGGAAGGATTCACCACTGTTAAGCCAAACCCTCCCAATATATTTTATTGCAGTAAGGACAATAGAAGTTTGTTTTATGTGTAAAAGAAATATTTATGCTTAAATTCTTTCATTTCCTATATAGAAATGTACAACGATATTTGGTACAAGGTGACTCTACCACCGATGCAGATTACGGTGGAAAACGATAGATAACATTTTCTGATAGATGGCACAAACCATCACTTACATAATTAGGAGAAGTTTCTCAAACATAAAATTATAAAAATATTCGAAAACCTTACACAATATGTGGAAAAATAGTACAAATGTGATATTGTATTGGGATAAAGTGCATAAATTAAGAAAAAAGCATCCCCTTATCGTGCAACTGAAAGTTGCTGATGGCTTGCGCCAATCATCGGTATAAATATCAATTATTCTCGTTGATTTTTAAATATTCCAGAATTGGCCAAATACCCATTTTTGATTAATCAAGAAAAGCTAACCACGGACGCGTTTAGGGCTGTTGGCCCTCATCAGCGTGGTGCAAGCTGTACCTCAACGACCAAAAAACAGGTCATTCTGGCATCCTGAAAAAATCATGAAACGGGTAGTTAAGACCAGAATTGCGTGAGACCGCGACAAAATGTGGAAAAACTTGGAAAAAATCTTAACTTACACAACAAGTTTCTTTATTACGAAAACATCACGAGCTTTCGACCTCTCGCGCTTCAACAGACAAAAACCTAAGAGTGAGCAAGGGATGGTGGCTATTTATACTGGGAGTAACCTGTGAGACGGTACATTTAAGTTTTATCTTTCTAAATCTAATGAACTGTTCAAGAAATTCTTTCCAATTGCTGTCCCAAATTTCATTTCTTCTGATATATTCACTACTTCATTCTTAACAGGCAAAGGACCCTTCTTAAGTTTCCTATTCAAGCTGAATGTTACCAATGATCCAACATGTGAATGCCGCTTAGATGTTGAATCACCAGAGCATCTTCTTTTAACATGCCCTCTGACTAAACAAATTGTGTATGTAGATACTTTAAAACATTAACAAATTCTTTTTGTGTATATACTCTATCTTATTAGAACTTTGTTAAGTTTAGAACTATTTGTACAATAATTTACAAAACACTACTAATCCATCGTGTAAATATTTAATCATATATATGTAAATAATACTAGCACAGCACAATAGTCCTTTGGACTTCGTGCTTTTGTAACAATAAATAAAAAAGTACATAGAATTGTTTGATATATTAATTTGTTTTTCTGAAATAATCCCTTGTATAATATCATCTGAGATAAAAATCTCCATCCAAGAAAGAGTGAATTGCAGAAAATATAATTTAATTAACTCGTACATTCCACGAGAGTTTCAGCCGTACAGAAGTAAAGTTAATTACAACGTCTTTTTTATAACGCCTAATTAACTATATAGCTATTGAAGAAGACTGCAACACCCGAAAGCTCGAGTCACCTCAATTATATTTTTAGCAAGACACTCTTCCCCGGATAAAAATATTTTATCTCAAATTATAATAATTTATTTTTTATATTCAGTAGAAACCTCCATGAGAGGACACTCGCACTAGAGGACACCTCTCTATAAAAGACAGTTTTCATTTGCAAAATTACCATTTTTGCTACTAAGAAACTCTCTGGTAAGAGGACACCTCTCTTTAAAGGACAATTTGGCTCTGTAATTAGGTGTCCTTTACAGGCAGGTTCTACTGTATATAGAATTTAAGTGTCTTAATGATTCTACGTATTATAGGTGAATCAGAACTCACATTTGATATTATAAGATTTTATTCTAATTTGGATAAAGAGAGAGATTGAATATACTTTTATTAATCGTACATATAATATTATATTGGGTTAATATATATTTTAAAAAAAATTAAACTTAATATATTATTTCAGACGAATCCCACTGAGGGTCGTCTGGTGTGATGTCATATTCCGCCCTGAAGTCGGACAACGTTCCGCGTAGATTGGACTTCTCCCCGACATTTGCTATTGCCATGTCGAAGAATAGCTTCAGAGCAGACCTCTGTTCAAACGACAGGTACTCTAGGACGTTCCCCCTGTAAGAACGGGAGACAACAGTGTCAGAGAGAGAGAGATTGAGATTGAAACTGATTTATTTCAATGTTCATATAAAGATTATATATGGTTAATTACAAAATTTAATAAATACGAATAAATAAGATTATATAATGATAAATATAGTAATAAATAGATATAAATAGTTAAAATAATTGATAAATATACACAAATATATAAATAAATATAAAAGTCGTCATTGGTGACGCCCACCTCGGGAAAGACTCGGCCACCGGTGGACTGCAAGAGTTCTTTCCCACAGAGTGAGTGAAAGAGAGAAATAAAGTCGTAAACTTAATATTCTTTTGAATAAATAAAATAGATTGAGCGCTGTCACAAACTTTATCTTTCAACTTAGTCATTCGGAGCATTATTTAACGACGTTGATTTCAGCCGGTGAATTTTATTGGAGAATATTTTATATATAAATCATAACTCCTCTTTTTGATCTTAATTGGGACGCTAGCAAGATGACAGATCTTCCTACCTCAATACGACCTCAGCTACAGCGAGGATCCTGAAATCAGCAGCTCTCCATCACTCTCAAATGGGGTTTGTTTTTTTTCCGGAAAGAGAGCGTTGACACCTCACTTCTAAATAAAAATGATACTTAAAATAAGTCCAGAAAAAATCATAATTGGCATCTATCGATACAATTTTGTAACAAATATGTTTGGCAATGTGTTTCTCTTTTATCTCTACAGAGACATTACTGTAATAATAAAAGTTAATGAATTAGAGGGCTTGGCTCATCAGTGACGAACCCTCTCAGTGGATTCACCAAATTAATCTCCAGACCGCTCTACTATTGTATTGTACTGATTTTCTTATATATCCTTCATTTTATAAGAAAGACAGCTTTGAGGTGTTTAATGAACCTATGGAAATAAGCCTATAGGTCTGTAGAGGTGTTTGCATATAGTAAGGGGTCTGTAGAGATAAAAGAAGCCCATTACGCCTCGGTGAATGACATCTTACGAGAAGGTCTAACATGTGTGAGAGAGAGATGTATAGGGAGGGAGTAACGGAATGACTCCTCAGTACTTCGCTTATTTGACGGAGGTTGTGTTGACCCATCGGTTGTGTTTGTCTTGTGGGGGCTAAGTGCAGCGGTGTTTACATCCAAGTTACGTGTCTAGACTTTTGCCTCCAGGGTTCCCCAACCTGCTTAGCTGGATGAATCTAGAGTTCATTCTTGTTCTCTAGCTGGGGTAAGATACAAAGTCTGCCACGTAATTTCTCCAGATTCTATCTTTTCTCTAGCAGGATAGATCCAAAGTTTGTCATGTATCCTCTGTTACCTAGATAGATAGGTCCAGATTCTATCTTTTCTCTAGCAGGATAGATCCAATGTTTGTCATGTATCATCTGTTACCTAGATAGATATGTCCAGATTCTATCTTTTCTCTAGCAGGATAGATCCAATGTTTGTCATGTATCCTCTGTTACCTAGATAGATATGTCCAGATTCTATCTTTTCTCTAGCAGGATAGATCCAATGTTTGTCATGTATCCTCTGTTACCTAGATAGATAGGTCCAGATTCTATCTCTTCTCTAGCCGGATAGATCCAAAGTTTGTCATGTATCCTCTGTTACCTAGATAGATAGGTCCAGATTCTATCTTTTCTTTAGCTGGAGGCAAATCCAAAGTTTGTCATGTATCCTCTGTTACCTAGATAGATACATCCAGATTCTATCTTTTCTCTAGCCGGATAGATCCAAAGTTTGTCATGTATCCTCTGTTACCTAGATAGATAGGTTCAGATCCTATCTTTTCTCTAGCAGGATAGATCCAAAGTTTGTCATGTATCCTCTGTTACCTAGATAGATATGTCCAGATTCTATCTTTTCTCTAGCAGGATAGATCCAATGTTTGTCATGTATCCGCTATTACCTAGATAGATAGGTCCAGATTCTATCTCTTCTCTAGCCGGATAGATCCAAAGTTTGTCATGTATCCTCTGTTACCTAGATAGATACGTCCAGATTCTATCTTCTCTCTAGCTGGAGATAGATCCAAAGTTTGTCATGTATCCTCTGTTACCTAGATAGATATGTCCAGATTCTATCTTTTCTATAGCAGGATAGATCCAAAGTTTGTCATGTATCCTCTGTTACCTAGATAGATACATCCAGATTCTATCTTTTCTATAGCAGGATAGATCCAAAGTTTGTCATGTATCCTCTGTTACCTAGATAGATACATCCAGATTCTATCTTTTCTCTAGCAGGATAGATCCAAAGTTTGTCATGTATCCTCTGTTACCTAGATAGATAGGTCCAGATCCTATCTTTTCTCTAGCAGGATAGATCCAAAGTTTGTCATGTATCCTCTGTTACCTAGATAGATACATCCAGATTCTATCTTTTCTCTAGCCGGATAGATCCAAAGTTTGTCATGTATCCTCTGTTACCTAGATAGATACATCCAGATTCTCCAGCTGAATGAATCCCCAGAATTTGTCTTCTACTTAGCTACATTCAGTGTATAACACTATAAGTGAAAAATACGTAGAAATATATTTAAATAGAAATTTGAACCATTTATGACGCCTATGATTCTTTTAAATAAAAAACAATTTTCTATATTTGATACACAATAACCTTTTTTGAAGACACACGAGATAATCACACACACACAAAGCCTTTATTAGGGACATGCCCCATACAGATTCTCCCAATTGGGTATGGTAACATCATCTTGTGTTATTTACATAGGTAGTAAGATGGAAATTTTGAACTGGCTTTACTCTTCGTCTCAAAGTCATTCAATTGTTGACTGGTCCTTACCTAATGATGATCTAAAAAATTTATAGTAAGCTATTGCCTTAGATTTGTTTGCTGATATTTGACACATGAGATAATCAAGTGTGAAGAAATTGCCTCTGTATCCTTAAAAAAACAAAAACATGACGACCGGTGATATCAAAGACTTAAGTTTTGTTCATAAAGTATATATATCTTTTGATATATGTGACAATATCGTTGCGGATTTTCTTGTTGTTCGATTTGAATGGTGAGGATTGGTTGAAACGCAGTCGTTTGAGTGGAAGTTGAAGCATACAGTTAGGAATAATCAGGACACGTGATGGGGTTTGAAAATAAAAGGCAACTGGTTTGGAGGAAAGAAAGCTTGAGAAGAGCGGAGCGGGTTTTGATTGTTAGTTATCTGATCACATGGCGGTGATTGACTTAGCTATGGGATGAGCGGGGAGGTCTCGAGAGCAGATGTTACCTCGTTGGGAGCGAAGGAGCCACTACATAGGTGTTGTTCCTATGGGAGCGAAAGCCCTACTGCCCATTCTTGCTTCTCGATTTAACACCAAGACTTATCTTCTTTCCCATTGGTCGAAAGATGTCACATGACCTTTTTCTATTGGTTGACCTATTTAGGCGTTGTCTTCTAATTGGCTCTGCGGCTTTCTTTGGTGGAAGATACGTCCGATCTTGTCAGGAAGTATTGGGTGTTAGCTCGACTCTTATAACTTCCGCGGTTATCAAATACGTCCGGTCCTGCCCCGGAAATTTGGGCGTCTCTCAACTTTTATAACTTCTGCGGTCACCAGATACGTCCGGCCTTGTCAGGAAGTATTGACTGTACAAGTTATTAATAATTGTACCCGCTTTAAGCCTACTTCCTATGTCTTGTTGCTACTTTCTTTCCTCCAGTTACCTTATTCTTTATTAAATCTTTGAAAATCATACATTGTACATGCATAGTGGGTCGGGGGTGCATACAATTATATACAAATTATGACATATATCTATATAAATTCTATAAAATAAATACATGTATATAAATATTCTCCTGAATTATTTTTTATATTTAAAATTGCAATTATAACTTACAAAAATATTGTAATGTAAATGTCTATGTTAGCTATAGTAATGTAGGGCCTCAAAATTTAAAAAACGAGGAAAAATCATCAGAAATTTATATATGAAGTAATTTCAGTCTTAATGTAAACAAAGAGGAGTTTTCCCCATACAATATTCTCCAAGAGCGAGCTTAATCAACCCAGAAATCCTGGAGGACTAACGTTATTTATTCACCTGCAGGTGTTGGCAAACAGTTGGATTCAGACACAACTAATGAAAATGATATTTATTGATATAATAAAGGCTGAATATTCTCCGAGCAATTTCTACCTTTGTACCTATTATATTTCTATCCTTTGTTTTAGTATCCAAATACATGCATGGTGTTCCATAGTTTTTGATAGTAAACATAGAGGTTTATAATTAAAAATTGTAAATTTTAAATATATTCATAAAGTATGAAGTATAAGGTTATGACTGTTTTGCATAAATGTGACTGAAGATTACTGTATATGTCATTTCTTGGTTATGGGATTTCTCGTTTTTAGATATCAGAATTGGCTGCAAAATCATGCGATTTAAACAGATAATTTTTTCTTTAAATTTTTAGGTTTAAGGGGTTTATGCTAACAGAACACCCCTAAAACTACCCACGCCTTAAAAGAAGAAATTGAGTTCTGTATTACATTTTGTTAGATATATGCAAAATGGTAATTGACAACAAGATAACTTTCGTGTCAGAAAATCCTCAGAGGCCATATCTTCTATATATATAAAAATCAATGTTTGTATGTTTGTTTGTTTGTATGTCCGGTATACAAATTCGCAGTAGTTCACTAATTCAAACCAAAATTTCCATACATAGGTAAAAAATACGGGGAAGACGATAGGCTATTTTAAAAATATATAAATCAATTATTAAAACTATATATTCAAATTATTCTACTTAGCTCACGAACAGCGCCCTCTATCAAAGATTAGATTAAATTATGCTGATGCAAACAAATAGATAATGCTAATAACAAACAATTATAAAAAAAAATCTTATCTAAATATATATCACTCGGGTAGATATGCACAAGGGTCACCCGTCTAGTATCCAATATACATGTTCATCCCTGCCTTTTTTTTTACAATTTAACAAAATCAACAAGTAATCCAAGGCCAGGTTTCTTTAACTATTTTTTATTTTTCTTTAGCTTTCGGACCAACATGCTCTTTAACAGGAGACCTAGAAGTATGACTTCAGCCAAACAAACACACAGTGAAGGCATGTTGACCCGAATGCTTGAGAAATAAAAAATGGTTAAAGAAACCTTGTCCTGGACTGCTAATATACCCAATATGCTATTCCAAACATAATCCTATACTTTATACTTTATGAATAAATAAAAATTACTATAAAAGGGAGATCAAGAGGAAAGTGGTGAGTTTCTTTATTGAGCTGTACACAAGCTTTCGGACGTCACCCGTCCTTCATCAGGTGTTGACATGAATAAGAAGGAGATGCTATATTTATAAGCGACAGTTTAAAAGTATTAAAAATATTAAAAACAATCTGATGCACGCCCGCGAGAGCACATGCTAATAACAAAATATTTTCAATTTTACTCTGTATAAATATTATTTTGAGTTTGTATAAAGAATATCAGCACCGTTGAAAATCTGTATGCCTAAGACGAAGTGAGAAAGGCGGACAACGAGAGGTGAAGACAAAAGCAAGAAAAAACAACAATAAAAAATAAAAATAAAAAATCAGCGGAATAAAGATAAAGTTAAAAGTTACGAAGAAGGTGTATCTGAGGTAGAATAAAAAACAGAATATTGGGGCGGGAGGTCAATCTTTCTGTTGAGGCTGGGGGTAGTATTAGAAACAAGGGCCTCAAGAACTAAGCGTTGGTATTTGTTTGCTATATCGCTATAAATGGGGGTTGTGTTGTCGAGATTGAAGGAATGTCCGGACTCGGCGATATGTTGGTATATGAGCGATTTTTTGTCTTTTTCATTTATAAACGTGTTTTTTTCTTCAAAATTACATTTTGCGTGAAAAAAAGGGATAATCTCTATTTAGTTATATTGACGCATATTTTCTGATTTGTTAATTTAAGACAGTGATGAGGGACAATTTGAATTATAGATAAGAAGAATCATAAGGTAATTCTTATATCTATAAAAATAAAATCCAAAATCGATGTTTGTTATCGCGTTGCGCAAAATATACAGAATCAATCATTATGAAATTTCGCATGTAGGTAGCTGAAGATTTCGTTTAACATATAGGCTATTCAAAAAAACTAAAAAGGTTAATGTGCTTTTTAAAAAAATATATAAAACCAAAAAGCGTTAGTTCCAGCCTTTTACCGCTTGTGCGCAGCACTGGTCGCGACGAAGCCGGGTACACATCCGCTAGTACATATATAAGATCAAATAAGTAACAATATACAAGACGTGTACCATATAATGTGGTATATAAAAACATTGTTACCATCTTCAGACAAGATAATGAATGATACTTGAAGTATTGAAAATGATTGATTCAGTATTGTTGTCTAAAATCATAACAACGCTGTTACCGTAACGTATAATTTACTTATTTGGATCAGTCTTGATATACCTCTTGTGGTTAATTGAGATAGATGGAAGAGTTATAGATATTATTGTCTGATAACCAGAGACATAAGGACGGCGAGTATCTTTATCAGACTATCTTTGACATGCTTCGAACTTCACAGTTCTTTGGCGGGTTGAAATCTGGTGAACACATTAAAGGAAGTCAGTTTATGTATGAGGAGAGCATTTGCATCGATCTAAAGCAAAATATAATGCAAATGATTTTATTATATACACTCATAGACAAACTTAAGGAAGTTATACCTTTTATCATATACTAGCGGATGTACCCGGCTTCGCCCGTGTTTTACCCGAGTAAAGGTTTGTCTAACGAATCTCTCGATAAAGTGAACATTTTTTCCCGGTCCCTTGAAAAATACTCGATAAGTTGAATAAAATCAATATTAATCGGTACCCGAGTAAAGGTCTGTCTAACGAACATTTGTTAAAACAATTCTCTATAAACTTATAAAAAGAAATAGATATATTTTGATAATTTGAAACTGATAAAGTGATCATTTTTTCCCGGTCCCTGTGTGCCGTGTCATTCTGAATTTTGTCTTTCCTAATTTTCTACATTACAAAATCATCGTTTTATCTAGTGAACATTTTTTCCCGGTCCCTTGAAAAATACTCGATAAGGTTGAATAA
This sequence comes from Cordylochernes scorpioides, assembly GCA_030710605.1. Lineage (NCBI taxonomy): Eukaryota > Metazoa > Arthropoda > Arachnida > Pseudoscorpiones > Chernetidae > Cordylochernes > Cordylochernes scorpioides. The sequence continues at coordinate 13,821,157 of CP092863.1, forward strand.
ATTCATGGTCGTTTATGGAAGATGGACGAAGTTCCCGGAGGTCATCTTGGGCAAGCTCCCGCGAGGCTTTTTTTCTTGTCTACTTGGCATAGCTGTGTCACCAACTCTGCCCTGATTGGTCGGTGGGCGGCCGGCGGCCGGGCGAATCCATTCTCTCACGGGGTGGGGCAGACCCAAGGTCATCAGGAGCAGCAAACCTAAGCCTATCTCTGTCTCAATGGTGGCGCTGCTTGCGAGTTAAAGCTACAAATCTGCAAATAACTCTAAGGATATTAAAGATATTCAAGATATTATTTTTCGTAAACCTTTCCGGGGATACACCTAATAATATCCCAAAATTTCACGGCGATTGGATGTATGGTTTTTGAATCCATAGAGGACACACACACACACACACAGACATTCATTTATATATATATATAGACTAGCCGAATGACCCTGACAAACCCCGGGATTTACCCGAGAGCATTTCTTGCCCCCTACGTCGTCATTACGTCTTATGTCACTCTTGTGAATCGTCCCGCTCCACTTCATCATACACACCAATCCCCCCGTCCCACCGTTACGTAGGTCATCCTCCCGCAGTTGATTCCACCCATCTTCCCCTACTTTACTTCTCGCAGTTACCGCAGTGAGGCGCTGGTTGCGAGTGAAATAGGAACATTTGTTAATAACTCCAAGGATATTCGAGATAGAAATCTGAAATTTTTCCTATAAGTTTTTCCAGATTTAACTCTAAATACTGTTAATATTAAAGTCAGATTAGTTACGTATTGTGGGGCTGTCCTGTAGTTTAGGAGTCTGTCTTGGTACCCTTAGTGAACCAGTTCACCAAGTGTTTCCAGGCTGGTTTGTTTCTTAATAGATTCCACACAGAAGTGTTGTTGAAAGAGGGCAGTCAAAGGTCTGTAGAGGTCCGTCTTCACGTCTATTAAATTATATAATTGAGATATTAAAAAATCTTTTTATAAAATATTTTATACAATATGCGTCGTTCATAAAGGCTTAATAATATTATACATTGACGTTTAATTTTAAATAAATTCTTAATATCACAGTAAAATCAATTGTATAACAATAGGGCCAATTAACCCAATATATTGTTTTCAGAAAGAGTATTGTAATTACTTTCTGAAAATATTTATCCCCCGACGATCTAAAAATTTGTTTTTTTCTAAATATTAGCTCTCTAAGGAATTTATTTCTATTGTTTATTTACTTAGTGGATATTTTTATTGTTGAAAAAAATGTGTTGGAATGTCTTATAATAAATATCTAAGGATTAGGTATGGATATATCTTTTTATAAATTATTTATTAAGTTGATCTGCTAATAATTGGCTCCATTGTTACTGGAGTCGGGCAAACTATTTATTGTTTGGGCAGACTAAATTAGTTGGAAGAATTATGTTATAGACAAATATTTTCTTTCTGAAAACTGGAAAGTTGATGGTTGTATTTTATATAACTATTAGATACGCAAGTATGATTCCGCGTTTTTTTCTGATTAGAAAATCTAATGAAATTAGAAAAAAATATATACTAGGCATTTATTTAAAATAATTACCCCTCCCCCACCATTGTTATATACAACATTCTCCCAAAATTGAAGTAGTTTATGGATGCCATCATACAAAAAAAAAAGTTTTGGTGTCGAGGCAATCCATTCATCAAGCCAATTTTAAACTTCTTCGCGATTCTGGAAGCGCTGGTCAGCCAGCCCATGTGCCATCGACCGGATGAGGTGATAATCCGATGGAGTGGTTACGGTAAAACTTCCCTTTTAAAGTCTTTCAGGGCGGCTTTTAACGATTGTGCGACCTGTGGTCTTGCGTTTTAATGAGGTTTGTATCAACTTGTCATGTCGTTGCGCCCATTCTTGTCGTTTTACAATATTTTCTTGGCGTAACTGCGTTAATTGTTGTTGATAACGATGACCAGCGACTGTTTCGTATGGCTGCAGAAGTTTGTAGTAAAGTCTGCCGTCCCACCAGATGCACAGAAGAACTTTCTTGCCTTGGATTTTGGGTTTGGCGGTCGAATTTGTCGGCTGTCCTGGCCTTACCCATGATTTATTGCGCTTCGGATTGTAAAAATACACCCATTTTTCATCCCCAGTCACAATACAATGAAGTAAAGACTTTCTTTGAAACCTTTAACAGAAGCATTTCAGATATCGTTTTTCGAATTTCCTTTTTCTTTTCAATCAATTCGTGAGGCAACCATTTTCATTTCTTCTGGATCTTTCCCATTTTATGTAAATAAAGGGAAATAGCCTGTCGAGTGACGTTGAGAGAAGCCGCAAACTGTTCTTGTGTTTGAGAAGAGAGAGAGAGAGAGAAGCATCGTCTTTATCCAATAATACTTGAAGTTCCTTCTCGAACTTTTTGGCGGCTTTCCGTGTTCCTTGTCGTTTCTCTCAAAATTTTCAGATTTGATTCGTTTAAATGTTGCATCAATCACCGCCAAAACCATTAATGGCGCTTCAAAGAAACGGAGGCCGAGTTCGAAGTGTCCCTTGCGCAGATTACCCGGTACATACACAGGACAAGCATGCCTACAGTAGTGTTGATTCATTCAACATGGGATTTGACTGACTAGAGTAGAATTGTCTATATTGACGAATCCCGCTTTGAATTGAGCCCCGATGACCAGCAAAAACATATCTAGAAACATTCAAGACAGCGATGGAATTTCAAATTGATTGTCGACCCATACCTTGCTGACTGCTCTTATGACTGACTATAGCGTCGTTTGGCCTCTTGACTGAGAGGATTCAATCATTATCTGATGGCCCATCGATTAGAAGTCTTCAGTGAAAGTCTGAACCACCATCCACTCGTCAAAATTACATAATTCCTCGCTACTGCTGAACGTTATTAATGATTTCCGCTCCAACGACCATTATTAATTGAAAAATTTGTCTTATCTAATTATTACATAATTCTGTGTTTCGTAATGGTGAGGTTCAAATTATAATTAGTTTGAAATATAAATTTATTTGGTATATTTCTTCCTCTATCTATCTATATAGCCGTCTAATAAAAATAATTTGTTAATAAATTTACATTCTATTCATCTACACATCTTAAAATCAAATGTTTGCCCTCTTAAAATATTGAATTTGCGTTTGTGAGAAAATATTTTAATAATCTGCAGTTTTAAATTCCTAGAATTTGTAATGATCTTATAACAACTTCAAATCGAACGATTAAGATTTGTTTGATACTTATCATTTTATACAGGTTTGAATTTAGTATACTTATATAATAACACACTGAAATTTTCCTCGTTTTTATTCAAGATTTGATGTTTGAATTTGCTTATAAGAAGTATGGGTTTTCTTCCAGAAATTATAATATTGTGTGTTTTAAATGTCTCATCTCGTTCCGATCATCAGGATAATTTGACGCTAATATACTGAGTCAAGACCTCCTAACTACAATATTTGACATATATTTCACATCTCCCGTACACTAATTGTAGATATACGCCTGTTATTAGAACAAAGACGTTGAATAATTGCCTTCTCAACATACAGATGGCACTATACATTCTGTTGACTAGTGATGCAAATATATCAAACATTTTATTGGTTATAAAGTAGAATAAATCCTTCACCTTTTTCTTTATTCACCTCGATTTATTGAACCACTATTCTCCATCAAAATCTACCTCGAGTTCACAATTCGAAAAATGACCCCCGTATTAGAGTGAAAACATCAGGCTTCCAGGGAGAAGTTTCTTTAAAAAAAATAATTCAGTTTTCTAGCTTTCTCTAGAATTAAATTTTAAAAAATAAACCTATCCCTGGAAGCCTTATATTTTCACCAAAAATCTAACTCAATCGAGCAGAAATTGTTTGAACAAGAACTACAATTGACACAAAAGAGTTCGAAAAGAAGATAGTCATTTTGTCCAAGAATAATTCTTAAGATCAAATGGACATAAGGGTGACAAATAAAGAAGTTTAGAGACGATACAATAGATAAAATAGACTTAGAAAAGAAGTGTTATCGTGGTTTTCCAGAATAATTCCTGAGATCAAATGGATAGAGAGATAGGGTGGAAATGAAAAAGTTCAAAGATGATACAATGAAGAGTATCACTCTAAATGAAGTAATAAAAAATAATTTTTCAGGATACATACTCCGAATATCATCGAGAGATCGTCCATTTTGGAGGAAGAAAGGGAGAAGTAGACCAAAGAGAGATTTGTCAGATACATTTAATAGATGAGTGAGTCAATTGAAGGACGTTAAAATCACAAACGTTACATATTATATTAAAGATACAAGAAAGTAAGAAAAGAAGTGTTATCATGTGGTGTTACAGAATAATTCATAAGATCAAATGAACAGATAGTGCGACAAAGAAGTTTAGAGACGATACAATGGTTATAAGAAAGTTCGAAAAGAAGTGTTTTCATGGTTTTCCAGAATAATTCCTTATACCATATGAATAGAGAGATAGGCTGGAAATAAAGAAATTCAAAGATGGTACAATGGAGAGTATAGCATTCTATACTTTTAGCATTGTGTGTGTGTATTATTTTCAAATATTATTTTTCATTCATTTAATTATTATATTATGTGACTTAATAATATGTGGTTTTGAGTATGTATGTAAATATATATATTCAAGCTAATATAGATAGAGAAGAGGTGTGAGTGAGGTAAAATATATTTATTATTGTTATAAAGAGATTAGTAGTTTTTCCCAGTAAGCCTAACTTAGATAGATATATATATTTTGTTTTGAAAATAGAGCAATCCATACTTAATTCAATAGATAATAAAAGACATATATTGGATTTAATAAAATATTTATTTTGCCAATATTTCGGCTGGCTGAACGCCAACCTTTATCGAGGCATTACATTTTTGTATACACAAACTCAGCGCCGCATAGTGTTATAATATCACAGTTGAAATCAATTAAAATACAGAGTATTTGTGCATGAAAAAATTATTATAAAAATTGCAATCAAATATCTAAAATATCTTAAAATATTAAAGGAAAATATGAGTTCTATCTTATATTTAAAAAAATTATGTAATTATGTACTTATTACAAATATTTTAAAATATAAGATAGAACTCATTTTTTTCCTCTAATATTTTAAGATATTTTAGATATTTGATTGCAATTTTTATAATAATATTTTCATGCACAAATTTCTTCCACCTACTCTGTATTTTAATTGATTTCAACTGTGATATTATAACACTATGCGGCGCTGAGTTTGTGTATACAAAAATGTAATGCCTCGATAAAGGTTGGCTTTCAGCCAGCCGAAATATTGGCAAAATAAATCTTTTATTAAATCCAATATATGCCTTTTAGTATCTATATATATACATAAATTTATGTTCATTTAAATTATATAGTTTGTTCCTTTAATAAAGAAGTTCTTTAGTTTAGAAGAGAGTGATAATTACGATCCATCCAACATGTATAACTATGTGAAAAATAGACACTTCGCCCAGTTAGAGTTTTTGATAATATATAAAAAAAACTCTAACTGGCCGAAGTGTCTATTTTTCACAGAACTATGAATGCCGGCCAGGCAACCTCTATCTTCAGGATGTATAACTCTTTTCATAATTTGAAAGAGTTCCACACGGATTGAAAAATAACTATTTTTGTAAATATTACAAGAAATTTTCGAAAATACATAATTTCATGAATGGGTCGTTTAAAAATATTTTAATATAGTTTAATTTTGGTCAGAAAAATATTCATTATAATAATAACCCTTGATGTGGGGTTATGTATTAGCTTATTAAGCATTATGTATATTTTTCAAAATGCACATTATTAAATAAATTTATGGGTCACACTAATTTACTCCTCAGTGACCTGGCCATAATTGAGAGGTTTTAAATTACGTAGTTTACTAAATTGTGGAATTACTTAAATGACCTAATTATTTAAATTGATACCCAGTGGGGACATAATAGATTCATACAGAAGGTAAGCATTAGAGAGTGCAAATTTATATTCGCCTGCTAAATATAAAGTAGAGAAAATCCTTCAAATAATTTGTTAATACATTATTATATATTTTTTGGAAAATAGAGCAATCCATAGATAAATCTTTAATTAAAAAGGCATATATTGGATCAAAATATCATTTATTTTACCAATATTTCAGTTGGCTGAACGCCAACCTTTATCAAGGTGTTATAACATTTTAAAGTGTGTAAACAAGCTGTTGACGTTATGTGGTGCTGAGTTTGTTGTTGACACACTTTAAAATGTTATAACACCTTGATAAAGGTTAGCGTTCAGCCAACTGAAATATTGGTAAAATAAATGATATTTTGATCCAATATATGCTTTTTTAATTAAAAATTATTTTATATATTTTTAAATATTCGATTAAAAAGGCATATATTGGATCAAAATATCCCTTATTTTACCAATATTTCAGTTGGCTAAACGCCAACCTTTTTCAAGGTAGTATAACATTTTAATGTTTGTCAACAACAAAATCAGCTCTACATAACATCAAAAGAATTAAGTTCAAAGATACTTTTGCTTATATTCAATGGGGAGAAAAAAATGGATGTATATATATGTGATATGATCCTGTCGACTCTTCTGTGATATGATCCTGTCGACTCTTCTGTGATGATCCTGTCGACTTTCAATGTGGCAATATAGTGATAATAATGTGGTGGGGAAAGGGAAATAATCACGCCACAAATAGGTAGAGGAATTTCAGGCAACAAGCGAGAGAGAGGTAGCGCGAGGAGATGGCCGCTGAACGACCGTTTGTTGTCGCCACCACCCCCCGACTGTCCAAAAATAGTTCTGAGGTTCTACGAAAATGGCCCCCTTGGAATGTGACTGATATATCAAGTGACCGGCCTTTACATCCTCCTCCCTACGTCTCTCTCTCTGGTCGACTGTAGATTTACTTTATTATTCCTGGAAGGGTAATATTATGACATATGGCCCCCGTTGAAGAAGGCTGAACATGGTTTGAGTATACTTAAAGCTGGAGAAGCCAGGAATAGAGAAAATAATTTTACAGTTGAAATTAATTAAGGTAATGGTGACATAGTTTTATGTAAATAAAATATTGTATAGTACACTAGTAAATATTATTTACAAGCAGTTTTACAACACCGGAGAGTTTGACATTTAAGGAAGTCTTTGAAAATATCAAGGTTATAAAAGGCTATATACAACAAAATCTAATGTACTATAAGGGAAATGACATTGAGGAGTGTGAACAAGGAGAAGGGGAGTCACAAACACATGATGAAATTCTGAAGGTCATTAAGACTGGGGAACTCTACACTTTAAGATATTTTTCAGGCGGACATGGCAAGGGGGAACTTGGCATGGGCTTTCTATGCTATAGGTGTAGAGTACGAGAAATGAGGTTGAGGTTGGAAATTGTGTGAGCTCAGGACTGAAGTAAATATAAAACTACATACAATGTTAGAACCTTGGCGAACAGAGCTAGGGGAAACTTGCCCTGGGCCATTCTACCTTATCTATGCAGTTACTTGTGTAGCGAGTCCGAGGGGAAAAGTCCCGTGTGTAGGTGAGGAAGTCGAATGGACTTATATTTAATTTGCGGAAAGTATGCGCGCACAGTGCCAAAATTGGGACGAGGACTGCGTTGTCCGTTACAAGTGACAAGCTGCTCGGACACGAGGTGTTTGAACCTTCGTGGGAGCTTGTGCAAGGCGATGATTTCGCGGTGGGTTGAACGTAAAACCCATGTCTGCGCGAAATGATGACGGACCGGACAGAATCAGCGACGATGTTTAATGTACCTCCGTGGGAAATATCGGAGGTAGGCTATATCGTGCAAGGAGTTGATAAACATCTAGCAGTTAGTCAATCTGCATCCTGTGACGAACACACCATTGGCTAGATGGTGTGGGTCGGTGGATATGCTAGAGATGAACTACGAAATATATTATCATAAATGAAGGGCGTAGATTAGGATTTTGAAATGACAATATAGAAGTTCGATAATTGATTAATCAATAATTCTATAAAAGGTCCTGAGCTGGTATAAGGTTGACAAGGTTGTAAGAATGAGTGGGACATTAAGGGAAAGGTAGATAAGAGTCACCAAGGGTTGGTTGTAAGCAAGGCTCACGTGGTGGTTGGAATTCTTCGACGCCTGAATTACAGGGTGAATTTTGAATCGATTAGGGAAAGAAATTATTTTTCGTGAGCCGTGCTTACAAGTAGGAGAGGTCTATACAAATAGACATACAAAAGTTTAGGTGCTGGAGGCATATTTTTATAAATAAATTGATTATGAAAAATCTATTTTTAATAGTAAAAATCGTAAAGCATTAATAGGTAGAATTCCTTTTTTTTTTTAAAGTTACGTTAAAATGGAAATTATTTAATTAAAATGACGATTGTTAAATTCTACTGGTAAGGTAACTAATTAAATGAGTTACAAATATCTAGATAAATAATATGGAGAATAAAATCATTGTTAATAGGCGTGGAGAGAATAAATGGAGCTAATTATGTAAATATTGGGACAATTTACAAGGAATGACTTATTTAAAGAATGAATGGTAGGAGTTAAAACAATTACACTCACGAGTTATGTTGGTTTAGGGCGCAGGTAAGTTCATTGAGCTTCGGGAGAGTTCTGTCTGTGACACTGTGCATACCAGTGTTGTACATAACAGTAGCGGCAGGGATATGGCGGAGTCTTGTCCATGATGGTGGGAGGTGTCCTGCTCTGGCACGGCGATCGTTCTTGGGCAGATCTAGTGCTGGAAGAAGTGCGTGGCAGCTCCATCTCCGTCGTAGGTGAATACTTCTTCGGGATCACGGTTCAAAGGTTGGCGAAGAAGGGGTTGAGGGCTCGAAGAGGAGTGGTTACAGTTGAGTTGGGTTTGGCCGATCATCGTGGCTTGGCTTCTTGTTTCTTCATACTCCGGTATATGAGGGGTTTGCTTCCCGGCCAGGTCTTATCCTGTCGACTCTTCTGTGATATGATCCTGTCGACTCTTCTGTGATATGATCCTGTCGACTCTTCTGTGATGATCCTGTCGACTTTCAATGTGGCAATATAGTGATAATAATGTGGTGGGGAAAGGGAAATAATCACGCCACAAATAGGTAGAGGGATTTCAGGCAACAAGCGAGAGAGAGGTAGCGCGAGGAGATGGCCGCTGAACGACCGTTTGTTGTCGCCACCACCCCCCGACTGTCCCAAAATAGTTCTGAGGTTCTACGAAAATGGCCCCCTTGGAATGTGACTGATATATCAAGTGACCGGCCTTTACATCCTCCTCCCTACGTCTCTCTCTGGTCGACTGTAGATTTACTTTATTATTCCTGGAAGGGTAATATTATGACATATATATATTGGAAAAAATAATTGTTGCAAAGTTTTATTTTATATATGTTTTTAAAATCAACTCCTGACCTTTTTTTTCTATTTTCTTATTTTTTCACATGAACAGCGAATTTACGCAAATTTAACTCTAAAGCCACTAGGACCAAATTTTTGATCGTAGAGGTACAGAATGCACCACACGCTGACAAGGGCCAAAAGTCTGAAACGCGTATGTGTTTAGCTTTTCTTGATTTATCAATAAACTGGGTTGGCCAAATATCACGCAACAAGTTAAATCGAAGTATAGATGATTTTTGTTTCACTATATGGCTACCAGGATAAAAAAAACTCTTTCTTTTTATACTTTATAGACAAACTGCGGTTTTAGAAGATTTTAAATGTACCTGGTGAATTGGCGGAGTGAATGAGAAAAGAGTATGTGCGATATAAACAGACCAAGAACCAAAAATAAAGGATCTTAAATTGTTGATATTCATTTGTACCATCCAAATATAATATTTTGATTATAAGATATTCTGATAATTTCATTCTCTGTATATTTAAATGGTGCCAAAATGAATGATAGACTCTGACAGACTCTCGTAGAGCCGAGGTAAAGAATGCACCTCAACTAACTGGATGAATGGTATTAATATGGCTCTCCAGAAATGACGTCATTTTTCACAGTGAGGCCTTTTGTTCTACACATCCTTTCATCTCACCAGTCTCTTTATCTACAGACCTCTTTTCTCACCAGATGGGAGATCCTTCCTTAGTATCTACTGTAGTGTTTGAATCTACCTGATGTTTCTTACTTTTGGCATCGATCTTAAACAACTTGATTGAGCCATGTATTCCTTTCTTTACAAACCATTTGTTAAAAATGAATATTACACGTATCTTCATTATTCTAAGAATAAATAAAGTTACTCAGAAATATTGAAACGAATTTTATATAAACGACAAATTGATCATACGCACTATATTTCAAAATGATCATTTGCAATACGCTTCTTTGAATAAACTTATTGCTAAATCTCATCTTATTGAATTATACTGAACGTATACCTTTGCAATTATCCTCAGAAATGTACAATAATAATGAAAAATAATTAAAAATTGAATAAAATGATTAAAATACTTAAACCATGGTGGACTTTTAAAATTTCAATTTGAAGCGCTATGTCCCCCTAAAGACACTTGCGCTGTCAAACATGTATGCCTTTACATTTGTCTATACATATATACAATACCTTTAGGCCGTGAATAGTCATATGATGTTAACAATGAGAAAGAGAGATAGAGAAAAAAACGATAAAAAAGAATTGTTTACAAACGAAAGAAGTGTCTGGCAATATGTACAATCAGCATAATATAAATTATCAGTTTCTTAAGAGATATTTGTTGTTATATAATTTAAAATATATCTACAAAAGGTATTAAATTTAATATCCATTTCTTTACTGGATATAAAAATATTTGGGTTTGTTACTTTTAAATTATTTTCGATTCTGTAGTCTTGAAAAACAGGACAATCTAGTAAAAGATGTATTGAGGTTTGTTCCTCATGTCCACAAAAGCAACTCGAGTCTTCCACCTCTGTAATTTAACTCTATTTTTGGTATTGTATTTATGAAAAAGAGAAATTTATTTAATATCATATGACATTAAAATAGTGTGAGGATCTGGCTCAACAGTGGTGAGCTTATACTATAGTGCTATATACATATTTAACTTACTGACGGTTAATCTTATATAATACATTTCCCCATATATACACTCTTAGACAAAACGTAAGGAAGTGGAAAGACTTTTATGTCGCCAAGGTTGTCTGTTTTATTTTTGAGAAGACAGAGGTAATTTTGTTCACACCTGATTTATCTCGCGTGTCTTCAATAAATGTCACTGTGTATCAAATATCAGAGTTGTTGTCATAATACCAATATACATGCTAAAAGGTACAACTTCCTTGAGTGTAATCTTTGGTAGAGTTATAACATTCTTGATTATTTACTGTTTTTAGGAGAGAATTGTGCTTTTCCTACAACCCTCTATCGTAAAAGAATTCAAGGCGTTGTAAACATAGTTAATTTACTATTACTGATTGAATCGATAGAATGTACTTAGGTTTTCAGAAGACACTATAAATTTCTTTTAAGTTTCCTCTCTCTCTCTCTCTTCTTCAATAGTCGTTCCGCCAAGAGATCAACACCACAGAGGTCCGTACGTCTCTTGACCTCACGGACAATACAGCAGCTACATTATTTTGTCTCCTCTCTAATTGTAAATACGCTGCTGTATCACCTCATAAGCATAAATAAATAAATATATTAATTTCATTACTTCATATATCAGGTGATCTAGAGAGCACATAGTGTTGTTCAAAGAGAATTGAACACAAGTATGAAACACTACATAGATTTGGGATTCCATTTTTGTTGTTTGGAGCCGTAATAGAATTACTTGTTCTAAATATCCCCCGATACATAGCGTATTTAAGGAAATTTATTGATAGTCATTAGAGTATTATAAAATTTTGGATATATAAAGGTCACCTCTCCCATTAAAACAGACGCAAACGACATGGCCACAATACTAGCTTTCGCAAATTCTTTGATCAATTACAAAAAATTCATAGGACACCTCAACTCTTTTACCGCTTCTCATAAGCATATCTACCTCTCTTTACATGATTATGTTTATAATACTTTTTATTTTGACAGAAAAATATTTTTTTCAGAAATGAATACATTGATGAAAAAAACTTAAGGAAGTTGTACCTTTTAGCATGTATATCAGAATTCAGACAATAACTCTGAAAGATATTACAGTGACTTTTATTGAAGACACATGAGATAACCAACACACCTATGGACAAACTAAAGAAAGTTGTACATTTTAGCATGTATATCAGAATTCAGACAATAACTCTGAAAGATATTACAATGACCTTTATTGAAGACACACGAGATAACCAAGTATGAACAAAATTGACTCTGTATCTTTAAAAAAAAAGAGACAAAAAGTGACATAAAAGACTTTCCACTTCCCCAAGTTTTGTCCATGAGTGTATATTCGTCTGAAATATATATGATATTAAAAAACTGATGTCAACAATAAGCGACACTTTGGACAAACATTTTGACGAAAGAAAAACAACACCACGTGATATCACACAATTCCTCTAAAGTTTATTTTCCTGCCCAAAGAAAACACGCAATTTTAATCTAAATTTGTCAGTTTCAAAATAAACATTCCAAGACAGGTCCTGCCTTCTGTGAAACGAAATTATGACAAATTATCTTTTCACCCATTGAAGATAGTTTAAAACTGATACTATATTACTAAATTCTTATTTATTTTACACACTTATCCGAATTATTTTAAGAATTTTATTCTCAGAAAGAACGACGTAAAAAACAAAGGAAATTACCTGGAATAGACCACATAGTAAAGAAGAATAAATTGCATTGAATTTCATATTAGTTTTTGTGTATGTTGACTTAACAATATGTAACACATAAAAGAAAGCTATTTAAAGAAAACCTATTAAATAAATTGTAATGTTTGTCAAGTTAGAGTTATTTTTATCACATTTAATATGTGTGTATATAATACTAGACTAAATAAGAAAACGTATATTTCTATTTTCGCAATATATTTTACGTGTAATGTTAAACCAAATATAGCAATATGACTTCTATTATGGCTATATATTACCATGTAGATAGAGGCTGCCTGGCCGGTATTCATAGTTCTTAAAATTAAAGACACTTCAGCCAGTAAATCTTTTTATTATCTCGACGTTTCGACAAAAATCTCCTCGTCAGGAGAAAATAAAAATTGAATAATTTTACGTTAAAATTATAAAAAAATAATAAAAGAATAATTTTTAACACCTTGCCAAATGCTTTAATTATTTTTTTTTTGCTCCTGACGAGGACAAAAGATTTTGTCGAAACGTCGAGATAATAAAAAGATTTACTGGGCGAAGTCTCTTTAATTTTAAGAACTGTATTTTTTACGTGAAATCATATAGACAAAGTATAAAGAAGTATTTATGTAACAAATCGGGGATGGTTCAAATTCACATTAATAAGTACAGCTCTACAAGAGCAACCTAGTTAATGATAATTGAAACAGTGAATAATATGTGAAGGTTATTCACATATTAAACAAAATTTAAACGCGGGATTCAATCCCGGTTCATGATTTTCGGGAATCGAGCGTGTTACCCTCTCACCCACCGACTTGTATAAAAATCAGGCATCTCTCCCTTTTATCATATATTCAAGCAATGCACTCTATGTTTATCACCATAATAAAAATCTTTCTCTTAATACATGAATACCATCCTCCTGCAACTTTATATTGTAAAGATGTATATATTTATACTGTTAATAGGCAATCCCATAATATTATGTTCAAATCAATAAGCTTGAGGGATAAGTCTCTTTCAAATACATTTATTTCAAGCTTTCGGGCACAACCGCCCTTCGACAGGAAAAATTATATTAGCTACTAATGTTTTCGGATCTAATCTATATATACATTTGTGAGACGCCCGTGTCTCAAGTGTAATGCGAGGCTTGCCGCGGGAGGGGATGAGATCTTTGAAAAAGATGGCCGTTTAGCCCATTGAAATATCGGAAATAAAAGATTATTTATTGAATCGCAGAGTTCATGATACCGAGGGGGGTTTGGTGGCTGCAGGGAATATTACATTGTAAATTTCAGGTAAATCAATTTTTCTATTGAGGCTCTGGAATTTGCTTGATAGGATGGATTCAATGATTAGTCTTTGGTGTTTGTTGGCAATATTGGAATAGTGAATTTTCGGTGATGTAATTCACTATTCCAATATTGCCAACAAACACCAAAGACTAATCATTGAATCCATCCTATCAAGCAAATTCCAGAGCCTCAATAGAAAAATTGATTTACCTGAAATTTACAATGTAATATTCCCTGCAGCCACCAAACCCCCCTCGGTATCATGAACTCTGCGATTCAATAAATAATCTTTTATTTCCGATATTTCAATGGGCTAAACGGCCATCTTTTTCAAAGATCTCATCCCCTCCCGCGGCAAGCCTCGCATTACACTTGAGACACGGGCGTCTCACAAATGTATATATAGATTAGATCCGAAAACATTAGTAGCTAATATAATTTTTCCTGTCGAAGGGCGGTTGTGCCCGAAAGCTTGAAATAAATGTATTTGAAAGAGACTTATCCCTCAAGCTTATTGATTTGAACATATTTATACTGTCCTCAATGCTTATGTCCATAGTTTGCTTAAATACCATTTCTAAGATTCCACACATCCTTCAGTGTAGCATATTAAAAGAAGATTGATCCAATACAGTATTGGAGCTCTAAAGAAGCGGTCTGGTAGATTAAATTGGCTAAACCACTTGGAGTGTTCACCACCGATGAGCCAATCCCTCCCAATATTTTTTCATCACAGTAAGGACAGTAGAAGTTTGATTTATTTGTGAGAAGAAACATTCGCGTCTTAATGTCTTCATTCGTTATATATAGATGGCGTGTTATTGCTTTGTATTTATGTCCATAGTAAATTTAAAATTCCTTTTTCAAGAGGTCAGCTTCAGTATCAGTATAAAAGAAAACAGCCCAATCAAATATTACAGCGGTATGGTAGATTAAATTGGGGAAACCGTTGGAAAGGTTCACCACTAATGAACCAAGTCTCCTCCCATCAATTTATTATTGCAGTAAGGTCAGTAGAAAATTGTTGTACTGAAGAAGAATGATACGCGTCAAAAATAGCTTGGATTTCTTACAAACCACCACTGCAGAGTTTGGTGGAGAATCGCCAGCGGGTCTCCAGCGACACCACGTATTTCGTGATCTACGAAGACAGATATTATGATGCATTAGCGCGCCATCTGTTATGAAAATTCGAAACTATTATAGACGCGTATGATTCTTTTAAAAATAAAACAATTTCTACTGCCCTTACTGCAATAGAAAAATTAATGGGAGGGCTTGGATCATCAGTGGTGAATCCTCACAGCGGTTTCGCCAGTTTAATCAATCATACCGCTGTTATATTGAATTTTTCGTAACAATTATTCCGCCTTCTACATGCTATCAGATAAGATATTGAATTTTTCGATCTTCATTTTATAGTGATACTAATGCTAGACTCTTGGAATGGGTATTTTAGATGAACTATGGACATAAGCTTTGAGGACAGAAGAATTACATATAGTTATAAATATATAATATGCTTAGAGCAATTGCTCTTCCGCAAACATCAATTTGTGTCTTTTATTAGATCAATTATATTATGATGCATTAGCGCGCCATCTGTTATGAAAATTCGAAACTATTATAGACGCGTATGATTGTTTTAAAAATAAAACAATTTCTACTGCCTTTACTGCAATAGAAAAATTAATATCTAGAGAGACAAATACCATACTAGAGAGTCAAAAGGAACCGTCTCTCTTAACAAATAGAGAATCATAGCAAAAGACTCAACTCTTTCAATCTGAAGAGAAACAACCCGCTGTGTGTCCGAATATAATCATGTACATTGTGACAAACAAACTTTATTATCATCAAATATTATCTCTACAGACCTTACTGCAATGATATGAGTAATTGAATGAGAGGGCTTGGCTCATCAGTAGTGAACCCTCTCAGTGGTTTCGCCAATTTAATCTCTAGACCACTCTACTATTGCATTGGATTGGTTTGGGATATACCCTGTATTTTCTATGGAAGGCAGCTTAGGGGTGTTTAGTGAACTATGGACATAAGCTTATAGGTATGTGTACATATAATTTCAAGGTCTTCTTAAAAAAGAAGCGCATTGCCAGTAAATTTATTTGTGTAAAATTTTAACGATAGATGGCAATTAAATTTAATTTACTAATATATTTTGATTAACCTCTTGTTTAATCGGGTAAAATAAGGAACACAAGGTATTAGATTGTGTAATACATATTACATACATATAATTTCAAGGTATCGCATTGAGCAAAGCTCTTCCGCAAAATATGTTTTCATAACAAATATATATTAGTAAATTAAATTTAATTGCCATCTATCTAACTTTATTATACAAACACCTTATATGTAAAAGAGTAGAAATTTCTACAATTCATACAAAACTATACATATATATGAAATACATTACAAATAATTATATTTGTAAAAGCGAGAATAAACACAACGATATAGGTAAACATAAAATATTTTAAAGGTAAATCTGACAGATTTTAAAGTTGTAATATTTTCTGTTACAATACATTTTTAAATTCTTTAAAAAAGTAAGTTTCCAGAGAGTTAGTAAAATATTCCAACTGAGAGAGTTACCTGGATAAAAAAAACAAAGTTTTAAACTTTCATCGCATGGAATTTGTTTGCTTTCCCAATTGACAGAAAAATGTTGGAGATGAATTAGAAGCTCGAGGGCGGAAGTACCAATTATATATAGTTGATGTTAATATAAATATGAAGTATTTTTAAGAACGAAATACTTGATGAGGAAAGAGTTTCTTTATTACACAAAATTAGATCACAAGCTTTCGGGCACAATTACCCTTCTACTGGTGTAAAACGAGACAAAATTATTAGTGGCATTCAGCTATATATATATATATATATACAAAAAGTAAGAAAATAAGACAGATATGTAAAATTGTGCCAGAGAAAATTAACATAATATTGGAGGATCATTCATAAAAGTTAAGCAAAGCAAGTAAATAAACGTATAATACATTCAATACATGGCTATTACAGAAACTAAGTATGAACAACGACTGTTAAACGAAATAAAACAAAATAAAATAGAAATAAAATAAAATAAAATAAACCAAAATTGCCATTGACGTGTAAAAGTATAAGTAGGTTATGAAAACTAAATCTTTCAGGTAGGAGGTTCCAGTACTAAATTATCATATATTTCAGGAAGGTCTATTGCTCTATTGATGCTTTATGTTGGTACTCATGTCTCTCACTTATGCCGACAAGCTCGGCCATTTTGAATGTTCACTTAATTGTTGACAGCTGCTTTGCTTGCAGGTGTTTTGGATTGTCTACGATTTTTATCTATTAAAAAAATGGATCAAAGAACCTGTATCAAATTTTGTGTGAAAAACGAAATTAAGTGCGCGGACGCATTCCGAATGTTGACTGTGGCATACGGAGAAGCTACCTTGGACCGAAGCAACGTTTATCGGTGGTACAAAATGTTCTCAGAAGGCCGAGAAGATGTGAACGACGAAGAGCGTGCCGGACGCCCGAGCACTTCAACAACAGACGAAAAAATTAATGAAGTGGAGAAAATGATATTGGCCAATCGTCGAATTACCGTTAGAGAAGTTGCTGAGGACCTAAACATATCGATTGGCTCGTGCCAATCGATTTTTATCAATGATTTGGGCATGAGACGGGTCGCCGCGAAATTCGTACGAAAATTGCTCAATTGCGACCAAAAACAGCATCGCATGAACATTGCTAATGAGATGTTGGACTCTGTCCGCGACGACCCAAATTTGCTCCAGAGGGTCATAACTGGTGACGAAGCGTGGGTTTATGGTTATGACGTGGAAACCAAAGCTCAATCATCTCAATGGAAGCTGCCGCACGAACCAAGACCGAAAAAAGCGCGCCAAGTTCGGTCGAATGTTAAAGTTTTGCTGACAGTTTTCTTCGATTGCAGGGGCGTGGTGCATCATGAGTTCTTGCCATAGGGTAGAACGGTCAATAAGGAATATTACCTGCAAGTTATGCGCAATTTTCGCGAAGCAATCCGCCAGAAACGCCCGGATTTGTGGAAGAACAAAAATTGGCTTTTGCACCACGATAACGCCCCTGCTCACACATCGTTGCTTGTGCGCGACTTTTGGGCCAAAAACAACACACTAATGATGCCGCAGCCACCGTATTCCCCAGATCTGGCCCCCTGTGACTTTTTCTTGTTCCCTAAACTGAAGAGGCCCATGAAAGGACGACGTTACGCTACGCTTGACGAGATAAAGACGGCATCGAAGGAGGAGCTGAAAAAGATTTTAAAAAATGATTTTTTGAAGTGCTTCGAAGATTGGAAAAACCGTTGGCACAAGTGTATAATATCTCATGGGGATTACTTTGAAGGGGACAAAATAGATATTCATGAATAAATAAATAATATTTGAAAAAACACAAAAGTCGCGATAATTTTTGAACACACCTCGTATAGTATAAGGTATTATATAATAAAATTAGTTTTATAAAAACAAAATTCGTCTCTCCAGTCAAAGGCGTCAAAGCTAGATACCATCTATTGACCGTCGCCGCAAGCTAGCGGCCTCGGGTCGGTAACAAAGCCACAACACCAGCTTTGGCAAACTGAGAAGCGTCCACCTAGAGACCATGGTTTCGGGCTAATGGTCTTCGTCAGTCTAGGGCGGACTTCATTTCATGAGATCCACAAGGGATCTAATGGAATCCTCACAATCTGCCAAAGAGGTGTTTAGCTGGAAAGATGGCTAGACCAAATCTATGGTCAAAATATAGATGGAAATTTTGCCGGAAGGATATTGATCTATAAAGATAAAGGTCGCCTCTACCGTCAAAATAGACGTTAAAACTAGACGTCATCTATTACTTTTGTTGACTATATTGTGGTTGTAATATTCCGAAAAAGAGACTCGAAAATATTCTTTTTATTTGTAACATGAACAACAATCATATAGTTAACACAAATCGACAACTAACAAAAAAAAAAAACCATTTATATCAACATAAATACCATATATACCACATATATCACATATACCACTCAAATATAATCATAAACTCTCTGCAATAATATTAGCTAAAAACAAATATATTATTATTAATATCATTCTATTCGTGATCGAACGTTGTGGCCCATTGTGGCCCACACGATACGACGCCAACCATCTCTGTCCTGAGCTCGATGTACCATCTCGTCGACCGTTAAGCCAATGAGTTCCTAACGAGATAAGATATTACAGTGATCATCATTTTTTTTTTGCTTATCCCTAGTACACGTGGTACAGGCCATGATAATCATGGTGGGTAGTTAGCGACTGCTTTTTACTGTAAGCGCACCACATGTCTACACATGTGAAAGCAGTTCGACTTTGCACTTACAAATCTGCTAGAGCCCCGTTTGGTTACTTGCACTCGCTGGTGGGGTTGGACTTTTGCAAGAATCGGGGGGCCATTGGAGCATTTTGTTTTAAACATAAAAAGTGTCCAATGCGGGAATCGAACCCGGGTCGTAGTGGTCGAAACCAAACGGTTTAACCAGCCTTCCACCGACCCCCCAATGGTCATCATAAATGTTTTGAACGAGGAGATTCAAATATAACTTTTCATAATAACTAAAATTCATAGAAATTGCTAACTATAATAATAACAATAATATAAATGGAGCGCGAAGATACTTTACCAGTTAAACGGCTCTTAGGCAATTTTAAAGATATCAAGAAATTTTGTGCATCTCAAGAAATCAAGGCCCGTCCTGGATTGAAGAGGGTCATATTCCGAAACCATGGTCTCCATGTGGGCGTCCTAAATTTTCTAAAGCTGGTGTTGTGGCTTTGTTACCATATGGTCAGATATAGTAGGTTCAATTTAAACTCCTCTTTTGACAAGTGAAATAGTCTTACTTTACACTCATGGCCAAAACTTGAAGAAGTAGAAAGTCTTTGGTATCGCCAGTGGTATGATTTTTTGAAGATAGAGGCAATTTTGTTCAAACCTCTTGGTTATCTCGTGTGTCGTCAATAAAGGTCAATATGTATATCAAATACAGGGTGGCCCATAAGTCCCGAAAACCTCTATTTTTTAAAAGTAAAATATAAAAGGCAAACTAGAATAAAAAACTATAACTATTTTATCCTAGTTTGCCTTTTAATTTTTAATGAAAAAATAAGAGGGTTCGGTATTATGGGCCACCCTGTATCTTACAGAGATATTATCTGAATCCAGATATACATGCTAAATGGTACAAATTCCTTGAGTTTTGTCCATGAGTGTATATTGCAGAAATAGGTGTAGAAACAAGCCTATGATGAATCAAGAAAGGGTATAAAATCAGTACAAGAAAGAAGACCACAAACAAGGAAGACAATCACAGTAGAGAGACAATGAATTAAATACAGAACGCTGGCACTTTTTGTCAAGACGGGGGCGAGTCCCTATGTAATGACCTCATTAGGAAGCTCTTTGACACCTTCCGAACTAATCCTTTCAGTAAAAAGCATATGTTTATTTATTGTCACCATTGCATGACAGAAGACTTTGACATATGGATTGTGTCTAATAAATAGAGAAATTCACAAATAGGAATGTCATAACAAATAACTTGTTTTAAAATAATGCAAAAGGTTTCAGGAAATTAGTTACCTTTCATTATATTAGTGTATTATCAAACATTCGGGCATTTTTGTCCTTCTACAGGAGGAGAAATGCACAAAAGTTTGAGAATTCACTAATAAAATGAAAAGAAATTCATTTACAGCAACCTGTTGCATTATTTTGATTAATATCCAGGGGATTCACATCTATTGTAAATAACTTGTATGCCTCTTGGTTTATTGATTGCTAGTTACTCCTGTAAGCATCGGGTATATCTATAAAGACAAAGGTCACCTCTTCCTTCAAAATAAACGTCAAATCTAGACACCATCTATTGACCGTCGCCGCAAACCTGCGGCCTAGGGTCGGTGACAAAGCCACAACACCAGCTTTGGAAAACTGAGAAGCTTCCACCTAGAGACCATGGTTTCGGGCTAATGGCCCTCGTAAGCCTAGGGCGAACTTTATTCCATGAGATCCACAAGGATATAATGGAATCCTCACAATCTGCCAAAGAGGTGTTTAGTTGGTGAAGTAGCTAGGTCAAATCTATGGGCAAAATTTAGATGGTTTTTGCCTGGAGGATATTGATCTATCAGGACAATTTTGACGGGAGAGTCGACCTTTGTCTTTTTCGATCAATATCCTCCCGGCAAAGTTTCCATCGTGTATATGTTGGTCTATTCCTCTTGTTTGTTATTACTTCAATTAGAGAGTCGGAATATAGTCAATAATCTATCTAATAATCGATATATATAAAATTGAATGTCTGTGTGTGTGTCCTCTATGGATTCAAAAACCATACATCCAATCGCCGTGAAATTTTGGGATATTATTAGGCGTATCCCCGGAAAGGTTTACGAAAAATAATTTCTTGAATATCTTGAATATCCTTAGAGTTATTTGCAGATTTGTAGCTTTAACTCGCAAGCAGCGCCACCATTGAGACGGAGATAGGCTTTTTCAAGAGGGGGAGTAATGTTAGGAGAGAGGAGCGCGTCTCGAGGCGGGTGCTCACGTGTCACTGTTAAAAACCTATTTGTTTTGGCTACATCTTTTCCCGTGGACTTAACGATAACTTTTCTAAAACTTATTTCAAATTTCATGTATAATTATTTTTACATCATTTAGTTTAGTATAATTATTTACTATAATTTCCTATCGTTCAATTATTATACTTTTTGTTCTTAAAGATTATTTGAGACAATAATCTTTAATTAGAAAGTGCTTTGCCAAAAGTTTGGAGTGGGGCAGACCCCGTGCGAGAATGGATTCGCCCGGCCGCCGGCCGACAGTCAAAGTACCCACCGACCAATCAGGGCAGAGTTGGTGACACAGCTATGCCAAGTAGACAAGCAAAAAAAGCCTCGCGGGAGCTTGCCCAAGATGACCTCCGGGAACTTCGTCCATCTTCGATAAACGACCATGAATTTATTCAACCTTATCGAGTATTTTTCAAGGGACCGGGAAAAAAATGTTCACTAGATAAAACGATGATTTTGTAATGTAGAAAATTAGGAAGGACAAAATTCAGAATGGCACGGCACACAGGGACCGGGAAAAAATGATCACTTTATCAGTTTCAAATTATCAAAATATATCTATTTCTTTTTATAGGTCTATAGAGAATTGTTTTAACAAATGTTCGTTAGACAGACCTTTACTCGGGTACCGATTAATATTGAATTTAAAATTTTACACAAATAAATTTACTGGCAATGCGTTTCTTTTTTTTTTATTTTTTTTTATTTTTGTAAATTTATTTGTGTAAAATTTTAACGATAGAGGGCAATAAAATTTAATTTACTAATATTGAATTTATT
This sequence comes from Cordylochernes scorpioides, assembly GCA_030710605.1. Lineage (NCBI taxonomy): Eukaryota > Metazoa > Arthropoda > Arachnida > Pseudoscorpiones > Chernetidae > Cordylochernes > Cordylochernes scorpioides. Next base: position 13,843,665 of record CP092863.1, read on the forward strand.
CAACTTATCGAGTATTTTTCAAGGGACCGGGAAAAAATGTTCACTTTATCGAGAGATTCGTTAGACAAACCTTTACTCGGGTAAAACACGGGCAAATGTTCGTTAGACAAACCTTTACTCGGGTAAAACCTCGGGCGAAGCCGGGTACGTCCGCTAGTTGAATATATTTTTCAGAAAGTTTTCCACAAAGAGCGCCTAACTTAAAGGATTTCTGCATAAGAGATGTCAAAGTCAAGAAGATAGGCAGGGCGGTATGATAAAGATCGTATTGAAAAATTCGATTTCATTATTAAGGTATTTTGAGTCACCGAATATATCCACTCATGGACTTAAGGAAGTTCTACCTTATAGCATGTATATCGGGATTCAGACAATAATTTTGAAAGAAATTTGATACACAGTGACCCTTATTGAAGATACACGAGATAACCAAGTATATATATTGCCTCTGTTTCCTTAAAAAAACAACAACAAACAGACGATCATCAAAGACTTTCCACTTATTTAAGTTTAGTCTATGAGTGTATAATGATAATCTTGTTAGATTTTACAGTATAAATTTCTAAATTATATTTTTCCATTCCTTCTAATGTGTAATACAGATAAATACGACCAACAAGGTATTGATACAATCTTCAGAACTTACCAAAGAGATGTTTAGTGGGTAAAAAAGCTAAGTCAATTCAATGATATCTTTATTTACCAATATCGGTGTCAAAACCTTTTATTGTATAATTACGAAAAGGTTGACCATATTTTGATTACATTAGTCATCATCAGAGTACCAAGTTATAAGTTGAATTATCAGGAAAAGTGTTATCAATTGATTTAATTTATTTTCCTGGACATAAATTAAACACTTCAACAGGTTTCTGGAGATGAGTTTCTTTTCCTTTTATTAAAGCACTCTCAAGGTTTCAGGCATCTCTGCCCTTCTACAGGGGAACATCTCCTCAGCGGCGAAGTAGGCGATCTACGTATTCTTCGTAGATCGCGAAATACGTGGTGTCACTGGAAACCCGCTGGCGATTCTCCACCAAACTCTGCAGCTCTGGCAGAGGCGCCATATTCATTGTATATAGTGGTATGCATATTATCTCTTTTTTAAATAGTGCAGACTGTGTACTTTGCATGTATTGACAAGATGTCATTGTCTATGCGTTAAGTTAAAGTCTTGTAAAATAAAATATGCAAGGTTTCTATGTTATGTTGAATGTTCCAATAAATGCTACAGAAAATAAAATGGCGTGATATTCTACAGGAGATCATAAATAAATGAATAAACGCCACATGTTGCCAAACTATGCTGCATTTTATTCGTTTATATATGTTCTCCTGTAAAAAGGCAGAGATACCCGAAAGCTTGAAACTGCCTTAATAAAATGAAGAGAAACTCATCTCCAGTAACTTGTTGAATTGTTTAATTAATAAATGTGTTATCAATTTATCACACTAAATCTATTCTTTCTTCAGTTTGTTCTTTTTCCATTATACAATCAGTTATATTATGATGCATTAGCGCGCTATCTGTTATGAAAATTCGAAACTATTATAGACGCGTATGATACTTTTAAAAATTAAACAATTTCTACTCCTCTTTCTGCAATGGAAAAATTAATGGGAGAGCTATCAGTTAATAACGAGGCGTATATTGGATATAATTCAACCATACTCTATTAAAAAAAAAATAAACGTGATATTTATAGAATGACTGATTGTCTTTATTTTTCAAACATATTTAGGACTTAATGACGTATATGGGCGTAGTGCTGCAAGAATCAACTGTTGAGTATTTATAAAGTCGGAATTTTCCATCCTTACAGCACTGAAAAACACACATCTGCGTCATAAGTTTGAATGTAAATATGGTTGAAAAAGAAAGACATTCAGCCTTACTAAATATCAAGTTTAATTCTTAAAATAAAGAGATTTTAATTTAAATCCAAAAATACGCCTCTCGTTCTTATTAATATACTTGTGAACCAAGAGATTTCACAATATTCCTCAACATATAGTTGGCGTTCTTAAGCTCTTTCGGCCTTAAATACCCATTTAATGATTTTTCAGGATGCCTGAAACACCGTTTTTTGTTCATTGAGGTACAACTTGCAACCACACTAAAGAGAGCCAACAGCTCGAAACGTTTACGTGCTTAACGTTTCTTGAATAATCAAGAAAGGGTATTTGGTCAATTCTGGAATAATTAAAAATCAACTATTAGTTGATATTTATTCCGATAGATGGCGCAAGAATATTTAGTTACAAGATAAGGAGATGTTTTTTTCTTAATATAGTATAAGTGTTTGAAGGAGTTTGTAGTTTGGGAAAAATTATATCACTTTTTAAACAGGTATTTGGCCAATTCTGGAATAATTGAAAGTCAATGATAAAAGTTAATTTTTATTCCAACAGATGGCCCAAACCTTCAGAAAATTCTAGCTGCAAGATAAGGTGATGTTTTTTTCTTAATATAGTATAAGTGTTTGAAGGGGATTGTAGTTTTGGAAATATTATATCAATTTTTAAACGGGTATTTGGACAATTCTGGAATAATTAAAAGTCAACAATTAGGTGATTTTTATTCCGACATATAGTCCAAGCCTTCAGAAAATTCTAGCTGCAAAATAAGGAGATGGGGTTTTTCTTAATATAGTATGAGTGTTTGAAGGGGATTGTAGTTTTGGGAAAAGTATATAATTTTTTAGCCTAGCCTGTGACACTTAACCTGAGGACAACGAGGAAAAGGAACGCTAAGAACGAAGTGGAGGTTAATAGCATTAAGGATCTAAAGAAAAATACCATTCAGGAAAATAAAGGCAGCATTACGTGAGATACATTTTAACTGCACCAACGGTCTTAAAGGAAGCTGTAATTGACATTTGTGTTAGAGAGATCGATAGAGTATTAAAGCAATATATTTTATCATAAATAAATGCACAATGTGTTCCCCTATATTGATAAGCTATATATAATTTAGTCATGGGCAAAACTTAAGGAAGTTTTATATTGTAGAAAAGTATATATTATTTTTAACAGATTATTTTAATTTTGATCTTCATACAAGTATATATCAAAATTCGAAACTATTATAGACGCGTATGATTCTTTTTAAAATAAATAATTTCTACCGTCCTTACTGCAATGGAAAAATTAATTGGTTATTTCAAAAAGAATCATATGCGTCTACAATAGTTTCGAATTTTGATAACAGATGGCGCGCTAATGCATCATAATATAATTGCTATAATAAAATACACAAGTATATATATATATATATATATTGAAAATGGTATATCCTGACCAGGAGCACATGTGCTTTACATGCTCCTGGTCAGGATATGCCATTTTCAATATTGATTTCAACACCTGATCTTTTTATCTTTTATTTTTTTATTTCGTTTTTTAATATATATATATATATATTGGATCTAAATATATTGGCATATATTGGATCTAAATTTATTATTCAACTAATATTTCTAGGGAAAAAACGCCTCTCTTTATCAAGGCTTTTCTTTGATTTAAAGAAAGGCGTTTTGCCCCTAGAAATATGGGTTGAATAATAAATTTAAATCCAATATATGCCTTTTATTTATTTATAGATATTATTATGGATTACTGAATCTTTAATATAGATATTTTATTACTCTGCGTAAACCTACCTCATTTGCTTCTCTTGTATTTAATCAATTTTAATGAGTGCTTGTCTTAAATAAATTGTCTTGCCAATATAAAGTTTGTCTTTCCTAATTTTTTACGTGACAATATTTTGGTGTTGTCGGTTGTCATTCTTTTGAAGGAGGCAAAGGAATTTTTGTTCTTACTTGGCTATCTCGTGTGTCGTCAATAAAGGCCACTGTGTATCAAATATCTTTAAAATTCATTGTCTGACTCCCGATATACCTACAAAAAATTAAAAGAAACTCATCTTCTGAAACTTCTTACTTGATATATCTTACTGGAAGAGTCTTTGACCTTTAAAAAGTTAAAACTCGATTGTCTATTTATAATTATTGATCTACACATGATAGTTTCTCATAAAGGTCGAAGATTGATATAAAACATCGTTTTTTTAAGACATTCTAGACCCGAGATCAAATCCCGAATTGGAAACTTTTTTCAGAAAAAAAAATGCTTATTTGCACTCAATTCTTCTACAAGTCTAACCTATCAAGGATTTCAACTAAAAAAAAAAAAAGAAAAAAACAGGGCTCTTGCATACTTGTAAGTGCAAAGGTCGAACTGCTTTCTACATGTGTAGACATGTGGTGCACTTACATGAAAAGCAGTGCTAACTGCTTAACATGAATACATGAATATGCGGAAGAGCGATTGCTCGAAGCATATTATATATTTATAATTATATGTAATTCTGCTGTCCTAAAAGCTTATGTCCATAGTTAATCTAAAATACCCATTCGAAAAGTCAAGCATCAGTATCACTATAAAAGGAAGTTCCAAAAAATGCAATATAACAGCGGTATGGTAGATTAAACTGGCGAAACCGCTGGGAGGGTTCACCACTGATGAGCCAGGCCCTCCCTTTAATTTTTCCATTGCAGTAAGGGCAGTAGAAATTGTTTTATTTTAAAAAGAATATTATGCGTCTAGAATAGTTTTGTAATTTGATAACAGATGGCGCGCTAGTGCATTGTAAAATGAATATTATTGCTTGTACCACATGTACTAGGAATATTTAAAATAAGAGCATAGTCCTCCAAGCCTTATAGAATGGGATATTCATCCACTATCTAAATCAAATACATATGGACATAGATTCCAATATATGAAGGTATGTATATATTAAAATCAAAAAAGGTATATCCTGACCACAAGCTCATATGCATTTTAGATGGCAGAGCGACATCTAGTGGAACAGAAATCAAATAAGTGCTGATTTAGCATGTTTCCTGATAAATCAAGAAAAGTCATCCACGAACGCGTGGATCAGGCGTGGCGCAAGCTGTACCATCGCGAGCAAAAATGTTTTGGTCCCAGAGGCTTCTTGAGAAACCAAGAAATGCTTTTTTTTCACACACACATATATATATTGATGTAGACTACAATTTATAAAGGGGAGTTATATATATATATCTATGTGTTTGAAAATAGAGCAATCCATATATTATATTATTTAAAAATGCTTATTTTGGATCATAAAGTTTTATTTCCAATTTTCGTGTGTTAACTCGCCAAACCTCTATGTACATACTCGTGAATTGATACGCGAGCATCTCAAAACAATCTTGTTTCCCGAAGAAGTTTGGCGACTTGCCACATGAAATATATGAAATAAAACTTTATGATCCAAAATAAGCATTTTAAAATAATATATATCTATATATATTGTGTGTGACCTAGATTTTTCAATATATAAAGGTGAGTATTGATATATATATTGAGGTAGACTCTAATTTATGAAGGCCAGTATATATCACCCAATAAAAGTTTCCCAGAGAAATAGCCGCAGTAAGTATTGCCGGCGATAGAAATAAATTGGTTCACGAGGATAAATAAAGGAAGTTTCTGTCTAAACTTTGTGCGCCTCGGTGGTTTTTTATTCTTCTTCTACCAACTTGGCTGCTTTTCTTGGACACCACCAGGACCTGTGGCTCTATTAAGTTCCTTAATTATTATCCTTTGTATTTTGTAATAAGAATTATAATATCATAAGGTGTATTCCTTAAAATAAAGACAGGATTGTTTTAAATGTTGCAAGCTTTTTAGCATAACACGCTTCTATTGGCTGTAGAGATATAAGATTTTCTATTGGTTGTAGAGATATAACGCTCTACTATTGGCTATAGAGATATGTCGCTCTTCTATTGGCCGTAAATATATAATCCTCTTCCATTGGATATAGAAATATAACGATTTTCTATTGGCTGTAGAGATATAACGCTCATCTATTGGTTGTGGAGTTATAACGCTTTTCTATTGACTATAGAGATATGTCGCTCTTCTATTGGCCGTAAATATATAATCCTCTTCCATTGGATATAGAAATATAACGATTTTCTATTGGTTGTAGAGATATAACTCTCTTCTATTGGCTGTAGAGATGTTGTTGTCGTGTCCAATGAAGATCCTTAGATGTCTCCATGCATCTCTATCACAGCAGTTACATGTCCTCTATCTTCGGTGTGTAAGGCTGCTGCTCTGAGTCCATATCAAATTTCTGCAAGGCTGCGGCCATTGGCTATATATATATAAAGCTCCCATATTTATTTATATAGCCAATAGAAGAGAGGCATGCTCGATGGCTTTCATATTTTTACCAATAAAATTTTCTCTTCGTCCTATAACCTCTATTGTTTTGTAATATTGACAACCTAGATTCTAAACTGGCTGTTGACGGTGTAATATTGGGAGGTAATCTTTTAAAAATCGAATAGAAAAGTTGAAGATAAGCATTTGAGATAAAATATAGTTTTAACAACTATAAAGGATCTTTCGTTGCTATTTACTTTTTCAGGTTCAGAAAGGAAGATTAATCTATGATTATTAGTTTATTCCTCGACGAGTGCCCCGGAATACGTGGATTTCATCTGATTGCTATCTCTCTCTCTCGCTATGCAAATATTTTCAATTCATCCAAACGGAGGAATTCAATATCTTCGTATTTCGGAGAGAGAAATGCAGTTTTATTGTTGGATTACGATAAATAAATATAGACGAATAAAATGGAATGTAGAACCTATAATAAAAATTTTTGTTCACCTAGATGACGCTCTGCCATTTAAAATGCTCATTTGCCCGGTCAGGATATGTCATTTTTGTTTTTAATATCAACTCCTGATCTCTTTTTTTTTTCCGTATGAACAGGGTTTTACGCAAATTTGGCCTTGAATACCCATTTCTTCAGTTATTAGAAAGCCTCTTGGATCAAATTTTTGGCCGTTGAGATACAGCCTGTATCACACTGACTAGGGCCAACAGCCCAAAACACGTTCGATATTTTTTATTTAACAAGAAATATGGTTGCCCAAATATCATGAAACAAATTAACGTTTAGTTGATTTTTGTTTCACCAGATGACGTTTTGTCATCTAAACATGTAAATGTGAGCGGTCAGGATATGCCATTTTAAAAATATATATATTATATTTAATAAAGATTTTCTGCTGTTTTGAGATTAATTACTTGTAGGGGAATTATTGGTCATTTGCTTGATTTTGGTATGCAGTCGTGGAAGAGATTAAAATAAAATTAGTTATCAAAATAGATTTAATTGAACTTATGGAATTATATAAAAAAAACATGGTTTGATAAAAGCGCTGCCTGGCTTAAGGCGAGAAAACAAGGAAAAGAAAAGATTATTTACATAATGTACAAAGTTTTGAGCCGGCCATTGGGATAAAACAACAACGAGTTTCCATAGGGGAAGAGTAACCTCCGGCGGCCGATCCAGCAGAGTTTTTTTATCTATGAAATATAATTTTAAATAAAATAATACTTTAATATAACAATTTTAAATAAAATATTTTAATATAACATATATATATGTTGTAATATATTCTAATATAAACTTATATATCAGACATAGTATAGCCACGCTTGATAGATTAAAACAGGAAGTAGGTGAATAGCGTGGTAAGTTTCTTTATTCCGCACAACAAGCTGTGTTCTCCGTTATCATGATCGTAAGTCACTACTATATCAACACAGCCACGAATTTAACCATTCTTTTAATTTACGCAACACGATCCCGGTATATAGTGATGTTAAGAACAAATATCAACGTTTGGTCCTTGAGGCTCTTGTGTCCAGCTCTATCCCTAGTTTTAACAGAAAAATAGATCTCCCCCCTCAATATACTGTTTTTCTAAACTTGGCCACTGATATCCTATTTTGCTCCTTTTCCTTTATTATGCCTAGATACTTACGTTTTCTCGTCTTTCCATCCTTTTTTCCGTGTTTTACCTTTAATTCGTCTTATACAGATTTTTAGTTTATTTTTCAGAAATTTCGTACTTTTATCTTTAGCTCCATATGTAAATTTCTTAATTTTTAAGTAGATCTTAGTTAGTTTTCTTTTATGCTAATTCACTGCATATAAATATTGGTTCACTCTTTCTAATCACGCATTGTACCTGATGAAGGGCAGCTGATGCCCGAAAGCTTGTTGTGCGGAATAAAGAAACTTACCACGCTATTCACCTACTTCCTGTTTTAAACTTATATATCATATGTAATATAGCTATAGTTTAATAACCAAAACTGTAAAAGCAATTTAAATCGCCAGTTCGGCCATCATGTATTACCAAAACGACAAAATAAAATTATATTTAGTGACAGCCGGCGCCAGGACAGGAAAAAGGTCCGGAAAAGATGTCGGGGTTCCCAGGTGTGCCCCTTTCTTGCTCAAACAGATCAGTCCGCTTAGAGACACGATGATTGACAGAACCCTCTCCACAGATTTGCCCTGACCGGCGTCTCCTTCACTTACTCTCTCGCCATTTCCGAGGTGACATCCAAAATGCCACGTCCTTTTGTGTAATCCCAATCACGCCTGAACCCACTCTGAACATTGTTGCCCCCACGACTGTAACCAACATGCCACACTACAGTCATCCAACAGGATAAAAACACATTACAACATATATATGACTGCAAAGCATTATCAATGCTATTATTAGTGATAACTAAAATATAAAGCGCATATTCAGGTTAGACGGATACTTTTAGACATTTTCAACCAAATTTGTCCCTCGATTTAAAAATAAATACGTTCAGCCTCACGAAATATCACGTCTATTTTTGTTTTAAAATAAAATAAAATTAAAGTTTCGATCAAATCCAAACTTGCTATTGGTCCTATTTGAACCAATGGATGCTCTCGACATTTCCTCTCCTGTCAAGCTTGGAATTTCTTGGCAAATATCGAACTGAGAATTTTGAAAACATTGAAGTGGGTTTTTGGTCGTTTCTATCTTGTAGCAATTGTTGCTAATCAAATGAATAAAGTATACACAACTAGCTAAATAATATCGAAAATATATTTATGTATTTAATTGCTATCTATCTTGAAAATTTTGATAATTAAATTTTAGGTAAATGCGTTTCTTTTTTTTACATACACCAATACCTCGCTTTGCGTCGTTTCGTTTTGCGTTTTTTTCGAAGTTGCGTCGCTGCTTAATTTTTACTGATTTTCACTGTGCGTCGTTAGATTTTCGAAGTTGCGTTGTTTTGGATTCGAGTCTTTAATTTTTTTCCTAAAATATGGCAACACCTTTGTTTTTGATTGCGCCATGCCATCGAAATTTTATTTTCACTTTGCGTCGTGTTTTTTTGGAACGTAACCCCGACGCAAAGCGAGGTATGGGTTTATATCAAATATTATCTCTACAGACCTGTCAGAAACACATTGCCAAAAATAAATTGTTACATAGAAAATATATGTGAAAAAATAGTACAAATGTGATATTGTACTGGGATAAGGTTCATAAATTAAAAAAGAAAAAAGGCATCTCCTTATCGGACAACTGAAAATCGCTGATGGCTTGTATCATCAGCAACTTTCAGGTACCCGATAAAAAGATGCCTTTTTTCTCTTTTAATAGAAAATATAGTTAAATGATCACCTTGACATATTCTGATGCTATTCTATTTTCAGCATATAAAAATATAAACAAACACTCAAACATTTAACACTCATACATTTTCAATTAAATAATATCGAAGAAGAGAAATGGTATCTTAAGCTTTCAACACAATTAGATCAATATAAGGTGTGGAATATAATTTTTAAACTTCCTCTATTAACAAATACAAAAAACACACACACATAAATATATGAACTCTGTATTAAACGTATATAATAAACCTTTTTATAACGATTTGAATTAACTTATCTCAAATATTACGATTTTCATCTTCAAAATTCCCATAGAATTCAGAACTAAATATATTGAATTGATATAGAAAATATAGCAGAAATATTGAAACTTAATAAATAAAAGAAAGATAAGTTGGCAATAGTTCCGATCCGAAATGATTCCAAAAACAAATAAATAAGATACATAACTGATAAATGAAATTTATTATTCAAATTTTACCTGGTGCGTTCATATTAAATTGGATGTGGTACACGGCATGTTTAATGTGCAGAAAGAAAGGCAATTAGGATCTATTTATTGTTGGGATGCAAATTAGAGGTTTTCCACAGAGACGAAATTCATTAGAGATCTCCCCTAATGGGATTAATCTTTTCTTTAGGATCCACTAATTGGGCTTGTTGATCCCACGATTAGGTCGTAGCAAACATGTGGTGGAGACAATCTTGTGTTTTTTTATTGTTGTCTTTGTCATAGATCATAGTTGAGAGATTACTTAACGTTCTAATTATATTGTACAAACTGAACACAACTCAATCATCTATAACTTCATTTCTGATTAAGATAATTCATTGTTTTAAAATTACAAAATATTTTCTCACAATGAGTTTTTTTTATTACAAAACGTTAGCTTTCAAGCGATAATCGCTCTTCAACGCTCTTCAATATTTCCTACAAGATATAGTCGATGTTTTATTAAGCCCGTTGAAGAGCGATTATCGCTTTAAAGCTAGCGTTTTGTAATAAAAAGAAACTCATTGTGAGAAAATATTTAGTAATTTTAAAACTTTTTTTCACAATTTTATCATGAATAGAGAATTCATTGTCTTGAATATAAAGGTAGACTAGAACACCGTTTATATCTATAATTTTCTGTATACTGTTTGATGCCCGTATTTTTATTGTTATCTTGTTTTAAAATTTGTTAAGTTTTTATTTAAAATTTATTAAGTTGTTTATTAAGTTTGCCATTAAATACCCATTTCTTGGTTTCTCAAGAAGCCTCTTGGACCAAAACATTTTGGTCGCAGTGGTACAGCCTACTCCACGCTAACGAGCGCCAACAGCGCGAAACGCGTTCATGGATGGCTTTTTCTTGATTTATCAAGAAAATGGGTTGACCAAATATCAGGGAACAGGCTAAATCAACGTTTAGTTGATTTCTGTTCCACCAGATGGCGCTGTGCCATCTAAAAAGCACATGTGCTCCTGGTCAGGATATGCCTACTTTGTTTTTATTAATCAGAGTATTTATTCTCTTTTTCAATTTTTTAAATACAGATTTGACGTTTTATATATTTTGTTATTGTATAAGATTGTATGTTATTCTGCAAAACTGAAAGCATAGAAGAAATGACTCACTACATCTCTGAATGCACTATTGTTAACGAGGAACGGAATAAGATCTTAAAGAACATTATCCAAGTCTACGTTAAACCAGTTAAGCTAATCAGAATAATGTCCGGGAAAAAATATATAGCGATAGAATTGTTTAACTTTCATAAAGCGTTTGAGAACAAGGTAATCTCTAAGAACTAAAATTACAGAACAATTTCCATCCATAGTTAATTTGTATAGTTATGTTGAATACTTTGATTTTCTTTTCATTTTCCTTTCTCTCCGTTGCTTATGTTTTTTTCCCATGAAAATGATGTATGACGAGTTCTTACAGGACGGAAATTTCACAATAAAGCTGTTGTTGTTGTTGATTGTATGTTATTGAATAAGAAAGTCACATACAAAAATACTGCGCCATGTAAAGAAGTTTTAAAAAAATAACACATGTGAGAAACTAAAACGTTTTAGTTAGTTGAAGAAAGGCTTACCCGAAAGCTTCCTTTAATCAGGTAAATACGTAGAAATAGTTGCGCCGTCTTATGAATTTTTGTAATTGTGTCGCGGTCTCACGCAATTCTGGCCTTAACTATCCGTTTCATGATTTTTCAGGATGCCTGAATGACACAGGTTTTTGGTCGTTGAGTTACAGCTTGCACCACGCTGATGAGGGCCAACAACCCGAAACGCGTCCGTGGTTAGGTTTTCTTGATTAATCAAGAATAGGTATTTGTCCAATTCTGGAATAATTAAAAATAAACGAGAATACAACAACAACAACAACAAAAAGCCTTTATTCAGGGTCACTGACCCTATACAGGATTCACCAGAGGTATGCATAAGAACAAAGCAGTGAGACAAAGGAAATAACGATATATACAGAAGAAAAAGAAAAAAAAAACAAGAAAGAGAAAGAGGGAAGCAAGAAAAACAACACAAAAAGAGTAGCAGTAAGAAAGTGAGGAGTGAGTGTCACTTGGCCTTCTTCTGAGATATGGACTTGTGGAAACCATAAAACGCCGTAGCAATATACTTATTCTGGGTCATATTGTCAATTATTGATGGAAGTGAAGCACATAGTTGCACAGTTTTGAGCATAAGGGTTTTTCTTTCTTCTTTCAGAGCATAGCAATCAAAAATATAGTGAGTGATTTCATTTTTTAGTTTTGAATTACAGAAGGTACAAATCGGGTCCTCACCGCAGAGCATCTAGGTGTGGTTTTCTCTAAAAACACTTGAAAGTATTCCAACTTGTGCAAGTAGTCTTACAACCGGAAAAGGAAAATCCCCTAAAAGGTATCCCTCCGTCATGAAAGATATGTGAATGTCTTTGTAGTGAGAGAGTATAGCTTAGATTTATCCATTCTTGTAAGGTAGTTTTGTATAGATTGGTCTGCCGCTGTTTTTAAGAGCCCTGTAATCGCGCTCCTCAGCGTTTCAGGATCATCACAGGAAACAAGTGCAGGGGATCCATTATTGTTAAGCAGATTGGTGAGCTTTTTAATGAAACCGATGGGTGTGCCCGAAGCATTAGACAGTTCCCGTGTTCTATTAAAACATATATGCGGCAATCTGTCACTGCTCATATTCAACACCCGCAGCCAATACTTCAGGGTTAATTTTAAAGCTGTTACACTCAATGAGATACGACCGGTTTCTAATCTGATTATGTAGCCTGGAGTGTATCTGGGCAGATACAGGAACCTACGGATAAATATGTCTTGTATACTGTCCAATAAGTATTTATGCTCTGTTGCCCACAATGGAGCGGCATACATCAGGACAGCTTTCACTATTGTATCAAAGAGTTTGGTTGATAAATTTATTGACTTTGCTTTTGAATCAACGAGAATAGTTGATATTTATTCCGATAGATGGCGCAAGCCATCAAGCAACTTTCAGTTGCACGATAAGATGCCTTTTTTCATTGTTTGTTAACTGTTTTGGTCTTGATATTATAGTTTAAAGTACCGAATTAAGAACTCCGTACACATTATTCTATCAATCTAGAAATGTAGGCAATCATACAGATTGCAAATCTATTGATTATTTTGATAAATCTGAAACTCAATCGATTCCTTACACTTCAAACTTTACAGATTTTTACACTCCTATGATTGTAACCTATTTTAAAATAAAATTTCACCTACCATCAACATATCAATTCTTTTCACATATACAATATATTATTACACTCTATAAATAGATTTCAAGCAATAGAAACCGTCTGAATTAGAATATCTTCAATTAATATTACGTTTCCTGTTGTGTGTGTTTAAATATAATTTATTGTAATGTAATTAAAAGAGAGAGAATTTATTAATAGAAAAGAACATAATCCAAAAAAATGCAATTTTAGAGTATTAAAAGCAAAATAATTCAGTTTAAAATATCTATAATAGATATAAAATACAAACAAAGCATTTTAATATAATATTGAATGTATTTAACTAAATTAATATTTTGAAATCTAAGAAAGGAATTTTTTTCTTTTTTTTTAAACAAATAAAACACAATTTTATAATGCATTCTTTATTTTAATATCGAATTGATAAGAGAGAGGAATTTTAATCTTAATAAATATAATAATCCTATATATAATAGAATACAAATATTCATTTTAAAATATAGAGGTTTGTCTATAATGATTTTAGGTTTCTATATGACGAGCTTTAGACAAAATATTGTTCCTATACACCATTAAATTTTGGGTATCATTAGGATTTCTATAGATTTATGCAATTATTTTAAATATATGAATGTATGCAAATATATATACAGTATTATTATATAGAATTTAAATCCATAGATATTCTAGGACACGTATTCAATTAGGATGTAGAGGATTCTGTAATCCCCATGGGGACTTATTCTAGGAATAAGGATGCTGAAGACATAAATATCCGGATTAACCCATACAATTCCTAGTTTTTTCTGTAAATAACATTATAATTATATATTTTTATGAAAATAGAGCAATCCATAAAAATATTTAATTAAAAAGGTATATATTGGAACAAAAAAAAAAATATTTTACCAATATATCAGTTGGCTGAACGCCAACCTTTATCAAGGTATTATAAGATACACATTAATATTGAGTAAAATCAATCATTCCTCCAGGGAAAAGTGTCTTTTTGAAATTTTTTTAATTGTTCTCTAGCTTTCGGGCACGTACGCCCTTCTACAGGAGAAAACATGGTATAACACCTTGATAATGGTTGGCGTTCAGCCAACTGGAATATTAGTAAAATAAATGATTTTTTGATTCAATATATGCCTTTTTAATTAAATAATTATATATTATAAATAAAAATATTTTCTGTTGATTTTTGAATATTAGAGTTATATAGAATTATTACTTGATGCTGATTATTTTGAGAAAAGAGAATATTGTTGAGCATTTGCTTGATCCCGGAATCCATGAGCATGTGATATTGTTCTGCAGTCGTGGCAATAATTAAATAAATTTAGTTATCAAAAATAGCTTTAATTGAGCTAAAGGAATATATTAAAAACATAATTTGATAAAATTAATGTCTGGCTTAAGGCGTAAGAATCTAAAAAATAAAGAACTTATTTAGAAAGGTTTGAGCCGGCCATAGAGAAACAACAACAATCGGTTTTATATATGGAAAGTCCCGACATCTGGTGGTAGATATAAACAGAATATTTGAATCTATGAAATATAATTTTGATTAAAATAATATTTTTATATAACATATATATATCGAAGAAGGCATATCCTGACCAAGAGCACATGAGCTTTTTAGATGAAAGATCGCAATCTGGTGGAACAGAAATCAACTGAACGTTGATTTAACCTGTTTCTTGATATTTGGCCAACTCATTTTCTTGATAAATCAAGAAAAGCCAACCACGAACGCAAAAAGCTCATGTTCTATTGGTTAGGATATACTTTCTTTGATTTTAATGCTAACACCTGGCCTTATTATTATTATTTTTTACATATATGTATATTGTTTTGAAAATAGAGCAATCCATGAATAAATCTTTGAATAAAAGGGCATATATTGGATCCAATATATGCATTTTTATTTAAAATATAGGGTATATAAACTAGATTGCTGATCCTTACCTTTTAACATATATCAGTGCATCTTGGAAATCCTCAAATATGTTTTTAGAAAGATGTTTTGAAATTGAGCTTCTAAAGAATATTTTAAATGGTCAAAAGGATCAATACGAACATCATCATAAAAAGCGCGTAAAGTTTCTTTCAAAGTTTTTTATTATTTTGTATTCAAAGTATTCAATGATATTATAGGATCTTCTACAAGAATTGTCCACGAACATCATTTTCAGCTTACATGATGATCCGATCAAGTACATTAATACCGTCAACAACTCTAAGTGCCGTGTAAGATGTCCAAACATACTGGTTCTTCTCTTTTCGATCATTTCCACAGAATGCTCTCTTCAATAATATTAGGGATATCTTCTTTGTTTAATGTAAAGATAGAGGCTACCTGGCCAGCCTTCATAGTTATTCAAATTAAAGATACTTCGGCCAGTAAATAATTTTATTATCTCGACGTTTCGACAAAAATATTTTGTCCTCGTCAGGAGCGAACAAAAATTAAAATATTTGGCAAATAATTTTTAACGCTTTGTCAAATGTTTTAATTTTTGTTCGCTCATGACGAGAATAAAAGATTTTTGTTGAAACGTCGAGATAATAAACAAATTTACTGGCCGAAGTAGTCTTTATTCAAGTCTGTCACTCCATAGTATTTTTATTATTCAGTTCCATACCTCGAAAACATTTAGCTTCACCATTGCTGTCTATTTAAGAGTACTAATTTTAAAAGCCAATATAGATATTTATAAAATTACAATTCATAATTGAAAATATAGTAATAAAAATAATTAAAGATACATAGTTCGACCTATTTATGTGAAGAAGTGAAATAAAGAAGAAATAGGTTAGGTAATAGTATTAAAAATAGAATAGGCATATTCTGATCGCTGAAATAAGCATTTTTAGATAGCAGAGAGCCTTCTAGTGAAATACAAAATCAACTGAAGGTTGGTATAGATGTATTCTATAAAATATGACACCAACCTCTCTTTCTATATATAATATATAATACTCTTTATAAATATTTAGAGAGATGGAATACCTTGGAATATATAGAAGGTAGGGGATTTTGTGCTATTGAGTATTGTTGAGAATAAATTGAGAAGAGGACTGAGAACAAAACAGAAGCATAAATAGAGGATGTAGGAAACACCCCTGGGAGGGAGAACAAGATAAATTGAGGTGCTATCGATTCTTTCAGAGTCAGTCTGTATAGAGCCCTCTGGGCCATATGGAAATTCTTTATGAAACAGCCTCTAGAGGGTAACATACCTATATTTAATAAAAGACCTGTAATAGTTCCTACTTACTATATTATAAATGCTTATATATATAAAACTATCTTTGCTTGTAGAGATTGAGTTAGTTAAACTTCTCTTGCTTATTAATTTGTTCTTAATTGCCATACGACTTGCTAATTATTTCATCACTACAATATATTAAAACATAGTACAAAAGTGAAATTTTATTGGGATTAGGTGAATACATTTTTTTCAGGAGATGTCTTTCTCTTCATACCTTTATATGTATCATGTTCGTTTATTTATTAATTTTTACCTTTACAAAGTACACGATGTATACAGACTATGATAACATGGTAATAGTTAGTGACTGAATTTACTGTAAGTGCACCACGTGTCACCACATGTAGGAAGAAGTTAGATTTTTGGACTTTAAAATGTGCCAGTGCCTCGTTTGGTCTTCTTCTTCTTATTTCTTAACTCCACTCAATCACACTAAGGTATCAAGCTTGTATAGCTTGAGATTTTTGATGGTGTCTGCCGGGGAAGAGTAGAGCTCATCAATGGATGAGTCAATACAGTCAATAATATGTCCTCGTTTGGTTATTTGCACTTACATATGAGGTTGAATCGTTGAAAAAATCGGGGGCCAATTAAGAAATTTTTATTTCAGAAAAAAATGCCCAATGCAGAATTCGATTCCGAATCGTGGCTGTCAAAATCGACGGTTCATACCACCTTCAACCAACCCCTATGTCCGTTTGGCTGTCAAAATCGACGGTTCATACCACCTTCAACCAACCCCTATGTCCGTTTGGCTGTCAAAATCGACGGTTCAAACCACCTTCAACCAACCCCTATGTCTGTTTGGCTGTCAAAATCGACGGTTCATACCACCTTCAACCAACCCCTATGTCCGTTTGGCTGTCAAAATCGACGGTTCATACCACCTTCAACCAACCCCTATGTCCGTTTGGCTGTCATAATCGACGGTTCATACCACCTTCAACCAACCCCTATGTCCGTTTGGCTGTCAAAATCGACGGTTCATACCACCTTCAACCAACCCCTATGTCCGTTTGGCTGTCAAAATCGACGGTTCATACCACCTTCAACCAACCCCTATGTCCGTTAGGCTGTCAAAATCGACGGTTCATACCACCTTCAACCAACCCCTATGTCCGTTTGGCTGTCAAAATCGACGGTTCATACCACCTTCAACCAACCCCTATGTCCGTTTGGCTGTCAAAATCGACGGTTCATGCCACCTTCCACCAACCCCTATGTCCGTTTGGCTGTCAAAATCGACGGTGATGCCACCTTCCACCAACCCCTATGTCCGTTTGGCTGTCAAAATCGACGGTTCATGCCACCTTCAACCAACCCCTATGGCCGTTTGGCTGTCAAAATCGACGGTTCATACCACCTTCAACCAACCCCTATGTCCGTTTGGCTGTCAAAATCGACGGTTCATACCACCTTCAACCAACCCCTATGTCCGTTTGGCTGTCAAAATCGACGGTTCATACCACCTTCAACCAACCCCTATGTCCGTTTGGCTGTCAAAATCGACGGTTCATACCACCTTCAACCAACCCCTATGTCCGTTTGGCTGTCAAAATCGACGGTTCATACCACCTTCAACCAACCCCTATGTCCGTTTGGCTGTCAAAATCGACGGTTCATACCACCTACAACCAACCCCTATGTCCGTTTGGCTGTCAAAATCGACGGTTCATACCACCTTCCACCAACCCCTATGTCCGTTTGGCTGTCAAAATCGACGGTTCATACCACCTTCAACCAACCCCTATGTCCGTTTGGGTGTCAAAATCGACGGTTCATACCACCTTCAACCAACCCCTATGTCCGTTTGGCTGTCAAAATCGACGGTTCATACCACCTTCCACCAACCCCTATGTCCGTTTGGCTGTCAAAATCGACGGTTCATACCACCTTCAACCAACCCCTATGTCCGTTTGGCTGTCAAAATCGACGGTTCATGCCACCTTCAACCAACCCCTATGTCCGTTTGGCTGTCAAAATCGACGGTTCATACCACCTTCAACCAACCCCTATGTCCGTTTGGGTGTCAAAATCGACGGTTCATACCACCTTCAACCAACCCCTATGTCCGTTTGGCTGTCAAAATCGACGGTTCATACCACCTTCAACCAACCCCTATGTCCGTTTGGCTGTCAAAATCGACGGTTCATACCACCTTCCACCAACCCCTATGTCCGTTTGGCTGTCAAAATCGACGGTTCATACCACCTTCAACCAACCCCTATGTCCGTTTGGCTGTCAAAATCGACGGTTCATACCACCTTTAACCAACCCCTATGTCCGTGTGGCTGTCATAATCGACGGTTCATACCACCTTCAACCAACCCCTATGTCCGTTTGGCTGTCAAAATCGACGGTTCATACCAGCTTCAACCAACCCCTATGTCCGTTTGGCTGTCAAAATCGACGGTTCATACCACCTTCAACCAACCCCTATGTCCGTTTGGCTGTCAAAATCGACGGTTCATACCACCTTCAACCAACCCCTATGTCCGTTTGGCTGTCAAAATCGACGGTTCATACCACCTTTAACCAACCCCTATGTCCGTTTGGCTGTCAAAATCGACGGTTCATACCACCTTTAACCAACCCCTATGTCCGTTTGGCTGTCAAAATCGACGGTTCATACCACCTTTAACCAACCCCTATGTCCGTTTGGCTGTCAAAATCGACGGTTCATACCACCTTCAACCAACCCCTATGTCCGTTTGGCTGTCAAAATCGACGGTTCATACCACCTTCAACCAACCCCTATGTCCGTTTGGCTGTCAAAATCGACGGTTCATACCACCTTCAACCAACCCCTATGTCTGTTTGGCTGTCAAAATCGACGGTTCATACCACCTTCAACCAACCCCTATGTCCGTTTGGCTGTCAAAATCGACGGTTCATACCACCTTTAACCAACCCCTATGTCCGTTTGGCTGTCAAAATCGACGGTTCATACCACCTTTAACCAACCCCTATGTCCGTTTGGCTGTCAAAATCGACGGTTCATACCATCTTCAACCAACCCCTATGTCCGTTTGGCTGTCAAAATCGACGGTTCATACCACCTTCAACCAACCCCTATGTCCGTTTTATTCGCGCAATGAATCATCCAATCAGCTTTGAGATCATTAGCCAATCAGTGTGTGTAGTGTTTCTTTAGCTCAAGAGGTTGTATTGAACATCGAAATTCAACCTTAAATATAAGTTCGTGAGATTGATTCTAAGAAGCTATCACTTTTTTGGTGCTAGAATATTTTATTGTAATCATTTATGTATATATACTTTTATAAAACAAACAGGGACTTCGTGAGTCCTGAGCCGCTAAGGTAACCGTGAAGGCCTACAGGGAACTCTGAAATGTGGCTGACTAACGGGGCAATGGCACCCCCCCTTTCATGGAGCAAAATGGACAAGACACCACCACCACAAACACACTTAACTCAGAGTTATATCAAATAATTATTTTAATATTTTAATATTTTATTCTTTTTGGTATATATATCTGATGCTTGATCTCTTTACTTTATGATATTCAATTTTCTTAACAACGACACATTTTTTAAAGAAAAAGGCATCTTCTGATCGCGCAACTAAAAGTTGCTGATCGTCTAATTAATCTGTCGGAATAAATATCAAATAATGTTACGATGTACTAGAGCGCCATCTGTTATCAAATTATAAAATTATTTTAGAGGCGTAATATTCTTTTTAAAATAAAACAATTTCTACTGTCCTTACTGCGATGGAAAAATTAAAGGGAGGGCCTGGCTCATCAGTGGTGAACCCTCCCAGCGGTTTCGCCAGTTTAATCTACCCTCCCTTTAATTTTTCCATCGCAGTAAGGATAGTAGAAATTGTTTTATTTTAAAAAGAATATTACGCCTCTAAAATAGTTTTATAATTTGATAACAGATGGCGCTCTAGTACATCGTAACATTATTGTTCTAATAAAAGACACAATTTGATATTTGCGGAAGAGCGATTGCTCGAAGCATATTATATATTTATAATTATATTTAATTCTGCTGTCCTAAAAGCTTATGTCCATAGTTCTTCTAAAATACCCATTCCAAGAGTCTTACAACAGTCACCTATAAAAGGAAGTTCCAAAAATGCAATATAACAGCGGTATGGTAGATTAAACTGGCGAAACCGCTGGGAGGGTTCACCACTGATGAGCCAGGCCCTCCCTTTAATTTTTCCATCGCAGTAAGGACAGTAGAAATTGTTTTATTTTAAAAAGAATATTACGCCTCTAAAATAGTTTTATAAAATATCAAATAATCGTTAATTTTTAATTATCAAAGAATTGGTCAAATTCCCTTTCTTGATTAATCAAGAAAAGCTAACTATACGTACGCGTTTCATTTTCAAGCCTTCAGCAACTTTTAGTTACACAATCAGGAGATACCTTTTCTTAATTTATCTACTTGATCCCAGGACAATTTCACATTTGTACTATTTTCACATTTTAGATGTAATATTCGTGAGAATTTACGTAGCATGTGATTATATAAATGTAGAATAAATGTTTTTGTGTACATGTTTCGTTCGGTGTTTGCCTCGCATATAAGCTTTCACAATATTTAACCTAAAGGATAAAGCTTTGACACGATGTAGTTGTCGCTTTCGAAGAATTCAATATCATAATTTCGACTTTGTAATATGCAAATTATGAAAATTCGAAACTATTATAAACGCATATAATTTTATTTTTAAAAATTAAACAATTTATACTGCAATGGAAAAATTAAAGGGTGGGCCTTGCCCATCAACGGTTTCCTCAGTTTAATCTACCATATCGATGTTATATTGCATTTTTCGATTTTCCTTGATACTGATGCTAGACTCTTGGAATGGGTATTTTAGATGAACTATGGACATAAGCTTTATAGTTTCTATATATTTATAATTGTATGTTTCTCTACTGTCCCCAAAGCTTATGAAATATGGAAATACGCTTTGAGGACAGTAGAAATACATACAATTATTTTTAAAATGGAGCAATCCATAAATAAATCTTCAATTAAAAAGGCATATATTGGATCAAAATATCATTTATTTTACCAATATTTCAGTTGGCTGAACGCCAACTTTTATCAAGGTGCCAACCTTTATTGGCGTTCAGCCAACTGAAATATTGGTAAAATAAATGATATTTTGATCTAATATATGCCTTTTTAATTAAAAAATTACAATTATAAATATATAGAAACTATAATTATTATAGTTATTAAAAATATTTGGATTTGGTCTTGTGGGTATTTAGAACTGAAAGTGTGTTAGATATTGAAACATACCACAAAAGTGAAATTGTATGGAAATCAGATGGTTAAATTAATGAAACGGCACATCTTCTGATTGTGAAACTTGAGAGCTTTGAATCTATAGAAAGTGGTCGTCTAAATATCGCCATTGAAACATATAGAAAAAGGTTGATTTCATTCAATTTCTATTGAAGATAAACTTAATGCCATTTTCCATATATGTTTAGCTTCCCTTTCAATTGACTCTCAAAACTACGAGAAAAATGATGTCGTATTTAGTTAAAAGTCCTTTTCATTGCAATTTTGAATTAGTTATTGAATACTAATGGGTCTTCTTTAAGAATTTTAACATCCCAAAATATTCTTCGAAATAATTCAGAGATAAAATAGATTTATAAATTAGTTGATGTGTGTGATACGGTCGAAAACCAACGGTTTAGACCATCCTTGCACCGACCCCCTCAATCTATATTTATAAATACGTTATATGTTACAGATGTATATATTATATGTGTGAATTTATATCATTTGTTTTTATGAGAAAAAAAAAACATTTTGATATCAGTCCTTCCAATAGTGGGTCGGTGGAAGGATGGTCTAAACAGTTGGTTTTCGACCGCTATGACCCGGGTTCGATTCCCGCATTGGGCACATTTTTTCTAATTTAAAAAAAAAAGCTCAATGGCCCCCGATTCTTGCAAAAGTCCAACCCAACCAACGAGTGCAAGTAATCAAATGGGGCTCTGGCACATTTGTAAGTGTAAAGTCGAACTGCTTTTCACATGTGTAGACATGTGGTGCACTTACAGTAAAAGCAGTCGCCTACTTCTATCCACCATGATCAAAGATTAGATTAAATTATGCTGATGAAAACAAATAAATAATGCTAATAAAAAACAATTATTTAAAAAAATCTTATCTAAATATATATCACTCGGGTAGATATGCACACGGGTCAATTCCGGGGCGAAGCCCGGGTCACCCGTCTAGTACTTTATAAAAATATCAACAGCAATAGGTTTCATTATTACAAAAAAAAAATAATAATAAAATTGTAATGAAGAGCCTTTATACATAGCAATAACGCACCATCTATATAATACAAATGAAAACACCAAAACGCGCGAATGTTTTTTTTTCACAAATAAATCAAACTTCTACTGTCCTTACTGCGATGAAAAAATATTGGAAGGGCTTGGCTTATCAGTGGTGAACATTCCCAGCGGTTTCGCCAATTTAATCTACCAGCCAGCTTCTTTAGAGCTCTAATACTGTATTGGATCATTCTGCTTTTATATGCTACACTTAAGGGTGGAATCTTAGAAATGGTATTTGCGCAAACTATGAACATTAGCTTTTAGGACATTAGAAATATAATATACAACAACAACAGCTTTATTAGGACATTTCCGTCCTGTAAGGACTCGCCATACATCATTTTCATGGAGAAAAGCAAAAAAAAAAAAAAAAACATAAACAAAGGAAAGAAGGGAAAATGAAAAAGAAATCAAAGTATTCAAGATAACTATACAAATTAACTATGGAAGGAAATTGTTCTGTAATTTTAGTTCTTAGAGATTACCTTGTTCTCTAACGCTTTATGAAAGTTAAACAATTCTATTGCTCTATATTTTTTCTCGGACATTATTATGATTAGCTGAACTGGGTTCACGTAGACTTGGACAATGTTCTTTAAGATCTTATTCCGTTCAATATAATATATATAAAGAGCCTTTATAGTAAAATATATCTTCAACAAACCTCTAGTAATTTAGGGGGTGAAGAATAACAAAATTTAACTAAGCATCTTATTTCTATATGAAGACATATTTTTGATACATATTAAGGTTGAATAGATATTATGTATATATTAAGCTTTTTATTAATCGTTTTTACTTTAAAATTCTATATAATTAGATATATTTATACCTCCTACTATAAAAATTGTTAAACATTTGCATAAGCACAAACCTAATTAACACTTTTTCTTTCAAAATGAAATATATTCAATTATTATCTCAGAGTTTCTGAAATATTTTACAGAATTTTATTTGATTTCAAGAAATGTAATATAAATAGGATGTACTGTGTGAAATTTCAATTAAATCCTATTCATAATGTAAAATATACGTTATTTGTCAAAATATATCTATTTAATTATAAGGCAAAACCTGTTTATATATTGTCGCGGATATAAAAAAAGCAAATTTGGTAATAATTAATTTATTATATAGGTGGGTATTTACCTTTTAGTTCTCCAATAAAATTATATACAAGAGGTATTTATAGGGAGAGAGAGAGTATAACAACTCATTCCAAGGTAAAGATAATAATAATGAGCGTCGTCAGTCACCGAGGCGTCCCGTTTCCTTATTTGCCGATAAGATTCAGAGAACCCCTCACACCTGTGGTCGTCTCCCCGGAGTCCAGGGATGATTGACAGGTCTCCCATGGATCTTCTTGTGACCTGAATTGCTACTTGACAATATATTTTCATAATTTCAAAATTAAGGTTGAATAAATTTTAGTTTAGAAAATTAAAACATTTATAACAAATATGGTCTGTAAATTCATTATCAAAGGATTGCGGAATTCAACAAATTAAAAAAAATCATAAATCACCGTAACACTTTTTATTTAAGAAAATTCGAAACTATTATAGACGCGTATAAAATTAAACAATTACATCTACTGCCCTTTATGCAATTAAAAAAATTAATAGCAGGGCCTGTCTCATCAGTGGTAAACTCTCCAAGCGGTTTCGCCAGTTTAATCTACCATTTTATTCAGTTGATTAAAATAAACTTATGCGCGGGCAAGCTCTTATTTTAATATAAACACCTAACCTTTTTCTATTTTTACTTATTTTTTAACACGAACAGCGTATTGATGCAAATTTGGCCTTAAATACCCATTTCTTGATTTCTCAGGAAGCCGTCAGGTCGTAGAGGTACAGCCTGCATCACACTGATGAGAGCCAACAGCCCGAAACACTATGTGAGTTGGCTAAATATCACGGAACAAGTTAAATCAACGTTTAGTTGATTTTTGTTCTACTAGATGGCGCTCTGCCATCTAAAATTGCTCATGTAAGCGGTCAATATATGTCCTTTTTGTTCTTGATATCGACATCTGACCATTTTTCTATTTTTTCTTCTATTTTTTTTTTCACAGAAAACTAGTATATCTGTTAAATAAAATAAGTTCACCACACTAATGAAACAGGCTCTCACATTGATTTTTAATCGCAGTAAAACCAGTAGATATAATTGTTTAATCTTCATAAGAATCACACGAATCTATATTAGTTTCGAATTCTCACGAATAAAAATAATATGTTAAAATATTAAAACTTCTTGTTATATCCTCGATAGTATGTAGGATTTAGGAAAGGTAAGCTGGTGACACAAGATGATTGCTCTTTATTTGGTCTGACTTATATACATGTATAACGAATGAAAACATTAAGATGCGAATATTTATTTTCACAAATAAATCAAACTTCTACTCTCCCTAATGTTGTGAAAAGATATTGGGAGGGATCGGCTCATCAGTGATGAATCCTTCCAGCGGTTTCGCCAATTTAATCTACCAGACCGCTTCTTCAGAGCTCTATCACAGTATTAATTCATTCAGCTTTTATATGCTACACTGAAGGGTGGATTGGAGACATCTGAGACTCTTCATTAAACACGACAACAACAACAAGGGTGGAATCTTAGAAATGGTATTTAAGCAAACTACGGACCTATGTATGATGATGATAAACAGCAAGTCAATGACAACAATACACAATGCTTCTTTCAAAAACAAATTATTGTGTTCAGTATAATACAAATATCTATTACGATCCACTAGCGCGCCTGGCCTCCCTTTAATTTTTCCATTGCAGTAAGGGCTGTAGAAATTGTTTAATTTCAAAAAGAATCTAACGCGTCTAAAATAGTTTCTAATTTTCACAATTTTCTATATTTACATATTGTACTCTGTATTCATTTATCCCATTTTCAAAATATGGATGATAATTTCTAACGTGGAGGAACTCTGAATATTTTTGATTTCTACTTTATGAAACTTGTAAACGTATCCGCTTTTCTCCCCATTCTCTCAATTTACGGTACAAGAAAAAGTCATTGTGAACTAGATGTGGAGAGTGCGGTTGGAGAGAATCACAGAAATGTTATGCCTAGTCGGCATATCAACAATAAAAATTGCCTTTCTGAAAACAGACGGCGATTTTATGATAGAATATCCATTTTTTTGCCGATCTATTTTGTAGATTTTCAAGCTTCGTTACTTTTCTTGGAGATTTCCTGACGTCTGTAGATAGAATTACTTTTGTTGGTGGAAGTTCCACGTATATTTATAAGTAGAATAGACAATAGAGAGTATTCATATTGTGGCGAAGAAATAATTTATTATTTAATTTAATTTAATATTATTCAATAAAAATATATTCAACAGATTATAAAAATATATATTACTCTGTATATGTAAAATCATCTTGAAAATATTTCTATGCTTGCTTGTTCAAGATTCCCTAGCGGTAGATAGAGGGGTTAGTTCGTTAATATTTGTCGACTAGTCGCCGTGACGTCTTCAATAAATACTTTCACACCTTCAGATATATAAAGACTTGATTTCTACGCCACAATATGGAATTTTAAGTTAATAATATACAAACGAAAGAGAGGGACAATTTCATTCAGAGGCCATTAGGAGATTTGAAAGATTTATGCTCCACCGAAATTCTACACAAATCTCATCTAGAGGTATAAATACAATATAAAGTCTAAGTTAACAGTAAGCATATATATAACTATAGTAGAAAATAATATAACTTTTAAACAATTATGATATTTATATTATTTATATACAATATATATATATATAATTAATATAACAAATGATACTGTTTGCGCCGAGTTATGTAAATAACTTGCTAGGCTGCATTGTTTTATAATCATGTAAATTTTTATTTCTTTCTTCTAATTATGTAAATATGTATATAAAAGGAGTGAAAGATTCAATAAAGTCAGTCAGTCAGCTAAAACGAGTGAGGCGTCCTTCCTCTATTCAAACAACTTGCTACATCGCAGTCTTGCGAAGGGACAACATTCTCAGTAGTCAATCCGCCGGTCTGGTCTCGTAAAGTACAGTCAATAACAAGCTCTGCCACATATCGTCATCACCTTAGACCAGACTAGAGGCTGAAGGAGCTAAAGGAAGTTCTGACAATGTTAACCAGGACTTCCTTTAGCTCCTTCAGTCTCTAGTCTGGTTTTTAGAGTATTGTATTTCTAATAAATCGCTATAGCTCAATGAATATTTTGTTAACTTTCTTTAAAATCTCTAGCTTAAATGGTTATTTAATTCATTTTAATTTAGCAACAAAGTAAGTAAGAGAATATTTATTTGAATATCTGTCATAAATTGTTTAAGATTAAAAGTCTCAAAAATCATACATATATTAGGGTAATTCATAATACAATATAATGCGGTTTATGATTGTAAAACGGCATTTGAAAATTATCCCGCATGTGTTTCTTTTGAACGGAAAATCGAAATTTATTTTAAGGAGAAATAACGATTATTTCTAACCTTAGGGATGAAGTATGAAAAGATGAATTGTGAAGAGTAATGATAAACGGAAAATTCCCATCCCTGGATACTTTATTTTTTCCGTTATCATTACTCTTCACAATTCATCTTTTCATACTTCATCCCTAAGGTTAGAAATAATCGTTATTTCTCCTTAAAATAAATTGCGATTTTCCGTTCAAAAGAAACACATGCGGAATAATTTTCAAATGCTGTTTTACAATATATTAGGGTGTCAACGTTCTTATTTCATAGATCCAGTTAGGAATGTTGATTTAACGACCTATTCTTCACAATTAGGCTCTTTTGAATAGAATATGAATGTGGTAATGTTTTATATTTTGATTGCTTTGAAGAATATCAGATTAATGCAAACCTATTAATGTATGATGCATTAGCGCGCCATCTGTTAAGAGAATTCGAAACTATTATATAGACGCGTATGATTCTTTTAAAATTAAATATCATTGAAGTGAGGTCAGTAGATAATTGTTCAATATCTAAAAGAATCATACACGTTTATAATAGTTTCAAATTCACATTTATATATTTTTAATTAAAAAGGCATATATTGGATCAAAATATCATTTATTTTACCAATATTTCAGTTGGCTGAACGCCAACCTTTATCAAGGTATTATAACATATTAATGTTTGTCTATATGTGTTTTAATACCTTGATAAAGTTTGGCGTTCAGCCAACTGAATTATTGGTAAAATAAATTATATTTTGATCCAATAAATGCCTTTTTAAATTAAATATTTATTTATGGATTGATCTATTTTCAAAATATTAGTATTGTTGCACCAGGTTGCGGCTTGGCAGACTCTTCAACCTTGATTCTCTCCTGTGCCGGGTCTTGCATCTTACCAGAGCGTGTTTCAACCATCCTACAAATTTATATAAGGGAATAATGAGATAACTCTACTTTAAGTAGCCTCCAGAATAATTTTTTTATTTCTCACATCATAGAGAGCAGTGAAGTCACACAGTGTACCTAAATACAAATGATGATTCTATAATACATATATTCTGTTTATAATACATATATTCTGTTTAAAAAAATAAATAAATATAAAATATAAATTTGAATTTAAAATATATGAAAAATAATATCACAAATTAAAATGAAATAGGTTCATTAGCCAAGATGCAACAATATATATAAGACTAGAAGAACCGAGTACTGAATGTGATTATATGGAAAAACGGTAAACCCACGAGAGATGTTCCAAACGGTCAATTATTTCAGTAAATTTCCTGCTGATCGAAAAACGAGCGTTAATGCAACGTAGTCGTAATTTGGGGAATGAGCATAGTGATGGGAGGGTAGATAATGGAACATTTCCTGACAGAAATCTCTATGGTTGAATCTATCCTATAGAATTGAAGATATGATGGATGTTCTTACTTAGTACTATAGTACTTGGAGAAAAAAACTATGGGATATAATAGACATTACTATAAAATAATCCCTTGCATCATTCTAAAATAAATGAAGCTTCCAGGGTTAAGTTTCTTGTGATACTTTTTATTCTCAAGCTTTCGGACTAGTAAAATTGAGTAAAATTAATCAAGCCTCTAGGAAAAAGTGTCTTTTCAAAACATTTTTATTATTCTCTAGCTTTCGGGCATCTTCTTTCGCTCTTCTAAAGGACAAAATCTGGTATAATAATATATATAATATAATCTCCGATTATATTTAAATTGTGTTCTACTGGCGAATTATTATACCAGGTTTTCTCCTGTAGAAGGACGTCCGTGCCTGAACGCTAGAGAATAAAAATGTTTTGAAAATATACTTTTCCCTGGAAGAATGATTAATTTTACTCCATAAAAGTATTTTGTTGATTGGAAGTTGTTTTTCACCTTTATATATATTCTCAAAATAAGAACTTATCTTAAAAACCAAAATTTATTCAAATTTCTTTATTTATGCTATCATAATATATTTATTTGAATCTAACAATAACTATCAGTTATTTAATAAAAAATCAATGAAGCATCCAAGGTTAAGTTTCTTGTATAAATATTTTATTTCTCAAGTTCTCAGACTTATCAGCCTTTCGACGAAAGAAAGAAAAAAAACTTGACAAAGAACGACATTGTGGTGCCTTAATAAATATTAATAATATAACAATAATCAAAGTATTTATAAATAAATAATTTATGACTTTATATTCCTTAGAGAAAAAACATAGCCACATTAACCCATAGTTCATTTCAACTCTCAACGTTTTAGTGAATTCATGTCACTCTCTTCAGGGGAATGGTTACTTCGAATCCTAGTTCTACTTATATACATACACGATTTTCTGAAATATATGTAAAGCGTCACGTATCTGCATATATGTATGTGCATGCTATAACTATTATCTATGTCTAACTGACCTTGTCTTTATTGATTGCGGAAGAGTATTGCTCGATGCAAATATTTGAATGTAATTCTACTGTCCTATAAGCTTATGTCCATAGTTTTCTTGAAACCCATTTCTGAGATTCCACCCTTCAGTGTAGCATATATAAGCAGAATCGTCCAATACATTATTAGAGCTCTGAGAAGCGGTCTGATGGATTAAATTGGCGAAACCGCTGGGAGGGTTCACCACTGATGAACCAAGCCCTCCCAATACATATTTTTTCATCGCATTAAGGGCAGTAGAAGTTTGTTTTATGTATAAAAGAAACATTCGTGCTTTTATATTCTTTCATTTTATACGTATAGATGGCGCGTTATTGCTTTGTGATAACTATTACCATTAAGGTACTATTGCTTTTTTCCTGCATGTGTCCTACATTTCTGCTTAGAGAATCTGTATAAGATTAAAAGGTCTTAATAAAGTTGATAAGGCACAATTTGGATTATAGATGATAAAACAAGGTAATAAGACCAAATCCAAATAAATAAATAGTGTTTAACACACTAGTGTTCACATACTATTTATTTATTTGGATTTGGTCTTATTACCTTGTCTTAATAAAGCTTTTTGTTGTTTGTTGCATATAAGTATAATTAGGATTCAAAGTAACATTTCCGTGAAGATTTTATTTATGCTTATGAGGTGAGATACAGCAGCGTATTTACAATTAGAGAGGAGACAAAATGAATTAAATCCGTGAAGAGAATGACATGAATTCACTAAAACGTTGAGAGTTGAAATGAACTATTGGTTAATGTGGCTATGTTTTTTCTCTAAGGAATATAAAGTCATAAATTATTTATTTATAAATACTTTGATTAGTAAATTATAAATATTTATTAAGGTACCACAAAGTCCTTCTTTGTCAAGTTTTTTTCTTTCTTTCGTCGAAAGGCTGATAAGTGAGAGCTTGAGAAATAAAATATTTATACAAGAAACTTAACCTTGGATTCTTTATTGATTTTATTAAATAAATGATAGTTATTGTAAAACGACACTTGAAATCCATCCCGCATGTGTTTCTTTTCAACGAAAAATCAAAATTTATTTCAAGGAGAAATAACGATTATTTCTAACCTTTGGGATGAGGTATGAAAGGGTGAATTGTGAAGAGTAATGATAAACGGAAAAATAAAAGTGTCCAGGGATGGGAATCGAACCCACGACCTTCCGCTTACCGGGCAGATGCCATGTCCACTAGGCTACCCTGGACATATAAATGAGAGTGTGTTATTGTTTATTTCAAATAAATATATTATGATAGCATAAATAAATATATTTAAAGAATATTTGGGTTTTAAGGTAAGGTTTTATATCGAGAATATATTTAAAGGTGAAAAACAACAAACACAAAAAAGAATCGTAAGCTAACCATAGAATTAAAAGGTTTTCATATGAATTTCTAGAGAATTTTCAACTTCGCCAGTGAGTGCAAGTAAACAAACTGAAATCTGGTACATTTTAAAGTGTAAAATTCGAACTGCTTTCTATATGTGTAGATATGTGGTGCATTTACAGAAAAATCAGTCGTTAACTTCCCAGAAATGTACTTAGGATGAGTATATGCATGTATAAAAGCCTTTACCATGGTGAAATAGCTATTTATCCTCATGATATAAATAGAATAATATGTTTGGCTAGATGAATACAGGTATTCAATGTAGCGCTTCAATAATTTAATAAGAGTTAAATAGTTGTTGACTTGTTTAAGCTAACTATAACTTGCTCTAAATTAGTTTCCAGTAACTTCCTCGATACAATGGAAGCTCTCATATAGCAAGCAATTTCAAATTGAATCTCTCTCATATTGTTGTTAGTGAGGCGAGGAACAATTTTGTCAAATCTCCTGGGAGAAATGACGTGATGGAGATAAAGAGGAAAGAGAGAAAAATATTGTTAATTATATAATTTAAACAATTCTAGAGTTTTCTGAAGATTATTCTGTTACAGTTACAATATATGAGTTTAATTTGACTGTCGTTTGTTGAGTGTTGTATGCCGTTCTTGATCTACCTGTTCCCGGACGAGAATCTTGTTAGCCTCTCAGAACTTTGGAACAGACAGTAAACAACAGATTGTTGAGATAAGTGTATTACCATTATTGGGTTACCGATATTACAATTGTTGAGTTGTAGATAATATGATTAATTGATTTAAACCTCCCCTGGATACGAATTCCAGGACTCGAGACGCCTTCTGCTGGAATGCCCACTCTTCTTTATCACTAGACAACAGACAGTGAATAATGTCGTAGATCTATATCAATTTGTAAATAGCAGAGAGAATTATCACAGATCTAACTATTTTTGTGAATATATTTATGATTATCTTTCTAACCTGAAATGTTCAGGTTCCTAATATATATTATTGTTTCAATTTTTTTTATTTTTAATTATTTTTTTCTTGTATAATATGTTTATAGCTGTTTCTGTTTAAAAAATGTAAATCAACACAATTATCCCTAGGCGGGATATCGCGTTTTGTGTGTTGAAATAAATAAATAAAATTTCCTGGATATCAATCAAACAAATGCCACAGGTTTTTGGAGATGAGATTCTTTTATCTTCATTAACGTATTCTCAGGCTTCCGGGTATATTCGCCCTTCTACTAGAGTACATAGAAAACCTATAATTATAGGTTTCTATGTAATCCTGTAGAAGGGAAGAGATGCCCGAAAGCTTGGGATTACGTTTAATAAGGCTTAAAGAAGCTCATCTCCAGAAACCTGTAGTATCTGTTAGATAATATGATTGTTGAGCTTCAGATACCATGATTTTTGGGTTGAGGATAGCGCTATTTAGAAGGGGCCAAAGGTAAAAGCGACGAATTTATTGAAGAAGTGCAAGCTTTCGGATAATAACGTCCTTCAACAGGCTGTAATGAGAATACAAGGACGAATTTGTCCGAAAGTTTGCACCTCTTCAACAAACTCGTCGCTTTTACCATTGGTCTATTCTCAGAAATGATATTCTGCGATTCCTTCTATTATAATTTGGATAGCTCTATTGTTTGGTTGTTTGAGAGTAAGACGATTGTTGGATTGTGGCGATTGTTGAGCTTCAGGCAAATCGGTTGTCGGAATTCGAAAAAATACCATTGTTGGATTAAGGTTAATACGGTTGTTGATTGTGGATCTTTTAATTGTTGGATTGTGGCGATTGTTGAGTTTCAGGCATCTTTTTAAAATATAAATATATACACACATATAACTGTATTAAGACCACCGGTCATTCACCACAAGAAGGAAGGAAGCATAGATGGAGCTCCTATACTCCAGGCAGCACAGAACTCAACAACAGCCTCCAGGTCCGACGCATGTCCAGTGGCCACAGATTCCACCGTGCATAAGTCAAGGTTAGCGTATCACTGAAAAGGCGAGTGTGGAATCAGCCGCGTTCTAGTCTTCGTTTTCCTCATCCAAATGGACCACGACATCCGGAGAATCCATTAATCTCCTCCGAACGGTGACTGCGGTCTTGTAGAATGTATATAAACCAAATTTAAGACATTAATCAAACATCATTGTATTCATCCAGTTATATATTTGTTGACTATCGGATTGACACACATGGATAAGTCACCCAAGAGTTAGTTTCTCTGTTTTTTTCCAAACAAAATATGATAAATATAAGCAAACTTCATCTCATTATCGAAACCTCTATGCAGCTTGGTCTATTATAAGAAGTGATGCAAATAATTAATATATTAGGTAATGCAATTAAATCAAGAGAAGAGTTTAAATTAAAAAAAAATCTTATTAATGAGCCGGCGTCACTAAATTGTCATCTCTGATGTTGAAACCTTAAACAAAAAACTCTTCTAAATTTCTAATTAAAACTCTTAATTTATTAATTTATTTAAAACGCTAATGATTAGAATTTTTTAAAGATAGTAAAATAGTGGATCAATATATTTTTTCCATATACCAAGTTTTTCCTTTGCCTTTTATAAAAGCCTATTTTGAATCTAATGTTTAATAAAAACCGTAAGTTACGTAACTGTTAAAAACTGGAAAAAAATCGTAATTTAAATTAATTTGATTAGAGACTTCGCCAGCTGTGTGGTATTAATGAATGCAGTTTGAATTAATTATTTAAAATTCGAAACTAGTTCAAAGACGTAAGATTCTTTTTGAAATTAAACAATTTCTACTGCCCTTACTGCAATGGAAAAATTAATGGGAGGGCCTGGCTCATCAGTGGTGAACCCTCCCAGCGGTTTCGCCAGTTCAAACTACCATACCGCTGTTATAATGCATTTTTGGAACTTCATTTTATAGTGATACTGTTGCTAGACTCTTGGAATGGATATTTCAGAAGAACTATGGACATTAGCTTAATTAATTATTTATAGTTTTTCAGGATATTTAGAAATCAGATTATATTGAAAATGAAATCTTCAAAATACTCAAATATCCAGTAAGTATCTTCATAGATTATTATTCAGATGTTTCACCAAACTATTCTATTCTTTAAATTATAAATTAACAAAATAAAAACACACACATTTGTCAAAAATTAAAGGATTTACTGTTAAAACGGTGTTGAAATCGTTGATTCAATATGATTATGAAAGATCAGTTGTTTGTTTTTTTCTACTAAATCATCTGTTAGGTAAAGGCTGGCTATATTTAAATTGTTTGAGACAGATTTTCTCTCTCTCCTTCTATTTTCTCGTTTTCTCTCTCTTTATCCTTGTTAATATGATATGAATATTCTTTACGGCCTAAAATTATTGTAAATATATGAAATAAGAGATCCTGTCGACTACTGAAATAAAAGTTGAAGTCCTGGTAGCTCTTGTTGTACTGTGTTGACCGAGAGGAACAGTCAGGATGTAGAGTTTTCCAGTACCTCTCTGCACCTTGGAAGACCTTTAAAAGTTCTCACAAAATACAGGCAGTCGTGGTCGAGGCAGAGTGGAAAGCTGGGGATATCCATACACAAAAAACGAAGACACAGTTGCACTAAGAAAGTTCCGTTAACAGATAAAAGCTGAGCTAAGAGCGAAAAGAAGGAGATAGACGAGGTCTTCCTAATTACATGTTGGATGAGATCGACATAACATACGACTGACGCGGCTTGCACTAAGGGTGAACTAAACTCAACTCAACTGAACTGTACTGAACTGTCAAGCCACTGTAAGGTGATGTATTTATAGGTTAAAGACGGGGCGACCTTATGTGACAGGGGCGTTTCTGAGAAAGGGGGGCCTTGGCATGTCCAGGTGTGAGAGGGGTCTCTGCATTCCACCACATGTGACAGTGTGGGTGGCCTTGTTTGTGGGAATTGTAAATCGACCTGATTTATGACTTCCATCTTTAGACTTTGTTGTTTTGGCAATACTATGCTCGATCTCTGCTTTAGCTCAACTCTTAAATCTATTACAGATTTTATTTATTTATCCACTTTGTACAAATTACATTACATATGGCGATGCAATGACACAGATTAATCATGCGCATAATTATTTATAGATGTGTTTCTATATACAACATGACAATCTTATTATAAGTTATATACACAGTATGGGGTTGTTGGTTCAAATTACCATAGATGGGCCCCGGGAGTGAAAGGGTTTATCCGGGTTTAGGCGGGTAAAGCCTCTCTAACACAGGTTAGTAATTAAAATTTCTTTTAATTAATTTAAACTGTGAGGGTTAAAAAGGGCTATAACAAGATGATATTTGTTGGATATATAAAAGTGAAATAAAAATGACATTTTGTTTGATTAACAAAAAAGATGATTAAAATAAAATGATGACATAAAAATTCACATTCTAAGAGAATATTGGTGGGCGTTGGACAGGGTTAGTAGTTAAAGAATAAGCAATTGTGAGATTTACACATGCAATCAAATACTTAGGTCCAGGTGCAAAGCGAGGATATGGACTTGAGCGTCTTCCTAGGCAATGTTTCACCTGTGATCCTGTATAGGGTAACAGTGCTTTGTCAGAATTGTAGTGTTATTGGGTTGAAAAGTTGTTGAAGAATATGTAATTGTTAGAAGTGCCCATGTAAACCAAATACTCAGATCCAGGTGCAAAGCGAGGATATAGACTTGAGCTGTCTTCCTTGGCAATGTTTCACTTGCGATCCTATATAAGGGTTACAGTGTTTTGTCACAATTTTAGGATTATTGGGTTAAAAGTTGTTGAAGAAAAGTTGCTTATTAATATGATTGAGAAAGGAGTGAAATAGAGCCATGCGATAAGTAGAATTGTTGTAGCGAGAGTAGGTGGTCTGACTTGACTCGAAATCAAAGGTTGAATGTGGTCCGCTAGAGCTGAAAAAAAAAGTTGAAAGTTGAAAAAAGTGAACGCTTTGTGAATGCGTTGGTGATTTGCTCTGCGGGTGAAATGAAATAAACTCTTGAAGCTTGTTCAGACCAGAAGTTTGAATTTGTAAGTCTGGGGAACGGTGTTTTCAAAGAGTTTGTTGAATTACGAAATCAAAAAATAAATTGTCAAGCAGTGCTGTCGTTTTTCTACGCTGATGTGGCGCAATGACTGAAAAGATAGTGATGAAAAATATAGGGGATTGGTTAAAGAATATGATTGTTGAAAACGATTGTTGTAGATTCCCGATAGTGGATGATAAACTTTGTTAGATAATAAAGGTATTTAAACAAATATAAAATATAGTGAATAGAAATATAGAAATATGATTGCGGGTACAAAAAGTGTAAGTGGACAAAATTAAACCTGTAATATATAAAATATATAATAAATAATAAAATAAAAATAATTTTTGAAACAATTAGATGTTTTGCAATACTAAAATAATATCATGAAAAATAAAAGTAAATTTGATTAAAGTCTTTTTCTTTTTGAAAATCATGTTGGATTAAAAATTTGATTATATAATTGAAAGGTAAAAATAAAAATAATTATTCAAGATTTTATACAAAATTTATAATATAATTGAAGGTTATTAATGATTGAATAAATTTTAAGTAGTGTAAAATTGAACAAAAATTGTCTCTTTTGACGAAAAGTTACAGTTGTGGTGTGTGACTAGATTATATCCCTTTGGTAACATCGGTGTTTCTATGACTCTGAAACTGGGAATACGTGAAATGATCTTTTCGTTTGTCCTCAATGCTGGTATGTAGAGAATGATTTCTCTTTCGCGTTAAAAAGTCTATATAAGACTTAACCAAATTGTTTTAATTGGTGTTATCAATTAACATGTAAAATGTTTAATGTATTTTGTGTTGTGATATCTCGTTGGTGAGATTTGTGAGATTCTCGAGGAAATCTAAATGGTTGGTTTGAAACATTTGTTTAAAATGGCGATCATGAAGCTAGCGGTCAAGATGACTGCTTGAGGGGGGAGAGAAGATATTCTCCTTTTGTTGAGTTGGCAATTTTCTGCTATAATTGAAAGATATGATTTTCTCGGTGTTTGTAGTTGTTGTGTTTCGCATTTAGTTTAGACTTAGAAAAAATGTTATTAGGTGATGTCAGGTTTAGATGTGTGGTGAAAGTGCGACTCTCGACGTGGACACGCTTTGGGGTGAATTGTGGTGTCACAGGCGTGAAGGGCGTCTTTGGCCTGAAAAGTGAAAAAGTTTTGTGGTGTGGCACTGTGACACGAAGTGAGAAATGTGAATATAAAGGTGTCACGTGAAGTCTTAGTTTGGTACAAATCTAACCTGTTTCACCATGAATAACAAATTTAATAAAGTCATGGGTGGTTGTTGTATGAAACACATCGAGAGAATATTTGACTGTTAGTGGATGTGGCACGCTTAATGTGAAATTATTTCATTGTGGCGACGATATAGAGCTAAGTGGAGCTCGAAATTGGATTTGTGTGTTGAGTCGCGGACTAATAATTGTTGCCAATTTGAGATAGTGATGCGAGGGTGTTGTAAGGTTTTTTGAAAGAAATGTGTTGATGACCAATCATGCATGTAAAAAGGAAAAGACGAGGGAGTGTATCTAAGTTAGAATAAAATGTTGTTAATAAGTTTGGTAGGTTGTGACCTAATTTAGCTACTGGCGATGAAGTGGAGGGAATCGTTATTTTCAACTTGTTTTGGGAAAGATAGTTGTTTTCCCTAGTGGTGTTTTTGAAGATATTGTATCTTCCGATTTTTACAATAAAAAAAAATGCGTTTCACCTATGTTAATTTATATTTAAAATTTGAATATACTTTTTAAAATAGTTGATTATGGTAGTTAAAATGATTCTCTTATAAAAGGGCAATGTCGTGAGAGTTACCAATAATTTGAATTGGGCGCTTACTTAAAATGGTGAACATTACCAAATTTTAAGAATTGATAAAGATATTGGTCTTTTGGTATAAGGATAACTAATAAGTAAAACAAAAATAAGTTGAGAATTATGATTAATGAGATTTTTTTTTTTAATAAGTAAAATTGAAAGTAATAACTTGAAATTTATAATCTGATTAAAAATTAAAGTAAATTTGATCAATGAGAATGTGAAAGTTTTAAAACTTGACTAAAAATGACATAAAAAAGCTAAAGTTTGAATTAAGAATGTAAAAATAATTAAAAATTGAATTAAAAATGGTATAAAAAAGGTAAAACTCGATTTTAAAATGCTTAAAGTGAAAATATAAATACAAAATTTATAGGGAATCAAGTTTTGAACTTGAGGATAAAGTTAAGGTAGGTTTTTTTAAAAACTTACAGTTGTGTGAAAGTTCAGTCAGGAAACTTGGTCTTGGCTTGTATTCCTGCTGACGTTGAAGACGCTCCATGTAGAGCTTGTAGACGCTTGTAGCTTCTGTGAAGTTGATTGTGGCTTGTTGCCTTGAGCATTGTCTCGACGATGTCAAGTCGAAGGTGTGGAACTTGTCACAGGGTTTGGGCCACATCGCTGCTCGGTTTCCATGACTTGCGGGAATATCGGGGCTGTCGTTGGCGCGGTCAGCTTGCTCCCGACGTTGGCGATCGGTTAGCGGGTATGCGGAAGTCCGTTGGGGCGGCGTTTCTTCCGTAAATATCGTCTCTTGTTGGGGGGAGAGATTGCTTTGTCGTTTCGTTGGTATGGCGGGCTTGTTCCGATATCTTTGCTCTTTCTCGCTTCCTATCTGAACGGTCTTCTTACCTCTTCGTTGTGTCATCCTTCGTTTTGGTCATCCTGTCGGCTTCTGAAATAAGAGATCCTGTCGACTTCTGAAATACGA
The DNA here is from genome assembly GCA_030710605.1 of Cordylochernes scorpioides. Classification (NCBI taxonomy): domain Eukaryota; kingdom Metazoa; phylum Arthropoda; class Arachnida; order Pseudoscorpiones; family Chernetidae; genus Cordylochernes; species Cordylochernes scorpioides. The sequence continues at coordinate 13,882,691 of CP092863.1, forward strand.
GATCCTGTCGACTACTGAAATAAAAGTTGAAGTCTCTGTTGTTGTACTGTGTTGACCGAGAGGAACAGTCAGGATGTAGAGTTTTCCAGTACCTCTCTGCACCTTGGAAGACCTTCAAAAGTTCTCACAAAATACAGGCAGTCATGGTCGAGGCAGAGTGGAAAGCTGGGGATATCCATACACAAAAAACGAAGACACAGTTGCACTAAGAAAGTTCCGTTAACAGATAAAAGCTGAGCTAGGAGCGAAAAGATGGAGATAGACGAGTTCTTCCTAACTACATGTTGGATGAGATCGACATAACATACGACCGACGCGGCTTGCACTAAGGGTGAACTAAACTCAACTGAACTGAACTGTACTGAACTGTCAAGCCACTGTAAGGTGATGTATTTATAGGTTAAAGACGGGGCGACCTTATGTGACAGGGGCGTTTCTGAGAAAGGGGGGCCTTGGCATGTCCAGGTGTGAGAGGGGTCTCTGCATTCCACCACATGTGACAGTGTGGGTGGCCTTGTTTGTGGGAATTGTAAATCGACCTGATTTATTACTTCCATCTTTAGACTTTGTTGTTTTGGCTCAACTCTTAAATCTATTACAGATTTTATTTATTTATCCACTTTGTACAAATTACATTACATATGGCGATGCAATGACACAGATTAATCATGCGCATAATTATTTATAGATGTGTTTCTATATACAACATGACAATCTTATTATAAGTTATATACACAGTATGGGGTTGTTGGTTCAAATTACCATATATATATGTATAGACAATTGTAAAGACATACATATATGACAACGTAAGTGGCCCTAGGGGATATAGCGCTTTAAATTGAAATAAATAATCAGAGTGAATTTTGTAAAAGTTAACGAAATCAATTACAAAATTATATTTTAAATATACAGAATAACAGCCAATAATTTCTAGTTTCAAGTCTGAATACCTCAAATCTCTTAAATTTACAAACAAATACTAAGACACTCCCAACATTCTCAAAGTACAAAACCATCCTTACCTATTATTTACTATTTGTTAGTTTTATAATTTAAATAGCTCGAAAACTAAAAGGTTTGTAAGCAGAAATTTTAACCTAAGAAATCCTATAACAAAAAATACCCTCACAAACCAGATAAAAATGTATCTTACAAAATACCATACCAAAATTGCAATAAACGTGTTTACATTGGGGCGATAATTGGCGATATAAAATATTTATTAGACCAATAAAAATCAAAGAATTCAGAACCCTAACTCTTTAATAGTAAGTCACATCAATGAATTACCCCAGAGATTTCAGTGAAGTTAGATATGAGAAAGCAACTCTCAAGAGGTTCTGAGGTATGTCTTCCATATAATTTTTATAATACAATATTATAGGAATATTTTATATTAATTTTTTAAAAATGCAATTTAAATATGTTTTATTTTAACAAAAATATCATGTCTTAACAATAGAGTGAACCAAAAATGCTTTTAAAGATTCTTCACAATTAGCACATTTATTTCGACTCCTTTTATGGCATTATTTACTTAATTAACCCAGTTAAATGTAATTCTACAGTCTTAAAAGCTTATGTCCATAGTTTGCTTGAATACCATTTCTGTGATTCCACCCTTCAGTCTAGCATATATAAGCAGAATGATCCAATATAGTATTAGAGCTCTAAAGAAGCGGTCTGGTAGATTAATTGGCGAAACCGCTGGGAGGGTTTACCACTAATGAGCCAACCCTCCCAAAATATTTTTTTCCATCGCAGTAAGGATAGTAGAAGTTTGATTTATTTGTGAAAGTGAACATTCATGTCTTATTGTTTTCAATTGTTAGCTAACCTAGGTTTCTGGAGCCATGTACATAAGTCGCCAACTACCCTGGATTTCCATATGACAATACACACACCTAAGTCTTCTTAGTTTATTTACAATGTCAGTGGAAGTCTAATTCATGAGGTGACGCCAGGGAGATTTCTTTCTTGGGAGATTCTCTAAGGATGCTGTACTAAGGTTGGTGATTCCTAAGGATCCCTAAGGGGGGGTCGCTGTAAGGAATCTTGATGGTTGGATAGGTGAAAAGGAGGTGGTCTACGGTTTGGTCTTCGCCTTAATACCTTTTCAAAGTCTGCCTGAATGTGCCATGGCCAGTATTTATTGTTGTCAATATAGGGCTAGGCAATTCACGAAGAATTAGATCATGAGGGCCAAAACGCGAGCTTATATCTATCTTTTTGTGTGGGTTGGGAGATTTAAAACCGTTTACAATTCCCAAAATCAACTAGAGTTTAACAAAGTGGATTATCTAAAAGAGAAAATCGATACTCTAGATCACTAACCAGTAATGCCTTTAGAAATAGGATTTGTTCATAAATATATGAAAATAAACCTCCACTAAACTAAATAGAGGATTACTAGTGTTCCAAGAAAATCATTAGTTTTGAAAAATAAATTTCCCAGAGGAAAATATTTGTGTTTCTAAATATAATTTCAAAGAGAGAGATTCTCAAGATTTATTTAAATAAACCATATCTAAAAATAAAAAAAGCTCGACATGTTTCTAGAATTGTCAAAGGAATTAATTAGAAGTCATGTTTAAATTATCTTTGGGGGATTTTGTGTGCGTGTTTAATTTAGCGCTAGGATTTTAACACTGGGCCTAGCATCTCTGAATGAGAATGGGTTTATTTGACCAAAACCAATCCTGTGGTTGAATTAAGGCTATATACAGTTGTTATGAGAGGAATAAGCTTTCAAAAAGAATAGTCATCTTTTAATTCAAATTTAATAAAAATTGCGATATACACCTATCCTCCGATTTACACGGTACTTGTTTTACACGTTTTCGCTTTTACACGGTTTTCCAAATAAGTTTTTTTTATCGCACTATACTAAATGCTACTGTGATTGAACACATGCGCTGTGTACACATCTCACGAGGAATCCCGAGCTTATATGCTGACTACATATTTTAACCTGTCAATGCATTTTATTTTTATTTCTGTGTACACCTATCCCCCGATTTACACGTTTTTCTAAGGAACGTATCTACCATGTAAATCGGGGGTAGGTGTACTTTATATATCAAAAAAGGTCAAAAAAGATTATTAAACTTTCGTAATAAGTATCTTTATAATGAAACAATAAAGTAGAAATAGAGCCACGTCTTCTGTAAATTTTCCCTTTCCTGTGCTCCTCCGTGCTCACTCAAGATGTCACCTTGCCCGTTAAAGAGGAAAAGCTCGAAAGCTAGTGGTGTTTTATATCAAAGGAACTTATTGTGAAAGTTGAGAAAAACGCATCTCCTGATCATGAAACTAAAAGTTACTGATGGCTTGCGCCATTGATTGCCAGTTTTTTGGTTGTTAAGGTACAGCTTACACCATGCTGATGAGGGCCAAAAGCCCGAAACGCGTAAGTAGTTAGTTTTTCTTGATTAATAAAGAATGGGTATTTTTGGTCAAATTTGGAACAATTAAAAATCAACGTATAGTTGTAAAGAGTAAACATATAAAATATATTAAAGGAATTAAATATAACATAAAAAGAAATGAGGATATTATTTAAAGCTAGGGGTAAAGTCTAGGAGGTTTTCCTAACGATAAAAAGTATTTCTCCAAACTATAGGGTTTTTTTTCACACTCTCCCCTCAAATCAAGTCAGAGAAAGAACCAGTGTATGGATGACTTGGCAGACACGAGGTTGACGTTGTATCCAGCCCTTGGCTAAAGAGTCAGTAGCCCTGCAGTAGCCGCTTGTGAGTGAGCATAGCTGTGTCAGCGATAAGGGACAGCAGAAGCATCTAGGCATTCATTTTCAGACTGAAAGTCCGTTCTGTTGAATATATTGTTTAAAATAAACTGACATTTTCCATATTATCTAGTTAGTTGTGAAGTGTGATTGCTTTCAGTGTGAGACTACAACGTCCATCCGTTTATATACTGGAAGTGTATCTTGAGACTTCTGTGACTGTGCCTAAGACACCTTTACCTTCCCCCTTTTATGTCTTGCTCAAACGTTATTGCTTTATTGAATCCCAAATGATAGAATCCCGCGCGACTTGGGAAATTTTTATAAAAAGAATTGCTTCAATGACCCCGATTCAGGAAAAAAGTCCAATCCCATCAGTGAGTGCAAATAGCCGAAAGTGCAAAAGTCTGTTTTCCACACGTGTAGAATTGTGGGATACGCACAGTAAAAACAATTGCTAATTACCCACCATGGTTATCATTACGTACTTGGGATCTGTACTACCATTCACCACTTTATTTAGATTCATATTGATCTTTCTTAATCTCCATCGAGCAAAGTCTATAAATGGAGTTATTGGGTAAAGAGAGATTCACCCTCTCAACACATATTCTATTGAAGGCTACGGAATAAACTCCGTTTACATTGACGTGATGAAACAGCAATTTGTAGCAATTCGCCTGGAGCAAGATGTATGTTTCTACATTTTATAGTCATGACCGAGTGGGCGATAATCTGAATGGAAGAGATCAATAGTAAAAATATATTTTTTTGAACATCTCGAATTAGAATATCGTGGGTTGGAGTGTGGAATATGGAGGAATATAGATTAAACTGTTGGTAGTTTGGGGTCTTCGGGCGATTCGATATCGATTTTTATTTTCAAAATAAGCGAAGGTTATCTGGAAATATAGAAACCTATGATTGAAAATAAATATATTGTGATAATATTACTATGTTTTGAACAGTTCCTGTCTTAAACATACTCTGTTTTAAACAGACCTTGTCTTAAACAGATCCTGTCTTAAACGTACTCTGTTTTAAATAGACCTTGTTTCAAACAGATCCTGTCTTAAACGTACTCTGTTTCAAACAGACCTTGTCCCAAACAGATCCTGTCTTAAACGTACTCTGTTTCAAACAGACCTTGTCCCAAACAGATCCTGTCTTAAACGTACTCTGTTTTAAACAGACCTTATCATAAACAGATGCTGTCTTAAACGTACTCTGTTTTAAACAGACCTTGTCTCAAACATATCTTGTCTTAAACGTACTCTGTTTTAAACAAACCTTGTCTCAAACAGATCTTGTCTTAAACTTACTCTGTTTTAAACAGACCTTGTCTTAAACAGATCTTGTCTTAAACCTACTCTGTTTTAAACATACATTTTTCCAAAAAAATCTTGTTTTAAATGTACTCTGTTTTAAATAGATCTTGTCTGAAACAGGTCCTGTCATAAACCTATTATGTTTTAAACAGACATTTCCCCAAATATATTCTGTTTTAAACGTACTCTGTTTTAAACATAACTTGTCTCAAACAGATCCTGTCTTAAATGTACTCTGTTTCAAACAGACCCTGTCTTAGACAGATCCTATCGTGGACAAAATACACTTTACAAAATACCCTGTCTAAAAAGGGACCCTTTTTTCGAAGAAACCCTGTCTTAAACAGACGTTGCCCTAAACAAAAACCTGCTATAAAAAGATAAGGCTATATGGTCTCATAGTTGCATAATGTACGCTAAGTACTTGATCCTGAGCTAAGTGTCTTAGTCCCTAGAGAATCTACCTTAGAAAGGTTGTAAAATATAAAAACACACTAAGTGTAATATTTACACCTACTATTCATAAAGAAAAAGGAAAAATAATCGAGAGAAAAACTATTTCATAATTGACAAAAAGATAATAAAAACACCATTAGCATTTTATGTTTAACACTCAGGACCCAAGACCTTTTTGAATGGCTATTGCTTCAAGATGTGAAGGAATTTAGTTGATTTATGACCTTGCTGCTCAATGTAATAAAATATTTACATTTCAAAACATTTAAATAAAAGTTTTATAAACTTATTTTGACATTCCGTGTCGTAAAAACTTTTGGTTTCTCAGATTGCTATTTATTTTATATCGTTTATAAAGCGTCATCTGTTGTTTAAAGTTTTGAATATTCTATAATTCATATATATATTTTTGAAATCACAATATATATATTGGGTTGGCCAAGTATCACGGAACAAGTTAAATAAACGTTTAGTTTATTTTTGTTCCACAAGATGGCGCTCTGCCATTAAAAAGTTGAAATCAACATATTATTAGTTCTCAAAATATTTTTAAATCAGACTTTTTCTCTCATTCCTTTTCCAATCTTTCATATAAGTTGGAATTATATTGTGATCCGAATAAATGCTTTATCTTCCTTACTTTTCTCCTTATATTTTTCTAAACACGCTAAAATATAAAAAAGAGCTAAATAAAAACTTCATATAGACTATTGTTAAGGCAATTACAATGCACGTTATTCAAATCTCTTGATATTTCTCTCATTGTATATATTCAAAAGATAAACGCGCTATACACGTTCTAATGATCAGAATTAACATAATATGGCTTCAGGTAAACATCATCAAAATGAATTTCCATGAAAAGGACGACAGAGGGTCGTCAAAACGTCGGAAAATGTTTTAAAAGGTTGAGAGAGAGAGAGAGAGAGAGAGTAAATAATGATTAACTCACACACAATTTGAGAAATGTGAAAAGTTAAACTTCAATATATAACAAGCCAAACGATAACTTCAACGTTCGGCTGGGAGGAGTCCTCACCATCCATCTGGAACCACTCCAGAACCAAAGAGGATCTATCACACAATATTGGGTCCCAGGATCGATGGACTCCTAGCCAATCAGCGCTCAGCCCACAGCAACTAGTAGAAAGGCCAACTTGTAGCATCAAAAGAGAGATCTTTGACCTAAGGAAGCTATATATCCTTTCTAGCTTTTCTGTCTTTTTAAAAACATTGTACAAAACTGTGGCTATATTGTCAGTCTCTTCTCTTAAAATACTAAATCTACATCAACGGTTAGATTCTTTTTATTTTATTCTGTCATTTTAACGAACCGCTGGCTACCTTTCCAAAGAATTTTAGGGTAAAGATAGAGTATGACTTGCCGGATTTCATAGTTCTTCAAATTAAAGAAAAATAAATAAACATTTATTGGCCGAAGTATCTTTAATTTAAAGAAAGAAAGAATTTTAGTTAAATATGAAAGCGCTATAAGAAATTATATACAAATGATATATTTATGGTAATGTACAATAAACCTATCCCCCGATTTACACTGTACTTGTTTTACACGTTTTCGCTTTTACACGGTTTTCCAAATATTTTTTTTTTGATCGCACTATACTAAATGCTACTGTAATTGAACACATGCGCTGTGTACACATCTCACGAGGAATCTCCCGAGCTTATGTGCTGACTACATATTTTAACCTGTCAATGCATTTTTTTTTTAAATTTCTGTGTACACCTATCCCCCGATTTACACGTTTTTCTCAGGAACGTATCTACCGTGTAAATCGGGGGATAGGTGTATATTAGTATGCATGCTATACTAGCCGAATGATATTCTACCCCAACACCAGCTAAAACATCTTTTTGACAAATTCGAAGGATTTTATAACTTATCTCGTAGGATGTTATAAAATCGAAGCCGTCCCTGTACTGATAAGGGCAATAGCCTGAAACATGGTATACATGTTGGTGTTGTGGCTGAGTTTTCCAAAACTGGTATTCCGGCATATTGTTATTCACAGGAATGATGAGAAAATGCAATGTTTCAATATATATATATTGAAACATTATAAAACATTTATATTTCGATGTACTTGGAATAACAACAGAGATGTTGCACTACTTATTTGACTGTGCTGCTCTGTCTGAGGAAAGACGAAAACTAAATGATAAAACGGGGCAACTTTGTCCTTCATTTCCGGCACTAATTAATGAAATATCAAAGAATAGGTATATAGCGATGGCGATATTTGGATTCCACAAGACTATATCCCGGAAAAAGGCCACACAGTGTTCTCCCCATCCCTTGTGAACTGGCGAATCCTGTATAGGGCGAGAGGCCCTAAATAAAGGGTTTGTTGTTGTTGTATATTTCGATGTACTAGCGCGCCATCTGTTATCAAATTACAAAACTATTTTAGACGCGTAATATTCTTTTTTAAATAAAACAATTTCTATTGCCCTTACTGCAATGGAAAAATTAAAGGAATTATAGGGAAAAAAAAAACATTAATATGTTATAACACCTTAATAAAAGTTGGCGTTCAGCCAACCGAAATATTGGCAAAATAAATCTTTTATTAAATCCAATATATGCCTTTTTATTATCTAATATATATGTATATAGATAGAAATTTTGCCGGGAGGATATTGATCTAAAGAGGCAAAGGTTGCCTCTCCGGTCAAAATAGACGTCAAAACTAGACGCCATCTATAGACCGTCGCCGCAAACTAGCGGCCTCGGCCATTAGCCCGAAACCATGGTCTCTAGGTAGATGCTTTTCAGTTTGCCAAAGCTGGTGTTGTGGCTTTGTCACCGACCCGAGATCGCTAGTTTGCGGCGACGATCTATAGATGGCGTCTAGTTTTGGCGTCTATTTTGACGGGAGAGGCGACTTTTGTCTCTTTATATATATGTATATATTTAAACACAGGAGAGGTGCCCTCGCTGCAATTAAACATATTCCTCTCCCGAAGAATTATAAATTATATATATTTATTAAAATAAACTTAAAATAGAACATATTATTTATTTGTTGAAGACATTTCAAAGTTTCTTACTAGCCTATAATCCAGTTTCGCCAAAGCGGGCTAATATTTGGCTATATTATCAGATGGAATGCATATGGAATGTATTAAAGAATATATCGGTTATTTTGGATCAATAATGTTTTCATTCTTGGGAACGTTCTTAAATATATAGAATGATGAGACATAGTGTGGGAGATACAATAAGGAATACATAGAAGCTTTGAATATAAACTTAATTTAAATTACACCCATACCTCGCTTTGCGTCGGGGTTACGTTCCAAAAAAACACGACGCAAAGTGAAAATATGTGAAGGCGCAATCAAAAACAAAGGTGTTGCCATATTTTAGGGAAAAATAAAATAAAAAAATTAAAGACTCGAATCCAAAACAACGCAACTTCGAAAATCTAACGACACACAGTGAAAATCAGTAAAAATTAAGCAGCGACGCAACTTCGAAAAAAACGCAAAACGAAACGACGCAAAGCGAGGTATTGGTGTACTTTATTTGATTTTGTTTACAAAAAATACATACAGTTAGAGGTCAGGATATGCCTTATTTGTTTTTAATATCAACACCTGACCTTTTTTATTTTATTTTTTTATTGTTTTTTTCACCTATTTTGATATATAATGAAAAGGAAATATCTTGAAACAAATATAAAACCTGAAAACTTGAGATAGTATAAAATAAAACAAGAAACTAAAATTTGGAAACCATTTTGTTTCTTATTTATTACTTATTTATCGCAGATTTTATCTTTTGAAAATATTTAAAAGTATTTTATGCATAAATAGAAGAAAAGAACGATGAAAATTATCATATACAACGTGTGATCAATAATTTCCATGAATGAGACTGGATCACGTAAAATATTCAAAATAATGAAATATTTTTATAAGGACCTTATAGATAAAACATTTATCAACACGTAGAAAAAAATTGATCTCACAGACTCACGCGCTCACGTTTTTTCGAATTTATAAGCTCGACTATAGGTTTTTAACTTTTAATTAGACAATTTTAATTTATATTTAGACATTTTTCATTTTTATTTAGACACTTTCATTTTTACTTAGACATTTTCAATTTTAATTTAAACATTTTTCACTTCAATTTAGGCATTTATCATTTTAATTTAGACACATGAACATTTCTATGAAAAGTATTTTCTATGAAAAATGTCTAAATATAAATTAAAATTGTCTAATTAAAAGTTAAAACCTATATATCAGAACATTTTCTAACTTCAGTATGGACTGTGGTGAAAAACAGCGAGTCTGCATAGAAAATTTCTCTAAATTAGGGAAAACAGCCTCTGAATCATTCACTATATAGTTTAATATTATTATATCGAAATAGTTATTAATATAAGAAGTTATATATTAACAAGAAATATATTTTCATGACATGTCTTATTCTCTTTATAATGTTCGCTATAAAACATTAATAATTTTTCCATAAAGAAAAATTCAATTTAATTTTCTCGCTAAAATAGCTTTTTGATAAAATGAAACTTTAAACTAATCCTTCTACAACAACCCGTATATTTGTTTTCATGTATATTTTAATTTATAATGTTATTTGGTATCAAAATATTTTGGAGTTTATTAAAACAAAATTGAATATTATATCAACTTTCTTAAGTAAATAGATTGAAATATTTATTAGAAACAAATTGCTACACAAATTTGTTTTTCACTCCTCTCTGTTATATTTGTTTTTTTCTTGAAATTTCTTTTTTAATATGGGTCGGCTGATAATACCTTTTTCATATTGATCAATTTGGTTGAATGAACACAATTACCTATTTACATATATGTTACATATAGCTATTGAACCTCATATTCAAATTTGTAAAACAAAGTGTATGTGTATGTGTGTGTGTGCGGCAAAATATATTGTTACAAAATAACTTCATTAGGTACAGCTGAAAAGAAGAACCTAGTTTATGCTATTTACAATGAATAATATGAACAGGTTCTTCATAGAAAAAAATATCCAAAACGGGATTCGATCCTGTTTCATGGCTATCGGGAATCGAGGGTTTTAACTACTGTCCACCGACTCTTTTATGGCAATATATGAATCATATCTCGTATTATTGATTTTGAAACTTTTCGTCGTTTTTTAATATTTTGTTTATGGTCAGGCAATTTTTTCCGACATATGTTATCTGAATTTTTTATTTTATATTTTATGTTTTGGGAATTGCTACTAAAATTGTAATGTATATATTAGTATAAACAAAATTTGTATTTCCTGACCGCCCACATGAGAATTTTAGATGACAGAGCGCCATCTAGTGGAACAGAAATCTACTAAACGTTGATTTAGCTTGTTAAATCAATGAATAGTTGATTTCTGTTCCACTAGATGGCGCTCTACCATCTAAAAAGCACATGTGCTTTTGGTCAGGTGTGCCTTCTTTATTTTTAGATATATACACGTATATAAATGTAATATATGATCCAACGTTATTACACTGCAGTATTTGATGTATTACACTGTTGTAGAATCCTGTCGACTTAACCGTTCTGTGGCAATATCGTTGCGGAATTTCTTGTTGTTGGATGCGAATGGTGAGATTTGATTGAAGCGCAGTCGTTTGAGTGGAAGTTGCAGCATACAGTTAGGAATAATCAGGACACGTGATGGGGTTTGAAAATGAAAGGCAACTGGATTGGAGGAAAGAAAGCTTGAGAAGATCTGAGCGATTTGACTTATTAATTATCTGATCACATGGTGGTGATTGTACTTAGCTATGAGCTGAGCAGAGGGAGAGAGGTCCAGAGCCGATGTCACCTCGGTGGGGGCCAAAGCACAACTAGGTCCGAACTCGGCGAGAACGAGTGAACAACTGTAGGTGTTGTTCCTATGAGAGCTAAAACACTACTGACTATTCTTGCTTTTCGATTTAACACCAAGACTCAGTTTCTCTCTGATTGGTTGAGAGATGATCACATGATCTTTTCCTATTGGTCGACCTATTTAGGTGCTGTCTTCTGATTGGCCGGCGGTTTCCTTTGGTGTTGTTTTTGCCGGAAGATATATCTGATTTCGTCAGGAAGTGTTGGATAGCTCGACACTTATAACTTCGGCGGATATTAGATACGTCCTGTCTTTGCCGGAAATATTGGGTGTTAGCTTTACATCTATAACTTCTGGTCACCAGATACATCCTGCTTTGTCAGGAAGTATTGAGTGCTTCTTGACTAATATAACTTCTGCGGTCACTAGAGACGCCCGGTCTCTGCCCCTGCAATATTGACACAGGGGTGCCAAGAATAGTCGTGCCAGCTTTAGGCCTACTTCCTATATCTTATTGCTACTTGCTTTCCTCCAGTTACCTTGTTCTTTATTAAGTCTTTGAAAATCATACATGGTACATACATAGTGGGTCGGGGTTGCATTTAATTATATACAAATTATGACAGATGCGCCCCCTACATGTGAAGAATTCAAGAAGGGGTTAGCCTGAGAGAATTCTGTAAAGTGAAAAATAATTTTGTGGGAAAATTAGTTGTGGGTATTGAGGGGCTATATACAAGCATTGCTGGTGATATAAAAGTAAAATAGAATGGTGTTGATGATATAGGTTGAGTATAATTAATAGAAATAAAAAAATTTTTAATTGTAAGAAATCAAAATGAATGTTATGGTACATAGTGGATTAAAAAGAAAAGAAAATGCGCCTAACTAATTTCTACTTGAAATTGGAAAAAATTCGAGGGAGTTCTATTAGGGCTTTTGAGAAATCAAAAATAATATAAAATAAAAAGTTGGACGAAATCAAAGTAAAGGTTTGGTTGCATGGTAAGGGAAAAAAAAATGCTTTGTTGCATGGTGAAAAAAAAAAAGAAAAATGCCTAACCATATTCTATTCGAGATTGGGAATGAAATCGAAGGAATTCTATTAGGGCTTTTGAAATCAAAATAAACATAAAATAAAAAGTTGGACGAAATCAAAGTAAAGGTTTGGTTGCATGGTGAGGGAAAAAAAAATGCTTTGTTGCATGGTGAGAAAAAAAAAAAGAAAAATGCCTAACCATATTCTATTCGAGATTGGGAATGAAATCGAAGGAATTCTATTAGGGCTTTTGAAATCAAAATAAAAATAATATAAAAATAGTTGAATGAAATCAAAATTGAATGTGTTTGGTTGAAAAAGAAAAATTATTTTGTTGCATGGTGATAAGGGAAAATGCCTAGTTACTTTTTTGCTCGAATTTTGGAAAAGAATTCGAGGAAATTTCATAAGGTCTTTTGAGAAATCAAAGTAAAATAAAAAGTTGAAAGAAATCAAAGTGAATGCTTGATGCATGGTGAAAAAAAAAAGAAAAATGCCTAACCATATTCTCGCTCGAAATTGGGAATGGAAAACGAGGGATTTTTATTAGGGCTTTTGAGAAATCAAAAAATAATTAAAAATAAAAAGTTGGAGGAAATCAAAAAATAATATAAAAGTTGGGAGAAATCAAAGTAAATGCTTGGTTGCATGGTAAAAAAAAGATAGAGAAAAAAAGAATGTTTTTGTAAATCAAAATGAAATATAATATCCAATTTTGAAAGAAAACCAATGAGTTTTTGTTGATTGGAAACTATGATAACATAACTAAGTGGTAAATATATGATAATTAATGATTAAAAGTGATGTTAAGTTGAATAAATTGATAAATTGATTAAATATTTACATTTTTAATTGAGAGAAAATAATGAAAATGATTAATATGAAAAATAAGGTGTATTGGTTTGACCCCTTTGGTATCTACATGCCCTGATCTAAATGTATTGATTGCTCCATTATGCCCTATAAATTTTTTAATTGCTCAATTATGCCCTATAAATATTTTGTCTCATCTGTAGCGACACTTAGGTGAAAACGTGATTCTACCCCTCAAGTGTGTTTATGCTATGTGTACAGGAGACATGGAAATTTATATAACCTTTATGTGTAATTTTTATCTTTGTGTGTGTTGTGAAAAAATGTTAGAAGTCTGTTGTGTAAGAAATGTGTGAGCGAGTTCTATATGTTGTCTTGTGGATGTGGAATTGGATGATAAAAATCGATATGTAGACTCGAACTGGAATCAAAAATCGGTGGCATAGCGAGGTTCCCAGTTGACCTCAATAGGGGACCTTCTCATTGTAATTAGAGATACGGAAGTGGGGTGTGTCGGGCAAAAGAGAGGGAATGAAATTGGAGATCGGACGAGGCGTTCCGCTTTGTTTGCATAGGCCGAATTTATCGCCGCGGACTACACTTCCTGTCGCGGTGTCTCAAAATTCTCATTTCCTGCCGTCTATTTATTTTGGGGTGTGGCTCGGGTCTTGTTTTTGGAGTATGACCTCTCCGACATTGGTTGGTCATCTTTTCAGTTACTGCTATCTCTTCGGAGTTTATTTAGATTTTCTGCAAAAATGGTTCCTAAAATTATGAGAAGTTTTATAAATGCTTGTCCAAAATTAAAAACTGCCTCTTGTAGTTCGAAGATTTTATGAGCGGGCATGGTATAGATAAACAAGTAATTAATGATTAAAATTGGGATACAGTTGTATGGTAGAACTAACAAACAAAGGATAAAAATCAGATGAAAGATAGGATATTGCTCCATGTTCGTCCATATTTTTGTAACTGGGGACTCTGAAATATTTGCTTGAACCTTATTAATTGTAGAATTTGAATGATTGGTAGGTTCGCAGTTCTCCTGTTTGATATCTTTAGGGAGTGGTGTGATATGATTGAGCTGGTTGTCAGGTTTACAGTTCTCCTGTTTGATCGTCAATGGTTTTATTAGAGATATGTCGGCGGTAATTGGTTTAGGTTGAGATGTGTGATCGTTTCTCTGACGTGGATGTGGTAATTTTGGCATTGTTTGTGTTGTGTGTACGTTGTGCTTTATGTACGAATTTTGTTTTGCTTTGGTGCCTGTGTCGGTATTTTTACGTGAAGGTTGGTTGTATTCATCGATTCTTCTAGCGAATCGGCAGGTGGGGCAGGTTTTTACCTGTTTTGCGATGTCTTGTGTCATGTTCTGCCAATAATATTGTGACGAGATGAGTCTCGTCATCTTGGAGATGTTTGGGTGGTGGTGTTGTGTGTGTACGGATTTAAGAAGTCTGGTTGTAAGTGAACTTGGGACTATAGTTTTAAGTACTCCTTTTCGGGAGACGGTGCGCAGTTTATTGTGATCCATAGTCACGCGAGATTTTCCCGGTGGAGAAGACTGTTGGCTCTGTATGAGTGGCGCATCTAGAAAGCCACAAAATGGGATACGAGTTCCAACGCCCGTTTCATATTGTTGTACTCCATTTATGCTACGGACCTCATATTCGTATCTTGACAATCTTAACCTCCATCGAAACAATCTGCCTGACGGAGCTTTGATCTCTTTCAACCACTGCAATGCGGGATGGTCAGAAAATATTGTAAACTTTCTGTCCATTAGACAGGTGCGGAAATTATCCACACTTTCCACAATGGCTAGGCATTGTATTTCCAAGTCTGAATAATTTCGCTCGTGACTACGTAGAGATCGGCTGAAATGTTGAACGGTGTATGTCTTCCCATCAGGGTAGACTTGTTTAAGAATGCCTGTAATGCTGAATGTTGAGGTGTTACAGTACACCTGGCATGGCAGACCTTCCTGGTAAAGGTGTAATGTGGGGTGTGTGGTAAGGCTTTCTTTCAGGTTAGTGAACGCTTTCTGGCATTCGTCACTCCAGACCCACACGACATCCTTTTTTAGAAGGTTGACAAGTGGTGTCCGCAAGCGGGCGTGGTCCGGAATGAACTCTTTATAGGCGTTCACAGCTTTTAGGAAAGATCGCAATGTTTTTCGATTGTGTGGTTGTTTGGTGGCGTGAATTTTTTCTATGTTTTGTGTAGACGGGATGATTGTATTATTCTTAACGGTTGTGCATGTGTTACCGTTGTGTGACGACGTATGGGTGCGTGTGTTGTGAGTGTGAAAACCGTCCTGTGGTTTTATGTGTTGTGGGCATAAAGTATTGGCAATTGGGTTGAGTGAAAAGTTGCGTGGTGTATAATGAGTGTTAGGTGTTGTGTTGTAGTATGCATGGGGTAAAGGGTTTTGTTGTGTATTAGTGTGAGTGTCGATTTCGTTGTGTGGGTTGGTCATGTGGTAGTTGTGTGACGGTGTGTGATCACCTATGTTTTTGGTATGCGAGTTATCCCGCTGTGTGGGTGCGTTTTGGACAGGTTCATAAGTTGAAGTTGTTGTGGTTTGATTATTTGAGGGCATGTAAAAAAGGCAATTGGCTTTAGTGAAAAAGGGGCATGTAGATAAGTGGGTTTTTCTCAATGAATGCACGCAATGGTTGTCATAGGCGGAAAGTTGGGATGCGGGGAAAATTTTTTGTGACATCGCCTGACACTGCCAGTACGTGCATACATTGGACACATGATTAAAATGGTAGGAAAGGGTAGACAATGGGGCGCCCAGCTGGACTATAGTGCATTTATTAAAATCTATGGTTAATCTGAATTTATGGAGGCTATTGATACTAAGAATTCCAAATGGCAATGGTGCATTCACTACATGGAAATTCTCCTTTCGTGATATTTGTCCTATTGTCAGTGGGATAGATAGTTTACCCATGGTTTTTGCAAATCCGTTTAGGGTTTGGAGGTGTAGTGAATGTCCCTCAAGGGTTAAATTAGGCAGGTGGGTTTTTAGCATATGATAAATATTATATGGCACTATACTCAGGCTGGCGCCTGTATCAATTAAAAAGGGGCATGATACATTAGGGGCTAGAAAAAGTTTGACAGTCAGTTGGTTTAGGGAGCCTACCTCAGTCTCGAAAGGGCTGCTCGGCTGGGGTGTCTCTGGCTTGACTTGGTTGTTGTGGAATCGGAACTGGTGATTTTGGGACCGTTTGCACTGTCCGGACTTTTTCGTGGGTCGTCGGGACTGGTCGACGTCGGCATTCGCTGTGCCAGTGTCTCGCGCCGCAGAACTTGCAGTTGGACGGTGGAAGAGGTGCATTCCATGCACCTGGGCGTCGGGGTGTGCTGTGGTACGGACTCGACATTGTGGGTGGTTGATCTTCTCTGGGTCGCGTTGTCGGTACACTGGGCCCGTGGATCCGCTGTACCAGTCGGAACCATTCTCCTAGGTTCTCGGGAGGTACTACGCGGACTAGGCGCTGGTCGTTGAATGGCAGTCCTTCTGTCAGCGTCTCGAGGATTACCTCCTGTGGAAGTCCTAGTTGCAATCCCATGGCGGTTTTCTCCCGGTAATAGGTCTCTAGGTTGGCTTGCCCAGTAAGCTTCATGGCGAAATATTTCGCAAAGGACGCTTCGCTTGACTCAGGATAGAGATCTAGGAGGATTTGTCTCACCTGGAAGTAGCTCCGGTCGGCCATCCGAAGTTTCCTGAAGAGATCCAGGGGTTGTCGCGTCAGATAGTTTGGCAGGCGGAGTAATTTTTCTTGTTCTCCCATGGATGCGTTTTCCATTTTTCGGTCGAATGCTTGGAAAAACTGTGTCGCGTTGTATGTGCCATCGAAAGGCGGGATTGCCGACTCCGCTCCATCAGAAATTTTTACCCGGGTCAGGAGCGTTGACAGCTGGTTGACGGCGTCCGCTAGGGGCGCAGTTGTCTCGCCCGTCTCTCTTACTTCCTGCCTCCCTTCCGTTGTTGTTTTCATCGGGCCGTCCGACTTTACGCCTATGGGATCCTGATTTAATTCCATCTCTTTATCCTGTCGACTCTATGTAATATATGATCCAACGTTATTACACTGCAGTATTTGATGTATTACACTGTTGTAGAATCCTGTCGACTTAACCGTTCTGTGGCAATATCGTTGCGGAATTTCTTGTTGTTGGATGCGAATGGTGAGATTTGATTGAAGCGCAGTCGTTTGAGTGGAAGTTGCAGCATACAGTTAGGAATAATCAGGACACGTGATGGGGTTTGAAAATGAAAGGCAACTGGATTGGAGGAAAGAAAGCTTGAGAAGATCTGAGCGATTTGACTTATTAATTATCTGATCACATGGTGGTGATTGTACTTAGCTATGAGCTGAGCAGAGGGAGAGAGGTCCAGAGCCGATGTCACCTCGGTGGGGGCCAAAGCACAACTAGGTCCGAACTCGGCGAGAACGAGTGAACAACTGTAGGTGTTGTTCCTATGAGAGCTAAAACACTACTGACTATTCTTGCTTTTCGATTTAACACCAAGACTCAGTTTCTCTCTGATTGGTTGAGAGATGATCACATGATCTTTTCCTATTGGTCGACCTATTTAGGTGCTGTCTTCTGATTGGCCGGCGGTTTCCTTTGGTGTTGTTTTTGCCGGAAGATATATCTGATTTCGTCAGGAAGTGTTGGATAGCTCGACACTTATAACTTCGGCGGATATTAGATACGTCCTGTCTTTGCCGGAAATATTGGGTGTTAGCTTTACATCTATAACTTCTGGTCACCAGATACATCCTGCTTTGTCAGGAAGTATTGAGTGCTTCTTGACTAATATAACTTCTGCGGTCACTAGAGACGCCCGGTCTCTGCCCCTGCAATATTGACACAGGGGTGCCAAGAATAGTCGTGCCAGCTTTAGGCCTACTTCCTATATCTTATTGCTACTTGCTTTCCTCCAGTTACCTTGTTCTTTATTAAGTCTTTGAAAATCATACATGGTACATACATAGTGGGTCGGGGTTGCATTTAATTATATACAAATTATGACATAAACATATAATATTTACAAATAAATCGCTGATGTATGATGATTCACCGAGATTATTCTGTGACTTTACCCTTAGGATAAAAGCCAGACGATAAAAGCCAGACCTTCTGATCTCTGGGTCTTGATCGCTTGATCTTGATCCCTGAAATGATCCCTTAAATATTTTTGAAGCCTGCGGCGCTTTAGTTGTGCTTGGTGCTGCCTTGGTTCCCTCAAAATCGGCGCGCACTCGCCCTCCTCTCCCCCGGGGTGCCCACGGCTCTGCCGGCGCCTCTCCAGCCCTCTCCTTGGCCCTCGGCGGGCGCTTGGAGACACCTAAACATGAGTGATGCCTTAAAATGCTTGTCCGAAGCATGTAGAAGGCACAACAATTGTATGTGACTTTACCCTCTCTTTCAGGCACCACCACGTCCTCGTGGCCTTCTTGAATCCTTTGGAAGTAAGGCTTCATTCTTGATATATGGACGACGTGTGGATCCTGTTGGGTTCATCTTTAGGTGTTACAAGATAGTTCACTTCTGATAGTTTTACTGATATTATGTATGGTTCTAAGTATCTTCTTAGAAGCTTTTCCCATTTCCCTATTTTCTTTATTGGCGTCCATTACTACCAAGTTTCCTATGTTATATTTACAATCGCGTTGTTTTAATTGCAATATTTCTTTATCCGTTCTTGCACCTTTTTCTTGTTGTAAATGCCTAATTCTATGCAATTTTGAACTTTTCTTAGTAGGTCATTTACGTATTTGATACACAGTGACCTTTATTGAAGACACACGAGATAACCAAGTTTGAATAAAATTGTCTCTGTCTACAAAAAAAAAAAAAAAAAAAAAAAAAACAGACGCCCGATGATATCAAAAATACTTTTTATTTCCTTGAGTTTTGTCCACATGAGTGTATTTCTAGCTTTCTCGAAGCCTAAGCCCGCTACTTGAAAAAATTTCGGCTATATAGGCAGAACAGTCCAATACAATAGTAGAATGACATATTAACCTGCTGGGAGGGTTTACTATTGTTTAGCCAGGCCCTGGAAATATTTTTATCTCCATCGCAGTAAGGACAATAGGAATTTGTTTTATTTAAAGAAAACCAGTTTATAACATGAATTTTATATTTGGAAATAGGGGGTCGGTGGAAGGCTGGTTAAACCGTTTGGTTTTCGACCACTAGGACCCGGGTTCGATTCCCGCATTGGACACTTTTTTCTGTTTAAAAAAAAAATGCTCCAATGGCCCCCGAGTCTTGCAAAAGTCCAACCCCCACCAGCGAGTGCAAGTAACCAAACGGGGCTCTTGCATTTGTAAGTGCAAAGTCGAACTGCTTTTCACATGTGTAGACATGTGGTGCGCTTACAGTAAAAAGCAGTCGCTAACTACCCACCATGATTATCATGGCCTGTACCACGTGTACTAGGGATAAAAATATATATATATATATATTTGGAAATAATAAATATTTAATTACTCCTAATTTTCTTTAATACATCTTGTTTATAAATCAACATGTTCGAATCTATTTTGCGAGATCCAGATGTTATTTAATTATCTATTAATAAGCAATGCGCGCGCGATATTGAAGTAATTGCACCTTTTACAGAGGAAAAACAACAAACAAATTAAAACTTATAATTAAATATTTGCAAATTTACATTATTACTCGACAGAGTTCATAAAATGTATATAGACAAAGTGGTTGAGGTTAGAGAGTTGAATCATTTAGATCAGGGAACAATAGATGTCTTACTTCTTCAAAGTGTCTGTTTGACAACCATCATGACTGGGTGAAGTAAAATGCGTCTGCCTTTGTCATTAAGACTGGGAGCACTACTCAGTGGCAGACCGACTTAGCTCCAAAAGAAATGGCCGCCTCTGACATGAGAAACAGACGCCATATGCAGCCGCTCCTAACATGGAGTACAAACACCGCTCATCCTGTATTCCTGGATTCCTTACATGGTACTATCAGCCGGGCGAGTTGAGCCCAGGTTTTTTACCGAGCGTGTTACTGCTCCCCCTCCTCCTTTTCCATCTGGGCTTGGGACCGGCAAAGGTGGAGTTATAAGGTATTATAGATAAGGTGAAGAGATTCCGATGTTATGAAGACATGGTATTGGATGATATCATGGTATTGATCATTGTGCGGAATACTTCTTGTCGCGAGATATCGTCATTGTCATTAAATCCTCTTAGATTAGAAGTGTGACAACGTATATATAAGAAATCCATTGTATAGGTAATGAGATGATACTCAATCCTTATGGTTTCTAAATTTTCAGAAACCTGTAATCTATAACGAAGTGGAATGGATTTAAGTAGAGTTGCTATTCACAAGGTTAATGAAACCATAAAAACCAAATATTATTAGGAATATAATGTATTTTAGACGCGTATGATTCTTTTAAAAATAAAACAATTTCTACTGCCCTTACTGCAATGGAAAAAATAATGGGAGGGCCTGGCTCATCAGTGGTTAACCCTCCCAGCGGTTTCGCCAGTTTAATCTACTATACCATACCATTAAACTGGCGAAACCGCTGGGCGGGTTCACCACTGATGAGCCAGGCCCTCCCATTAATTTTTCCATTGCAGTAAGGGCAGTAGAAACTGTTTTATTTTTAAAAAGAATCTTACGCGTCTATAATAGTTTCGTATTTTGATAACAGATGGCGCGCTAATGCATCATAATATAATGTATAATCTGATGTATTAGCGCGCCATCTGTTATGGGAATTTGATACTATTTTAGACGGCTATGATTCTTTTAAAAATAAACATTTATCTACTACCCTTACTATCTAGCCAGTCCCTCCCATTACCTCTTCATTGCAGTGAGAGCAGTAGCCAATTGTTTAATTTTTAAAAGAATCATACGCGTCTATAATTATCGTAAAGATAGGCTGCCTGGCCGGCATTCATAGTTCTTCAAATAAAAGACACTTCGACCAGTAAATATTTTTATTATATCTTTTTTTTAGTAAATCTTCGGCAAATCTACTGGCCGAAGTGTCTTTTATTTGAAAAGCGTCTAAAATTGTATCAAATTCTCAATATAATGTATTCACACTATGTTTATATTTCTTCATGTCTATATCAAGTTAATACGCTTTTGTTCTAAAACAAGGATGGAAAGTGGATATGCTATTTCCAAAGGTTTAAATTATAGTTCAGGATATATCTTCCTCTCATGTATCATCCGACAAGTTTAGCCAAGATTAACATCATTTTTTCCTGATTGAAAAAAACTTTAGTTCTAATAGGAAAGTGAAACTTTTGCTGAATGAAAAGTATAACAAATGCTTTTTATGGGCTCTTTATATTGGATTGTTGTGAAAAATTAATGTTAATCTAATTTAGCGGCGTTATATTTCTTTATTGAAATATTGATAATAAAAATTAATAAAATAAGAAAGGCATTGCGCCTGAAGTCTGTCTTTTTCTTTTGATTTTCATTTATACCTTTAAATATAGTTGTTATGTTTAAAATATGTTAATGAATTCTCCAGCAATCCGGGTAATATTAAGAGCGAGGGAGAAATTTTTTTTAGTTCTGATTTTCAAAAACTATGTTGGTTTATAAAGATGACCTAAACACCATAATTGATAATTAAAATGAATTAAACACAACCTATGTACAAATAAATATTGAGAACACAGTAATTCACACAATGGCACTCATACCTAGATAGCAGACTACCCAGTTTACAGAAAGTCGCCCAAATCCCCACTAACTACCTCTCAACTCTGTCATCCGTGGCGAGGTAAAATTTAGTGAAAACAATTTCTCCCAACTTTTACCCACCCATAAATCCAAGTCATCCATTTTCCTGAAGAACTTGTCAACTTTCTACTGTGTCCCTTGGACACGCCAGTGTTATCTGGAAGTCGGCTAGCACTGTTAGAAAACTTTGTTGTGTTCCATATACTTGATACTATAGACAGTATTCTTTACATACACACACACATCTAGCAAGTTACTTTCTTAAGATTCAATACTTTATCAAATTACAAAACTATTTTAGACGCGTAATATTCTTTTTAAAATAAAACAATTTCTACTGCCCTTACTGCAATGGAAAATTTAAATATACATTGCAGTGAGGGCAGTAGAAATTGTTTTATTTTAAAAAGAATATTACGAGTCTAAAATAGTTTTGTAATTTGATAACAGATGGCGCGCCAGTGCATCGTAATATAATACTTTATGTTTGTAACGATATAAATAGTAAGGTTAGTTATATATGAACATTTTGCCGGGAGGATATTGATCTAAAGAGACAAGGGTCGTCTCTCCCGTCAAAATGGACGTCAAAACCAGACGCCATCTATTGACCGTCGCCACAAACTAGCGCTAGTTTGTGGCGACGGTCAATAGATGGCGTCTGGTTTTGACGTCTATTTTGACGGGAGAGACGACCCTTGTCTCTTTAGAAGGTTAGTTAGTTACATTAATTACGTTTTTGTTGTGTTAGAGAGAGAGTGTTAGTTAAGTCAGTTATGTTGTTACCTTAGTGATGTTAGTTAAAAAGCTATTATGCTAGTTATGTTATCACATTATATAGTGGGGATCAGTGGAAGGATGGTCTAAACCGTTGGTTTTCAACCGCTACGACTCGGGTTCGATTCTCGCATTGGGAATTTTTTCTGATTAAAAAAAAAATGCTCCAATGTCCCCCGATTCTTGCAAAAGTCCAACCACACCAGCGAGTGCAAGTAACCAAACGGGGCTCTGGCACATTTGTAAGTGCAAAGTCGAACTGCTTTTCACATGTGTAGACATGTGGTGCACCTACAGTCAAAGCAGTCGCCTACTTCTACCCACCATGATTATCATGGCCTGTACCACGCGCACTAGGGATAAGCAAAAAAAAAAAAAAAAAACATTATATACTTATGCCCTAGTTATGTCAGTCACATTAGTTATTTAATTTATGTTAGTTACGTTATGGTAGTTTTGTTAGTGTGTTGTTAGTTACACTAATTATGTTATTGTTTTATACTAGTTTTAGGTTAGATATGTTACGTTTGTTATGTTATACACGTTATAATGATGCGTTATTTATGTTAGTTAGGTTATAGTGATGTTATAGCTATATATGTTATATGCTAGTTACGTTAGTGATGTTGCTTATATATGTTAGTTTCATTATTTATATCAGCTATGTTAGTTATAGATCACTACAACTTCTGGATGTTGAGTTTGCTTATATAGTCTGTACTTGAAGGTTTATTCTTGGTGATGGTATCTATAGAAACTTTGGAAAGATATTTTCGTTATATATGTTTTATATATGTTACGTCGTTGATGTCAGGATGATTAAATGAGCAGGCAGGATCGATAAAGATCTCTTTTTGAATCCTTTTTATTTACCTTAGTAATTATACAGGCAAACAAAATATGTGAACAGCGAGCAGCCGTTGAACCCTATGGGGACACCAGTAGACTGACGTTACTCCCTCACGCTTGCTCCTTTAATTCTAGCTTCTCCTGGCGCGCACGTCTCTTCCAACTGTCCGTGCTGTGTTGTCAGTCAGAACAAAATACCAGCTTGGCTAAACAAATTCTTTTAATAACTATGTAAATATATATTTGCATCTCTACAAGTGAAAAGATATATACATCAGCAGAGTATCATTCCTTTATCTTATCAGAGCTCTACAATCTCTGAGCCTAATACTCTGCACACGTGCCAGCACACCATCATGATTATGCTGAATTTATCTTTCAGGCATCGTCGTAACAATGCGAGTATTTGTGGCCGCTAATTTGTGTCGACGGTCAATAGATGGCGTCTAGCTTTGATGGGAGATGCGATCTTTATTCTTTTAGATCGTAAGTAATATGTTAATTTTATTTAAATTTGTGTTTTTTTTTATATATTGAAAAAGGGATTTACGAAAGCTTTGAAAGCTAAAAAAGTAAAACTAAATAGTTTTCTTCCTTAATTTTTAATGTTTATTTCATGCTACCTATATCACTCTGTATTTACATACCTTAAACTAAACTGCTAACATAGCGACCTTTCAAATAGCATATTCATCATCATTACTACCATCATAATCTTTATTGTTTACTGTTTTTATCTGTTAAAAGCACTTACACTGTGTTCCATTTTTAATGAGAACTTTAATACGATAGTGTTTGAATATCATCACAAACTTAGCGCTCTCTATCCATGAGAATTATAAAACATTTTGATATCTATTTAAAAATATAAAAATATAATTAAAACATATTTTTCTATAGCCCTCATACTGTAATTATTAGAAACTAGCCAAATGACCCGGGCAACGCCCGGGTTTTACCCGATTAAATGTTTTTATTCAAATACTATTCTTTACAATTATAAATTGACGCCGTGGATGTCATTCTTGTGAAACGTCCCGCTCCAAACTTTGTGTCTGAGAAGCGATATTTTTATAAAGAGATGATCTGGCTTTGTGTCTTCTGCTCGAATGAATGTTTTTCTGTTAGAATTTTGTTCCTGCATACTAAAAATGAACTGGCTTCACCCGTGGTCTCTGCTTTTTGGATTTTTTCCTGATATAATTTTGTATCTGATAATCAAACATGATACAGCAATATTGCCATAATCATTTTCTGACTAAAAAACAACTATTTTTGCCCAGAACCAGTCAATTTCAACTTTCTTGGCTAAAAATCCGATAAATATCTCTTCCAGATTTTTCTCTATGTCCTGTTAAAACACGTTTTACATGTACATTAGGTTAGCTGATATTACCTCCCATCTTCACCGCTAGAGGGGCTGCTTGCGAGCGAAAGGGCAAATTTGCAAAGCAATTTGCAAATAACTCGAAGAATATTCGGGATAGAGACCTGAAACTTTCACTATAAGTTTTTCCAGATTCTATTCTATATACTGTTAAAATTTCAGTCAGATTAGTTTAGTATTGTGGACGTGTATAGCCGACATAGGAACAAACACACATACATACACTGACTTTTATATATATAGGGATTAAAAGAGGTAGGGAATGGCTCATCAGCGGTGTTTCGCCATTTTGATTTCCAGCAGATTCACTATTGTATTAGACTGAATTTCTTATATATACTACATTTGATATAAAATAAAATAAATTGGTATTTTGAAGGAATTATTGACATTTGAATGAATTATTTCTAATAACAAATTAAACATTTCATAGCTTTTTCCCGTTTGGAATTCCATCATCTTTTCATTCCAACTTTTATAATACCCAGTTTACAGCGAACCATGGACATTTTAAGGGATTTTTAGCAAAAAGTGGAGCGGTTGAGGACTCTAGCTGTCACTGTGACAAGGAAACCCAGGACTTGAATTCTACTGTTGGAATGCCCACTTTTCTTTAGCGCTAGACAACAGATAGTAAATAATGTTGTAGATCTATATCAATTTGTAAATACTAGAGATTATTGCCACACATTTAACCATTTTTGTAAATATATTTATAATTGGATTAAATAAATATAAAATATTTGCAGAGTTTCCTTATTTCATTAATTATAATACTATTTGCATCTATATTTAAGTTACAAATATATTTATGATTATCTTTCTAACCTGTGTAAGGATCAGGTTCCTAATATATCTTATTATTTCTCTTTTATTATTATTTTTTATTGTAAAATATGTTTATAACTCTGTTTCTATTAATAAAATGTAAATCGGCGCAATTATTTCTATCCGGGATATCGCGCTTTGTGTGTTGAAATAAAATTGAGACATTTAAAATAATAATAATTTTCAGTAATAGAAGAATTATCTGGAGTTTAAACTGGCGATATCAATGTAATGGGTCATAAATGATTGATTTAAATGAAAGACATTTCGGCCAGTAAATCTTTTTATTGTCTCGACGTTTCGACAAAATTCTTTTGTCCTCGTTTTTTGTCGAAACGTCGAGACAATAAAAATATTTACTGGTCGAAGTGTCTCTTATTTGATGAACTATGAATGCCGGCCAGGCAGCCTCTATCTTTACGATAACTAATTGAAGTACACCTATCCCCCGATTTACACGGTTGATACGTTCCTGAGAAAAACGTGTAAATCGGGGGATAGGTGTACACAAAAATAAAATTAAAATGCATTGACAGGTTAAAATATGTAGTCAGCACATACGTTCGGGATTACTCGTGAGATGTGTACACAGCGCATGTGTTCAATCACAGTAGCATTTAGTCTAGTGCGATAAAAACAAAAAAAAAAACTTATTTGGAAAACCGTGTAAAAGCGAAAACGTGTAAAACAAGTACCGTGTAAATCGGGGGATAGGTGTATCTATAGAAATACAAGAAAATAAGACCTTATCCAAATAATTCAATAGTGTGTGACGTTTCGGAAACATCATTGTTACCATATTCAGACAAAAAAATATAAAACATTTGTTATTCTTTTGTCTTAGTTCTTATTTTCTTGTATATATAATCTATAATCCAAATTGTGCGTTATCATTATCCTCAGAAATAGTTTTCAATTATAGAAGGGTAAGGTTAAGAATGTGAATCAATATGATAGCATGTGTTATTTATCTGAGGATGTGTTATATATCCAGTGAGAGAAGGTATATCAGCGCCACGGGTCGAACTAGATTTATGGACCTGAGATAATCGATGGACTCCTACTGCCGACTCTCCTCCATAGGAGATAGCACCTGATTGTGTCCCGGCTTCACTGGTCTCAGTATATGTGGAGTTTATATTTACTGGAATATATCGCTCCTTGGATCATTCTCTGATATACATATGTTATAAAGAAAACATTGAGAGATTTTCTGCTCGAATTTAGTTTAGAATGCAGTCGTGGTTGAAATCTTTAAAGTATGATAATGAAAAATAGTTTTGATCAGTAATTTAATTGAGTTAAAGGGATATATCAAAAAGACATAATTTGATAAAAGTAATGCCTGGCTTAAAGCGAGTAAAATAAGGAAAACAAAAGATTATTTACATAATGTACAAAGTTTTGAGCCGGCCATTGGGATAAAACAACAATAAGTTTATATAGTGGAAGAGTGACCTCTGGCGGTCGATTTAACAGAATATTTGTATCTATGAAATTATAATTTAAAATAAAATATTTTCATATAACATATATATCAGAGATTGTTTTGAAAATAGAGCAATCCATAATTAAATCTCTAATTAAAAAGGCATATATTTGATCAAAATATAATTTATTTTACCAATATTTCAGTTGGCTGAACGCCAACTTTTATCAAGGTGTTATAACCTTACCAAGGTGTTATAACCTTGATAAAGGTTGGCGTTCAGCCAACTGAAATATTGGTAAAATATAATTATATTTTGATCCAATATATGCCTTTTTAATTAAATATCAGAGATTATATGGAATATTGACATTTTGTATTAAATAAAATGTTTTGTTTTATTTTAGATCCAAAATATGCCTTTTAATATATATATATATATTGGAAAATAAAGCATTTCCTGATCGTGCAACTAAAAGTTGATGATGACTTGCGCCATCTATCGGAATAAATAACAACTAATCGTTGATTTTTTATTATTCCAGAATTGGCCAAATAACCGTTTCTTGATTAATCAAGAAACGGTTATTTGGCCAATTCTGGAATAATAAAAAATCAACGATTAGTTGTTATTTATTCCGATAGATGGCGCAAGTCATCATCAACTTTTAGTTGCACGATCAGGAAATGCCCTTTTTCTCAATTTATCCACTTGATCAAGTATAAATTCACTTTTTAACTATTATTTTCATATATATACAGGGTCCATTATGAAAGTAATGAGCATAATGTTATTGTGACGCGACGATAGATATCAGCACGGTAAAACCGTGAGAAATGTGGTGGAGGGATATGCCCTTTCAATCCATCCGGTCGTCAGTTGAGTTCGAACAGTGTGAGGGGAGATACATGCCTCCGCTTGAAGTGTGTTTTCAACTTTTGTAACATAGCGCGATGGAGCGTTCGCTTGAACAACGATACGCCATAAAGTTTTGCGTGAGGCTAGGAGAAAATGCAACCGAAACATTCCAGATGCTGCAAAAGTCTTCAAGGACGATTGCATTTCAAGATCACAGTCTGGGAAGTGGCACAAGGCGTTCAAGGAGGGCCGGGAGGAGGTCGCTGACGAACCCCGTTCAGGACGCCCAACAACGGCCAGAACTAACGAAAACCTGGATCGTATGCTCGAAGTTTTGCGTACCGACCGTCGATTAAGCATCCAGCAAATTGCTGACACATTACACATGTCCACATTGTGGTACAAGGATAGTGACCGAGGATCTGCAAATGAGTAAGGTCTGTGCGAAGCTTGTGCCGAAAGTGTTGACGCAAGACCAGAAAGAACTTAGAGTTTTGCGCTGTCAAGAATTGTTGGATTTATTTTAAAATGAACCGGACTTTCTGAACTCTGTAGTAACCGGAGACGAATCCTGGATGTTTGAATACGACCCAAAGTCGAAAAGGCAGAGCTGTGCATGGCACACAAAATCATCCCCACGCCCCAAGAAAGCGCGAATGAGCAAGTCGCGCATCAAAACGATGATCATTGTCTTCTTTGACATCCGAGGAATTGTCCATTGTGAGTTTGTACCGCAGGGACAAACTGTAAACTCAGCCTTTCACCTGGAGGTGCTCAGGAGATTGAAACGCCGGATCGCACGCGTGAGGACTGACATTAAAGACACGGTCAAGCTCCACCGTGACAATGCCAACAGCCACACAGCCTTCATCATTACCAACTTACTGGCCCTGAGCAACACCCCGGTATCCCTCACCCCCCTTACAGTCCCGACTTAGCTCCATGTGACTTCTTTTAGTTTCCGCGACTCAAGAGAGAGATGAAAGGAAAACATTGGGAAACCTTGGAAAACATCCAGCACCATGTTACAACGTTCCTGAGAAGCATTCCTGTCAAGGAGTTTCAGCGTGCCTTTCAGGCGTGGCAAACGCGTCTCCGCAAGTGTACTGATGCAGGAGGAATGCATTTTGAAGAATATTGAACATTTGCACAAATTACGATCAATAAATGTATTTTGCCAGTAAATGCTCATTTCTTTCATAATGGACCCTGTATATACAATCTATAGTAAATCTACCATATGAAGAAGCTAAGTTTAATATTCGAGTA
Organism: Cordylochernes scorpioides; assembly: GCA_030710605.1. NCBI lineage: Eukaryota > Metazoa > Arthropoda > Arachnida > Pseudoscorpiones > Chernetidae > Cordylochernes > Cordylochernes scorpioides. The sequence goes on from CP092863.1 coordinate 13,912,102, forward strand.
TATTTATACATGTGTGCTTGCAATTAAGACAGTCACTATCTACTATAACAAATGAAAACATCAAGACGCGAATTTGTCTTTCACACATAATTCTAATTTCTATTGTCCTTATTGCGATGAAAAATAATTGGGAGGGCTTGGCTCATCAGTGGTGAACACTCCCAGCAGTTTCTCCAATTTAATCTACCAGACACCGCTTCTTTAGACTCTAATACTATAATGGATCATTCTGCTTATATTGGCTACATTGAAGGATGGAATCTCAGAAAAGGTATTAAAGTAAACTATGAATATAAGCTTTTAGGACAGTAGAATTATATATAATATTTGCATCGATCAATGCTCTTCCGCGAACAATAAAGACGAGGCCAGTTAGGCATAAATTATTATAAAGCAATAAGCTTATGTTCATTATTTGTTTATATACCATTTCTGAGATTCTACACTTCAGTGTAGCATATAAAAGCAGAATGATCCAATACAGTATTAGAGCTCTAAAGAAGCGGTCTGGCAGATTAAATTGGCGAAACCGCTGGGAGGGTTCACTACTGATGAGCCAATCTCTCCCAATATTTTCTCATCGCAGTAAGGACAGTAGAAATTTGATTTTTGTGTGAAAGAAACATTCGCGTCTTAATGTTTTCATTTGCTGTATATAGATGGTGTGTTATTGCTTTATATTAACTTTCTACTATGATTATAATGGTCTTCACCATGTATGCTTGGACCGATAATAGGCATTTGTATCGCTAGTACACGTGGTACAGACCATGGTAATTATGGGTAGTTAGAGAATGCTTTTACCGTAAGTTTTCCAAATGTCTATACATATACGTTCTCATGCAATTCTGGCCTTAATTACCCGTTTCATGATTATTCAGGATGCCTTAATGACCAAATATTTTGGTCGTTGAGGTACAGCTTGCACCACGCTGATGAGGGCCAACAGCCCGAAACGCGTCCGTGATTAGCTTTTCTTGATTAATCAAGAATGGGTATTTGGCCAATTCTGGAATAATTAAAAATCAACGAGAATAGTTGATATTTATTCTGTTAGATGGCGCAAGCCATCAGCAACTTTCAGTTGCACGATAAGTAGATGCCTATTTCTTAATTTAATATAGAAAGCAGTTCTACTTTTTCACTTACAAGTATGCCTAAGAGTTCCATTCACTGATGGTGTTGAAATTTTACAAAAATTGGAGGCCATTAAAGTCATATTTTCTTCAGAAAAAAAGGTTCCCAATGCGGGATTTGATCAGGGTCATTGCTATCTAAAATCAATGGTTTATACCATCCTCCATCAACTCCCGTAATGAAACATAGGTAAATACAATAAGTTTTGATGACAAATGGATATACTCTTCTAATGGTCTATACAAAAAACTTTCAACAAAATATCGAAAAAATAAAAATTCAGATCATTTTTCTAAGAAAGTGCCCCCAGGCAAGTTGACTCCCTCTCTTTCATATTTATTTATGCAAAACATCCTCGATGACGGCGGAATTATAATGCAGAGTAGGGTATTTATATCTTTGGGACAACTTTCCCAATATATCATCACCTTTCTCTATCTAATGATTGCTTTTTTCCCCTTCTAAAATACCAGTTCATTAGGAATAGCATTACTGAACCTCTATGGAAACTCTTCAAGGGTCATCTAATTCTGAATAAAATATCTCATATTTTGAAATATACTTGTTTATATAGAATGGAAAGAGATTTCAAAGTTAAATAATTTTCAATATTTTGAATATAGAGCAATCCATATTATAAATATATAAAATTAGGCTTATTTTGGATTTAAAAAGTTTTATTTATCCAATATTTCGATGGACCAATCGTCCATCCTTTACGAGGTTTTTAATATATAATAAATAATAATAACAAAAATGCTCCAATGGCACCCGATTCTTGCAAAATTTCAACGCCACCAGCGAGTGCCACGGGGCTCTGGTACATTTGTAAGTGCAAAGTCGAACTGCTTTTCACATATGTAGACATGTGGTGCTCTTACAGTAAAAGCAGTCGCTAACTACCCACCATGAATATCATGGCCTGTACCACGGTTACTAGGGATAATAATAACAAAAACCTCGTAAAAGATGGACGATTGGTCCATTGAAATATTGAAGAAATAAAACTTTTAAATCCAAAATAAGCCTTATTTTAAATTTTCAATATATAATTTTAATTATTAATTGATTAAAATCTGCTGGATATTAATTAAGCAAATGCTACAGATTTCTGGAGATTAGTGTCTTTATTTAAATTATTATAAAGAAAATCATCTCCAGAAACCTGTAGCATTTGCTTAATTTTAATTATTGGGCAATATAACGCGTCATTTATATATAAGAAATACAACTATTTAGCACGATTTGTGTGTGTTGTGTTTGTGTGCTTATTTAAAAAATAAAACTTTAAATAAAATTTAAAAAACAGTAAGGAGCTACAATGAAAAAGTATTTGGAGGTTTAGCTAATCAGTGGTGAAACCCTCCCAGCGGTTTCGCTAATTTATTACAATTTTAATATTTCTGTTTTTGGGATGTATTCACACATAGCAAATAAATTACAACATGGAATATAGAATAAAAAGGAATTTCTATGGAATTAAGTGATTAAATTACAAAAAAATCATGAATATTTTTCAAATTAACTTTGAATCTTATAATTTTTATATATATATGTGAATATATACTCTAGATTGCCATGTACTATTATTATAATAGGTGTTACAGCCCCAAATTGTATATAACATTCAACGCGTTAGCTTGGCGCTATCATGCAAAAAAAAAACCTAAAATAAAATGATAATTAAATTTCTAAAAGAGAATTCAGACATCAACTTAGACAAGGCGAAGTCCAGTTTGAGTAACCATTATCGAGATTACGTCAGAGATGGAAATTTCCTAAATTATAACGAGGAGCTTTCTCGGGGATCTTCCATAAGTCGTTATTGAGTAAACCACATGCCGCTGAACGAACGCAATTTAATCTCTTCCACATTCGGACCTTGCCAATAACTATTAAAAAAAAATAACTTAATGTAACATTTACCAGTTAGAAAACCTAAAAAGCGTAAAAACGAGAAAATGTAATATTCTAGGTTTAACAATTGATTTTGATTTTATTATATTTATTTTTCATTATCCTGAAGATAGAGGTTGCCTGGCCGGCATTCATATTTCGGTGAAAAATAGACACTTCGGCCAGTTAGAGTTTTTTTTTTATTTTCTTAATATAAATAATAAATATATTATTTTATAAATTAATGAATTATTATTATAGAAATGTGTGTATCACTATCCACAAAATATATAGTAACAATGGGAAAAATATTGGCATTTATATTAAATAAAATGTTTATTTTATTTTTGATCCAAAATATGCTATTCAATTAATATATATATATATAAGTAATACATAAAAATAAAGTATTTGGCAAGGCTTTAAATTTTTTTTCTGAGGTTGCAAAGGCGTTCTCACGTGATTTTTCGAATTCAGTACAACTTTAGTTTTTGACGCGTGCTTTAGATGTACCTTGTTGAAACGTTGAGAAATTAAAAAACTCTAACTGGCCGAAGTGTATATTTTTCACAGATATTTTTTCATTATTACTATACATTTTGTGGATAGTGATACAAACATTTCTATAATAATAATTCCCGAATTTATAAAATTTAGTTTGACGTCTCGAAATATCATTCAACCACCACGTATCATCCACCATGCACGTATATTTTCAAAAAAATGTTTTTCACCCACACAAAAATAATTTTATATTTATATATTTCTCTAGTAATAGTAGTAATATATCTAGTAATATATCTAGTAATATATTTCTCTCAATATCACAAGTATTTAAAATATGTAAATAAAAATATGTAAATAAAAAATTTATTATAAATATTATTAAAATTTGTCACAAATAATTTACTGGCAATGTGTTTCTCTTCAATAACATCAAATATTATCTCTACAGACCTTACTGCAATGATAAAAGTTATTGAATGACAGAAGTTGGCTTATCATCATTGATAATGTGATTGAAAAGAAACACATATTGACAGCAATTTATTTGTTACAAATTTTATCGATAGATGGCAATAAAATTTATAAAATAAAATAGTTATTAATCATTAATTTGTTAACGTGATAATCCTGTTGAAGGACAGATAAGTCCGAAATCTTGAAAATAAAAGGTTTGCACAAGAAACTTAACCCTGAAGGCTTTATTTATTCGATTATATTTCTATAATATATTTAGGTTTTAGTGATATATATAAGAAAGGAATTGAAATAAATCGATTCTACCATTATTAAACAGCCGATTCGCTCTCTCCAAAGAAACTATACAGGGTTCTCAAGAACATTTTTAAAGTAACTTTTTTATTAGTTAACCTTCCAAGTAATCTTTAGCTTTAAACCACTTTAAAAACTTGAATTGAGAAAGTTGTAGATCTAAAAGTGGTCTCTGTAAATAGCCTATTTAAAGTTTATTGCTGGTGCACTTATTTCTAACTCAACACACACACAAACAGAACTTACTCTAACCAATTCATCGAAGAATACAACAAAGTTAGAATTTTTATTTGAAGAACTTTGTAAAAGAATAAAGAATCTCTCTCTCTGTTTCAATTAATAAAAGCTATTCAGAGAACTCTTGTTTTTTTTCTTACGAGAAAAGTTAGCTTGGTAGGAATATACGATAAATTTTGCGAGATGTATCTATTATGAGTCAAAACAAATAGGTTTTTATTTATTTGAACACACAAAACGCGATATCCCGGCTAGGGATAATTGCGTCGATTCACATTTTTAAAAACAGAAACAGTTATAAACATATTATACAAGAAAAGATAATAAAAATAAAAAAGAGAGACAGAAACAATAATATATGTTAGGAACCTGAACCTTTAAAACAAATAGGTTACGAAGCGTATCTTTTAGTTTATTTAAAAAAAAAGATGGGATTTGAGCTATATTCAACTGTACAACTAATATTTATCAAGCCTTTTGATATTTTAGTAGGAAAATTAGGTTTTGAATGCGCTTCCAATTTATTGGAGTCCTTCCAATCATTGAAGAATATTTTCCAGGAAAAAGTTTCCAATGCGTTATTCGGATCCTAAGATTCGGTCGTAGCTAAGACCGATGGTATATACCACTCCTTCACCGGCTTTCCCTCCCTCCCAAAGGTCAAATTTACAAAACAAACCACAGCCATTGGAGGAATTGGAAATTGCAATTACTTACCATATATTTGAAAAATAGTACAAATGTGATATTGTACTGGGATAAGGTGCATAAATTAAGAAAAAGGCATCTCCTTATCATGCACGATAAGGAGATGCCTTTTTCTTAATTACCATATATTGTTTTTGCGGACACGAGGAACAAACCTCAATACATCTTTTACTGGATTGTTCTGTTTTTCAAGACTATAGATTCGACAATAATTTAACTGTAACAGATCCAAGTACAGTTAAACCTGTCTATAGAGCCCTATATTGGGACTCACCAAAATAGGGTGCTATAGAGATGGGGTGCTATAGACAGGTAACTTTTAATGTAAAACGCACCGTACTACGTATTTAAAATCGAGCGCTATAGAGAGGGAGGAGCTATTTAGAGGGGGCGCTATAGACAGGTTTAACTGTATTTTACTTTCTAGTAAATAAATGTATATTAATTTTAATACCTTCTGTAGATATATTTCAAATTATATAGCAACAAATATATTTTAATAAAATGCTAATTTATTATGTTGATTGTAGATATATTGCCAGACATTAAATTCTTCTGCACAAAGTTCTCTGTTCTCGTTTTTTTTTTCTCTCTTTCTCCTTGTTAATATCATATGACTATTCTTCACAACCTACAATTATTGTAAATATATATATGTATAGACAATTGTAAAGACATACATGTATGACAGCGCAAGTGTCCCTAGGGGGACATAGCGCTTTAACTTGAAATAAATAAATAAATTACTTACCATAAGCGGGTATATTCATTACTTTCCAGAATGTTATTTGCAATATTAAATTTCACAACCTACTATTATTGTAAATATACAAGTATAAGTAATTGTAAATGCATTCATATATGACAGCGCAAGTGTCCCTAGGGGGACATAGCGCTTTAAATTGAAATAAATAAATAAATTACTTACCATAAGCGGGTATATTCATTACTTTCCAGAATGTTATTTGCAATATTAAATTTCACAACCTACTATTATTGTAAATATACAAGTATAAGTAATTGTAAATGCATTCATATATGACAGCGCAAGTGTCCCTAGGGGGACATAGCGCTTTAAATTGAAATAAATAAATAAATTACTTACCATAAGCGGGTGTATCCATTACTTTCCAGAATGTTATTTGCAATATTCTCAATTTCACAACCTACTATTATTGTAAATATACAAGTATAGACAATTGTAAAGGCATACATGTATGACAGCGTAAGTGTCCCTAGGGGGACATAGCGCTTTAAATTGAAATAAATAGATTACTTTACGATATAGAAGCGGTTATATCCATCACAATCCAGAATGTTATCTGCAATATTCAATTCCGTGTTAAGATATTCTTTAAGTCCCTGGAAGATAATTCCTATATTTACTAAGCCTCTATTTAATAAAATTATCTTTTGAATCTGGTAGGTTTTGACTGTTTACCGATTTTTTGATATCTTGTATCAGCTCCTACATGGTCTGTAGCTACACTGGAATTTTCTATTAGTGTTGACCTCATGAATGTTTTGGCAAAGTCTACATACTTGAACAAAGGAATTATATTATTCAGAGAGAAGGGCATTTAAAATAGTTATTAATATACTTGGGGGGTCGGTGGAAGGATGGTCTAAACCATTGGTTTTCGACCGCTACGACCCGGGTTCGATTCCTGCATTGGGCACTTTTTTCTGATTAAAAAATGATCCAATGGCCCCCGTTTATTGCAAAGTCCAACCCCGACAGCGAGTGCAAGTAAGCAAACGGGTCTCTGTCACATTTGTAAGTGCAAAGTCGAACTACTTTTCACATGTATAGACATGTGGTGCACTTACAGTAAAAACAGTCGCCTTCTTCTACCCACCATAATCATCATGGCCTGTACCACGTGTACTAGGGATAAGAAAAAAAAGTTAATATGCTTCAATAAATTGAGATTTTACTTTCCTTACCGTTTTATATGGGTTTGAAAACTTTCGGTGATGTTGATTCAGTCATTTAAACGTTACCAAGAACATAAATACAAACCTTTTAGATAGCAAATATAATTAATCAATCACCTATACTGAGAAAGACTTTATTTAAAACCGTTTTCGAAGGCATTCTATTTCTATCCACTTCTAGAAAAATAAAACTAAACTTCACATCTTCTCATGTCGAAAAAAAGTCGAGCGATCTCTATCGATGATCGATAAAACTTCCTCTTGTTTGAATAACTTTTGAATTTGTGTGTTCTAAGACTCTTTTAACTTTAAGCATGTCCGATCCGATTCTGAGGTACCAAAGATGCTTAGTTATTTATATCTGCTTACAAAAGAAGTATTATTTATTCTTTCGATCGATTTCTACTATTTTTGGAGAGAAACCATCAGATCCTTTTAATATTAAGGGCTCAAATGCCGCTTTGGTAATTTCAAATAATTGAAGAATGGACATATGGACAGATATTCTCCAATTTAGCCAATAGTGACCATCACTCGCAACTCCTCTAGTAACCTGCCAATAGCTTTCTTGGCCTCTTCTAGCCAACTCATTGCAGATCTTCCTTTCTTCCTTCAATTTTTTCCAAATTCGGCATATTTTCAAAACCATTTTCTTTCATTATGTGTCCAAAGTAGGTTAATCTAGGGATCTCCCAGGATTAATTTCATTTATAGTTAAATATTTGTTCTTTTATCTCTGTCTATGACATTCTAATGTTTTAGTATTATAAATGCGAAAGAATTTCAGCGATTTTATTTGTGAAATTATGTGGTGCACTTGCATCATAAACGGTCGCATATCTATATCCACCATGGTGATCGTGACCTGTAGCATGTTTAATTGGGTTGAAATTTAAGTTTCTATACAGAGGGTTGGTTGATGAATGGCACACTTCCTAGATTTATGGCAACCACGACTCAGGATAGAATCTCGCATTGGAATCTTTTTTTTTTTATGTTCCAATGGCCTCCGATTCATACTAAAGTCCAACTCCATCGGAAAGTACAAGTGACAAAATGAGACTCTGACCTTTTATAAGTGGAAATTAGAACTGATTTCTATATATGAAGACATGTGGTGATCCAATAGAGTAAAGGAAGTCACCAACTACCCATAGTGTTATCATGGCCTGCACTATGTGTGTATTTGGGATAAATAAAAAGGTTTCTATATATGATAAAACTCCTGGGGGGATTTGGGATTAAAAATAATCTAGATAATTGATTGGCTGATTACTTTATCGTCTGACACAATGGGATGTTTTCTATGGCAACTAATCAAGCTTACACACAATGGCTGGTGGTAACGCCCTTTCCATGATTAAGATTGGGATAAAACACATTTCTTTTTCACAAAATTAAATCTATAGATAGATCTTAGGGCTCGATATTCTCACAGAATTCCTCATTTACATAGTCTATATGAATCCAATTCACATTCATATACAAAAGGAATGACGGTTTTAACAATTACAAAATGGTGAAGATCACACTGTAGCTTTTTTATGTCTAAAATAAATTACAGAGCTCTTTATCAGCTTGATGTACTCGTATATTTTATTGAAATTATTAATTTTAATACACTGTGAATCAATAGAGGATTATTTTAAAACGTCTTCAATTCCTTTTAATATGAATTTTAATGATTTTTTTGATAATTAAAAATAGGGAGAAAATAAACACTTTAGAGGATAGAAGTGACAAGGAAGGCTACGACCCTAGAAAACACGTGCTGGCGTGGCTCGAGTAATGATATTGTTCAGTGCGACAGCATCTCGTCTGATAACTAAACCCAACTGTCTATAAAAAGCCACCAGGCTTTTTTTATAGCCAGGGTGATGTCTACTGGAGTCAAAAATCGGACTTTTGAAGTCCCTCTATGTAAAGTGATATGGGGCCAGTTTCTCTTTTTTTTTTTCCATGAACGATGAATCCCGGCCAGACAACCTCTATCTTCGATATAACAGACGAAGTGTCTGTTATTTCAAGAACAATGAATGCCGGCCAGGCAACCACTATATTCAAGATAATCAAAATGTCTCTCAAAGTGACAAAAATAGATAGAAACACCTAAATGTAAAAGATGATAGCATAGCAATGGCGTATCGGTTATGGTTGACAACACCATATCAATCAAACCTCTACCTGTGACTATCCCTATACGGGAATTCCTGGCTATCTGATTGGCTCCCTATTAATTAGCGTAGAAAGTCCATCCTCAATTTTAAACCAATTAACGCTCGAAATTTTCCAATTAAATCATCACGCGTCAACTCCCAACTCTATATCAAATGGTTCTATCATCAAAATAGCAAATACATTAGTTAATTGATACAAACACCTATACATAGAAGTTTCAATATTGAATATGTGTTTGAAAAGAGGTTTTTAATTAATATTTTATTTTCTCTCAAAAAAAAGGTATATTTATTTCTTTACAAAAATGAACACAAGTTCTCCATATCAAATGAATATAGACTCATGGACAAAATTTAAGGAAGTAGAGAGTCTTTGATGCCACCTGTTCTTCTGTTTTTTTTTTTTTTAGGAGACAGAGGCATTTTTGTTCAGACTTTGGTTATCTCGTGTATCTTCAATAAAAATTACTGTGTATCAAAGGTGCAGCTTCGTTAAGTTTTGTCCATGAACGTAATTCGAAAAGATATCAAAATCTTCGAATGAAAAAATCTATACTTTTAATAACGATTATGTCAGAGATATGGAAAATTATGTAAAATATTCACTTAGACACTGAATTGTTGTCTTAACACCTCAATTCGAAGAACATTAAACGCTGTTCTCAAAGTTCTATCATGAAGAGTCTAAAGAATTAGTAAGTAAGAAGTAGTAATCCAAGCCAAATCAGAAGAGTTATTCTTTTATAAATATAAATATAGCTCAATAACGATTTATACCCAAAGAACATAAGAGGTAAAAATATACATTTTAGTTATATGGATAAATTAATATAATATCATTGTAATTTTAAAAGTGCTTGATTGGAAGCTATGGGTTTGTATTCAGTTTCAAACTGTGTAGTAGATATAACTAAAAATAATAAAAATACCTACAGAAAATACCCCTTAATAGATATCTTCAGAAATAATATTACTGTATTTATCCAGGATTCCCCAATAAAGGCAACTCCCCGACCAAAATAGACGTAAAAGCTATTCGCCTTATCCGAAGGCCTTGAACTGAAACCATGGTGCCCAGGTGGAATTTAAATTTTCTAAAATTTATGCCGTGGAATTGTTACAGACCCAATTCTTCTAAATTTCTGAGAAAGTCAAAAGTTGATGTATACTTTTTGCTTCTAATTTGATGGGAGAAATAACCATTATTTTATTCGAGTTGTATTTAATAAGATGTAGACGAAGAAATACAGAGGGTGTTCACACTTATAGGTGTGGGTGGCATGGAATTCTAGGCGGAGTCAGATAACAAATTATTTATTGTAAAATCAACTTTTAATTACATTTATTTATACAAATTATCAGAAGGGTTAAATTGGTGTATACTACATGTTGAAGTTATTTTTTGTTTATATGTGTGTGTGGTCAAATATCAATTCTAGATTATATAATGTTAGACATATGTGCTTGATATATTATAGATAAATATTTACATTTTATATGATTTATGATTTATATTTAGAATGATGTATAATTATTTTATTATATTGATATGACAACAATTAATATGATATTAATGTTAATTCATATAATTTTAATAAAGTATATTTTATAAGCATTATATATTTATAAGATTAATAATTTTAATATTTGAATTGAATAGTTATTAGACAAATTAAAACTTGTAATGAAAATAGGAAAAGTTAATATTTGTGAGCCGCTACATCACTCCCCCGCCAGTGAAGACTTAAAGTCGAAAACGTACGTGGCGTCCATAGCGAGTGGTGTAGCTACTTGTCTTCGGTGTAGTTTCCTCAGCACCGTCGGGCATAGGTGGCAGAATTGAAGAATCGTGGAAACTTTGAGGGGTGTTTTCTATGAATGCAGGCTTTAGTCTGTTGACAGAAATGACTTTGTTTTGGTCATTGATTTTAACTGTAAATGTCTTCGAAGATCTTGATACCACTGGAAATGGACCTTCGTATGGTGGAGATAATGCTCTTTTTACAAAATCTTTTCTTACAAAGACGTGTGAGCAGGTGTCTAAGTCTTTATGAGAAAAAATATTATTTTGCTTTGTTTGTCTTGTTGGTTGAGGTCGAATTCTACTCATATAATTCTTTAATTGAGTGGCAAAATTTGATGGATCGGGGTTTTTAAATTCTGAATTGGTTAGTAAATCAGCTGGAAGATTTAAAGTTGTCCCGAAAACCATTTCTGCAGCAGTGCATTTCAGGTCTTCTTTGTAGGATGTTCTGATGCCTAGCAGTACTAGAGGCAAAGCATCTATCCAATTAATAGTATTTCCGCTTGCCATGATTGCAGCTTTAATTTGACGATGCAAGCGTTCGACGAGACCGTTTGCTGCAGGGTTGTATGCCGTTGTTCGTATTCTGTTGGTGCCAATGAGTGAAGTGAGATCCTTGAAAAGATGTGATTCAAATTCACGACCTTGGTCAGATCAGAAGGTTGCGTGTTCGAATCACGTCCGGCTCACCATTTTGTGGGTGGCATGGAATTCTAGGCGGAGTCAGATAACAAATTATTTATTGTAAAATCAACTTTTAATTACATTTATTTATACAAATTATCAGAAGGGTTAAATTGGTGTATACTACATGTTGAAGTTATTTTTTGTTTATATGTGTGTGTGGTCAAATATCAATTCTAGATTATATAATGTTAGACATATGTGCTTGATATATTATAGATAAATATTTACATTTTATATGATTTATGATTTATATTTAGAATGATGTATAATTATTTTATTATATTGATATGACAACAATTAATATGATATTAATGTTAATTCATATAATTTTAATAAAGTATATTTTATAAGCATTATATATTTATAAGATTAATAATTTTAATATTTGAATTGAATAGTTATTAGACAAATTAAAACTTGTAATGAAAATAGGAAAAGTTAATATTTGTGAGCCGCTACATAGGAAACAAGTTTTATTATAAAATATTAAAAATTAACACCATATTTGAAATTTTTCAAATGTTCTATTTGAAAGCCCTTTTGTTTATTTACAGAACGGCACCTGATTTTCCACGATAGCAGACACTTTCTGATCATGGTCATACTCGAAAGATCCCATTCTTCCTTTACCACTTTCCAGAGACCTTCAATTGTCCTAGGGTGTCTCTTTACAAGTGCTCTTTTAAGGCATCCAAAAATGCAAAAATCCATCGAGGCTAAATCAGAATATTTTACAGGGGTTCTGTTCTTTGGAATAGTGTTGATTCTTGTTATTTGCCTTAGATCTTCCAAATAAGCTTGGGTTGAAGATGAGGTATAGCTTGTGGCGTTATCATGGTGAAACCAGACTTTGATGCTCTGTTTTCCATAGATAGAGGGAATATCGTTTAAAATATAGGTTCTAAAATTTTTTTTTGATAGTACTCCGAGTTTATTTTGGCATTTCTTTCAACTTTTCTCATTTTTAATTTTCCTTCATATGATATACCGCATGCCACCATAAATCCTTTGGGGTAACTTTCGGCACATTCCTTCAACCAAATTGGCCAAGATTTTTCCACCCTTTTTTGATAGTATATAGCTCTTCTTCTGTCGCAATCGGTTAAAAATACCCATGCTTCGTCATATGTAACAATAAATTTCCATCTATCAGCAGCCAAGAAATTTTCATAAAAATATCTGCTGATAGTGTGTCGCTGACGAATATGGCTCTGAAACAATTTGTGAACCGCATGTTTTTTTTTTTGTAGCTTTTAGGCCTAAATCTTTATTTATTATTTTATTTATTGTTGACACTGATGTTCCTATTAATTTGGCTATATTTCTTTGTGGCATAGGATTTTCTTTTGTAATATATTTTATCACTTTTTTGACAGTTGCAGAAGTTCTCACAGATATAGGGTGATAATCTTTTGTCCATTTCTCCGTAGGTGCTTTGAATAAAAACTTTATATTTTTGTCGTGAATAATATTATAAATATCTTTTTTAGAAATGTTGATATCATCTTGTTTGCATATTTTAATTATGTCCAAATAGGTAAGATTAGCTCTGGAAAGTCCTAAAATATAATATCTTATGAAATTATTGTATTTGAAGGGCATTTTTTTAAATAACAAAAGAAATGTATTGCGTGCTAGAATTAGCTTAAGCCTTTTCGAATTCCACGTTGTTGATTTTTTTTAAATGAGGTAATAGTTCCTTTTTTTATACACCGGGCGCCCGTTTCCTATAAATGTGAACACCCTCTGTACATGTCGGGGAGAAGAGTTTCTTCTATAAAGAAACTTTCCGACCTGTTTTTCATATTCTACCTCAAATAGGGAAATTATCGTTGTCTTAATTAATATGTTATTGTATATCATCTAATATTCTCTATTCATGATAAAATTGTGAAAAAGTAATAATATTACAATTATATATTCTCACAATAAGTATATTTTTTATTAAAAAAACGCTAGATTTCAAGCGTTATTCGCTCTTCAACGGGCTTACAATAATATTCTGGTGGGATCAAGTCGATATTATTGTAAGCCCGTTGAAGAGCGAATTACGCTTGAAAGCTAGCGTTTTTTAAATAAAAAAGGTACTTATTGTGAGAATATAATTGTAATTTTAATAATCTAATATAAAATATCTTATTGAATACAACTTAAAAATGAAGGGCTATATCTTCCGTTATATTAGTTGCAAAAACTATACGTCCACCTTTAAATGTATCTGCAATCTAGCACAATCGAGTCAGTGGAAAATCCATTAAATGAGGTTCAGCAAATTCTCCACAGATATCTCATCCTAAATAACACTACTTCTAATCACTTTATTCATAAAAAATAAATCGAGGTTTTTAGTCTCAATAATAAAAGAGTGATAAAGAGGCTGATTACAACACTCATGGACAAAACTTAAGGAAGTGGAATGTATTTGATATCGCCAGTCGTTTTTTTTTTTTTTCAGGAAACAAATACAATTTTGTTCACACTTGGTTATCTCGGGTATCTTCAATAAAGGTCACTTTGTATCAAATATTTTTCAGAGTTATTGTCTCAATCTCGATACACATGCTAAAAGGTAAAACTTCCTTGTTTTGTCTCTCCATCAACACATATATATTTAAGATTATTTATAAAATATAATTATATTACTCTATGTGAGGGCGAATATTTTTAGTATTTTGTCGGATTTAAAACAATAATAAATATTTTGAGTCAAAAGGCGATCCATTAATTAAGATTATAAAAAAGGGCGTACCTGGATCTGTAAAGAAAAAAAAACTTTTAAAAACGAGAATTTGAGGACTTCTGAAAGACAGCCACTATTTTAGACATTTGTAAAAGTTCAAAATAAAATAATCATCATTTGTATAAATAAATATAAAGTAAGATAAATTATCAAAACTGCTTTGAATTAAAAATTTAAATGAAACAATTTAAAGAAGTGTTAAATAGGGCTTATTTCTCTCTTTTTTTATTTAAAGAATGAAGAATGATCCGCTTCACTTTAGAACTGAAATGTCGTCTCAGTTTTATGGAGCAGCAGACACCCTTGGGAGTAATTTTGTCAAACGATACTCGTGAACATTTCAAAGCACTTTATTTTAAAGTACGCCCCAATATTTTTAATGTCTTTCACACAAATTCCACTTGAAGAATATCTCAAAAGACTTATTTTTAAATATCAAAAATAGTACAAAAATACATTTTACTTGGATCAGGTGGATAAATTAAGAAAAAGGCTTCTCCTGATTGTGAAACTAGAAGTGCTGATGGCTTGCTTCATATATAGGAATAAATATCGACTAATTGTTAATTTATTATTAATATAATATTTCAAAATCAACGATTAGTTAATATTTATTCCGATAGATGGCATAAACCATCAGTAAACTTTAGTTGAACGATCAGGAGATGACTTTTTTCTTCACTTCTAAATGTTCGGCACTGAAAAACATGAAGACTCATATATTATTTGAAATTTATGATTTTTAAATTTTATATATATATATAATAATATATAATTAAATAATATTATATCTGTGTCTTTTTTCTCCATATAACGTGGTTTTAATAAGCAGAACGTTGAAAACTGGATTCTTTGTGAGATTTTTTATGATAACAAAGTAGAATGAGGTGCAAATAACTTTAGAATTCTATTTAAATATAGGCTTGGAATTTAATATTTAAAACTAAATATACAGATATGTTGTTTAAACTGTTTTAATGAAAAAAAATGTACGAGATAAAGTGTTGAAAAAATAAGAAAGATTCAATTCATCATTATATTTACTGAATTTTATAGGAATAAATATCAAGTAATCTTGTTTTGAAGATTATTTATTAGTTGAATGTTTGTTTGGAAAAATATATGGCCATATCAACCAATTATTTATTTAATTCCTAATGTTTCAGTGAGTCACTGTCAGAGGAATGAGGAAAGTGGCAGCGAGTTACTGATTACGTCGGGAATTAAATAAAAAAATTCTTTGATGTAGCAGTATTTTTTCTAAATAATCGTTGGCGTGTTTTTCCAAATTGAATACAACTATCCCCCGATTTACACGGTAGATACGTTTCTGAGAAAAACGTGTAAATCGAAAAAAAAAAGAATGTCTTATTTTAAATCTTTCAAACCAGCCATGACTTGCTAAAAAAAATTGGCTTCTTTTCAGTTGAAGAAGAAGATGTGGCAATTGCTCTACAATTTTTTCGAATAGTATTTCGTTAGTATAGTGCGATAAATTCTTTGGAAAACCGTGTAAAAGCGAAAACGTGTAAAAC
This sequence comes from Cordylochernes scorpioides, assembly GCA_030710605.1. Lineage (NCBI taxonomy): Eukaryota > Metazoa > Arthropoda > Arachnida > Pseudoscorpiones > Chernetidae > Cordylochernes > Cordylochernes scorpioides. The sequence goes on from CP092863.1 coordinate 13,928,236, forward strand.
AAGTACCGTGTAAATCGGGGGATAGGTGTATTGTATTTTTTAATATTATAATTTTCTTTCCCTTTTTTATTATAAGATAGCCATTCCTTTATTAAACAGCCATTTTCACCTCTATAAAAATAAATATATCTCTCTCTCTCTCTCTCAAAAGTATTTCATATAGTTAACTAGGTTTACGAATATCTAACCTTCAAAATACGATCGTTTGAACTCATTTATCGTTTAAATATCGTTATTTAGTACGATAATAATAAATAAATAACGTTATAGTTTATTCCTGAATACAAAGATAAGATAGTTAAATACCAAGAACCTTTCTATTAAAGCCACTTTAAATCCATTCTTACTTGTATCTACGCTAAAATCTACCTTAGCGTAATCCAGTTCTTAAAGGATTACCTCAAACCTTCTCTAAAGATAAGCAATTTAATGGAATTTCCTGTCACTTTCTTTTCCGCTGTTACCTCCATAATTCCTTGGACACTTCAATTTATTTTGGGTTGTAAAAATTCTTGAGTGGCTACCGCATATCTTCCATAGAACTAGCAACACTCGAATATCAAACAAAATATTGCATTGATCCTATATTATTGTTAATAAGATTGTAACGTATAGAAAATTAGATAAGACAAACTTCAGAATGATACGGCAATTTATTTAAAACAAGAACTAACTAAATTTTGTAAAATATACGCGAAGAAAGGGAGGTAAACAGAGTAGCATGATATAAATATCAAATTTATAAATTGTATTGCCATCTATCGACAAAATTTGTAACAAATATATTCACTGACAATATGTTTTTTCATTTCAATAATATCATCAAATATTAGCTCTACAGACCTTACTGCAATGATAAAAGTTATTGAATGAGAGGCTCATCAGTGGTGAACCCTCTCAGCGGTTTCGACAGTTTAATCTACCATACCGCTGTTATATTGCAATTTTCGATCTTCCTTTTATAGTGATACTGATGTTAGATTCTTGGAATTGGTAATTTATAAAGTTTACTTGTACAATTACTTTTAGCATGTATATCGGGATTCAGACAATATTTCTGAAAGATATTTGATACACAATGACCTTATTGAAGACACACGAGATAACCAAGTGTGATCAAAATTACCTCTGTCTCCTTCAAAAAATAAATAAAATAAAATAAAAAAACAGAAGACCTGTGATATCAAAGACCTTCTACTTCCTTAATTTTTCCCAATAGTGTAGTCAAAAGTTAATATCAAACTTATTATAAATTATTATTCATATACAGTTAAACCTGTCTATATTGCGCCCCCTCTAAATAGTGCCTCCCTCTCTATAGCGCCCGAATACAAATACGTAGTACGATGCGATTTACATTAAAATTGACATGTCTATAGCACCCCCTTTCTATAGTACCCTATTTTGGTGAGTCCCAAAAGGGGACGCTATAGACAGGTTTAACTGTATAATTTGAGTATATTTTTTTAACGGAGCTCACGCATATTTGTAAGTGCAAAGTCGAACTGCTTTTCATATGTGTAAACATGTGGTGCACTTACAGTAAATGAAGTCGCTTACTTCTACCCACCATGATTAACATGGCCTGTACTACGTGTACTAGAAATTAGCAAAAAAAAAGGTCTGTTTATTGGAAGGTTTCATCTACGAATACTCGCTACATCGGTTTTCATGTAGTAATAACATTTCTTTATTAGAATTATTCTATACACCAAGGTAAAACAATAGAATATATATTTGGGTGTTACAAAGTATCATCTTTGACTTTCTTTTGAAATAATTTTATTATTTCAAAATGAATTAGATGCTCTATGTAAATTGTTAAGAATAACTAATTATGTTGTTTATTAAATTTCCATTATTAATTCTCTTTCTATTAAATCTAATTAGTTATTTCACGAAAATAGAAAAGATTATTTTTGTTTTGCTTCTTTCATTTCAAAATGTTAACAATTCCAGGTTATATTTATAATGAGATTATATATATATATTAAAATATTAATAATCTGGGGATACCGCTCATACGAACTTTTTAGAAAGCAGAGCGCCATCTAATGGAACAGAAATCAACTAAACGTTGATTTAACCTGTTCTCTGATATTTGGCCAACTCATTTTCTCGATAAATCAAGTAAAGCCAACTACGAACGCGTTTAGGGCTGTTGGCCCTTGTCAGCGGGGCCTGCCCCCGTGCAGGATGTACCTCTACGACCAGATATATATATATATTTCGTATAGGTACATCCTGTACCACGTTAACGAAGGCCAACAGCCCGAAACTAGTTCGTGGCTGAATTTTCTTGATTTATCAAGAAAATGGGTTGGCCAAATATCAGGGAACATGTTTAATTTTTTTTATGTTCAACTAGTTGGCACTCTGCTATCTAAAAAGCACATGGAAGCGGTCAGGATATGTTTATTTTGTTTTTAATATCAACACCTGACATTTTGTCTATTTTTCAAATTATTTTTTTCACACATATATATTAAAATATAAAAGGCATATCCTGACCAGGAGCACATGTGCTTTTTTAGATGGCACAGCGCCATCTAGTGGAACAGAAATCAACTAAACGTTAGCCTGTTCCCTGATATTTGGTCAACTCATTTTCTTGATAAATCAAGAAACATTTTTGGTCGCAGTGGTACACTGCATCACGCTAACGAGGGCCAACAGCCCGAAACGCGTTAATGGATGGCTTTTCTTGATTTATCAAGAAAATGGTTGGCCAAATATCAATGAACAGGCTAAATCAACGTTTAGTTGATTTCTGTTACCCTAGATGGCGCTCTGCCATCTAAAAAGCATATGTGCTCCTGGTCAGGATGTGCCTTCTTTATTTTCAATAAGTATATATATGTATGTTTTAAATATATTTATTCATTTATTTCTGTAATATAATGTTGATTGAACGTTGTAGATGAGAGAAACCACATAAATCTCAATTAGGACAAACTTTTCTGATAAGAAAAACTGTGTCGCTGCCTTCTGAGGTTTGGATAAATTAACGATACGGCGTATAATTTTGAACGAAGCAATATTTCTCTAAATAACTATATATCCTTAGCATACAATTTTATACGTCTAAATGTAGGTAAGAAAAATTATTATCTAAATTCCATTCAATGTGCAAGCGTAGGACATGTAGAATCCCCCCCCCCCCCCCCTAAGAGGAGGGGTAATAAACTTATTGAATGAACATGAACGCACAAAGTATTTGCCAGAAAGGTAATAAATAGAGATTAAGACGAATAGGCCTTTAAATAAAAAGTTCTGTTTTGACCGATCAAACGAGAATTTTAAATAACAGAGCATGATCAACTCTATAGTATCTTTATAAGGATTGTTGGAGAAATGGGATAGACTGTAAATTGCGACAGCTACGACCTGGGATCTAATCCCACATTGGACACTTTTTTCTGAAACAAAAATTGCTTCAATAGCTCCAGATTCTTACAAAGGTCCAACTCCAGCAATGAGTAAAAATGACTAAACGGGAGTTTTGGGTCACATATAAAGGCAACAGTTTGACAGCTTTCTACCTGTGTATTTTATTTATTTTCTCTATTTAAACATCAAATGCGATATCCTCGCTAGAGATAATTGCGTTATTTTACAATTATTAAACAGAAACAGTTATTTAGATCATTTCGATCTGTACGATTATGGTATAATTGCAGTAAGAGCAGTTGCTAGCTATCCACCATGGCTATCGTGGCTTGTACCACATGTACTAGCGACAATACAATAGCTACATCACATAGAAATTCTAAGCACAATTTATGTGCCTACCTAATAAATAACGAGAAGACTAAAAGATTTTCAGAGAAGATAATTTGCATATCTAAATTACCTTCTCTAAATAATGCGCTTTCATTTAATTATTGAGATTTAAAAAAAGAAGCTTCACGCTCTTTTTTCTTAATTAAACTTACCATTTTTATTATTAACTTAATTATGAAATTTTAGAAAAATTTTAATCTTCTTTGTACTAAAAATATAATTTTAGTATTTTTATCTGCCATAATATCTCTCTTTTTAGGAATATATATTTATATTAAAAATAAAGAAGGCATTTCTTGACCACGAGCACATGTGCTTTTTTGATGACAGAGGATTTCACGTTTCTGTATAATATAATATAATAAATAAATATACAGTAGAACCTCCTTGAGAGAACACTCTCCCTAGAGGACACCTCTCTATAAGGGACAATTTTTCATAAGCTGAAATGACCATTTTTACGATTTAGCAACTCTTCGATAAGAGGACACCTCTCCCTAAAAGACATTTTCTCGTTTGCATTTAGGTGTCCTTTATAGAGAAGTTCTGCTGTGTACTAGATGACGCTCTGCCATCTAAAAAGCACATTTGCTCGTGGTCAGGAAATGCCTTCTTTAATATTAATATCAACACCTGACCCAATTATATATATATTTTTTTTCTATTGTTTTTTCATAATACCTATCCCCCGATTTACACGGTAGATACGTTTCTGAGAAAAACGTGTAAATCGGGGGATAGGTGTACACAGAAATAAAAATAAAATGCATTGACAGGTTAAAATATGTAGTCAGCACATAAGCTCGGGATTCCTCGTGAGATGTGTACACAGCGCATGTGTTCAATCACAGTAGCATTTAGTATAGTGCGATAAAAACAAAAAAACTTATTTGGAAAACCGTGTAAAAGCGAAAACGTGTAAAACAAGTACCGTGTAAATCGGGGGATAGGTGTATTTATATAGAATAAAGTTGCGGAAGGAGAATATCTATGTACCTAGAGAATAATCTCTCCCTTTAACAGGTTCGTTTTTGTCTGAATTCGCCAAAACTGGTGTTTGGTTCATTCTTCATCATCACATGTCATATGTAAATTTTACCAATGATATTCATATTACTCACAGAGTTTTGATTTATTCCAAAAGTCGGGATAGAAAGAACAATACTGATAAGGCATGATAAGGAACATTACTGTTCCACCATTATCTTAGACACTCTCCTTTGATAATATACATTTTACTGCCCATAGAAACTGTGTTACTGTGCCTTAGACAAATTAACGACACGGTACATCATTTGGAAGAAATACAGTTTGTATATAACAACTATTATTAGAATATATTTCATGTATAAAAACTGTAATTATAACATTATTATTCTAATTCTGTTCTGTCTGCTAGCCTAAGATCTGTGGAAATATTAGGGAGGGATGTTGATATCCCTAAGTATTTATAAACATCATGATTTTCTCAACAAAAATTCGAGGAATTACGTTGTTTACTCATCGATTGATATTACATTATAGACGTTTGTGTGCTATTTTCATGTATTATATATTAATTTATACTATTATATTATACGGAAAATTAAAACCCTTTTGAAATACAAATTGCCACATGGAAAAATAGGAAAGACAAACTCCAGGATGACACAACAATTTATTTAAGGCAAGAACAAACTATGAATGATAAAAAAAAAAAAGCAAAATGAGGGAAGTTTACAGAGTATCAAAAATATAAACGTAAAAAATTATACTCTGTTAATAAAATAATAAATAATTTGTTACAATATTATTATTCTAATTCTGTTGTGTGTACTTTCCTAGGATTTGTGGAAATATCAGTTACGAATGCTAAACATGTTGATAGCACATAATATTTATAAACATTATAATTTTCTTAACAAAAATATGAGAAATTATGTTATCTACTTATCGAATACTATTACATTATATCCTTTTAGTGTGTACTCTATTTTCATATATTATACAGTAGAACTTCTCTATAAAGGCCACTTAAATGCAACGGAAAAGTGTCTTTTAGGGAGAGATGTCCTATTACCGGAGAGTTGCTGAATCGTAAATATGGTAATTTCAGATTATGAAAAATTGTCCCTTATAGAGAGGTGTACTCTAGAAAGAGTGTTCTCTCAAGGAGGTTCTACTGTATAATTATTTATAACTAGCCGAGTGACCCGGGCAACGCCCCGGGTTTACCCGAAGGACCCGCAGGTGAGAAACCATAGAAGAAAAATTTTAACAAATCAGAAAATGAAATTGCAAACAACAGAACTACACTTCTTTAAGGACATGAGAGCACATGCACTGTATCACCATACGTGTACCATTTTCAAAGACCCTGCTTAGGATTAAAACTTCTCAGAAGCATAACAATAGTACCAACCTAGAGGTTAACTGGTGTGGATGCATTCCTCTGGGAGTAAGACTATTGAGAAATTCAGTAGGGAGTTATTTTGCTTCTCCGCATTCTAACACTCCAACTGTTAACACTGTGGAAACACTGACTCATGTTTGGTAAGCAATTTCAGGGAAGAAACTATAGACATTGGATTAAATAAATTATTAATTAAATTGCATTAAATAAAAATTATTAGATTTAAATAAATATTATTAGAGTGAAAAAAAAAGAAAAAATTAACAAATTAGAAAATAAAATTTCGAAAAATACAACTATATTGCAGATAAGATAAGAGGACCTTATTAAAAAATAAATAAACAAACTGTAATTCGACACTATCGATAATTCGACACTTTCGATAATTCGACACTTTTGATAATTTGACACTTTCGATAATTCGACCATTTTAAAAATCAAATTTACAAGGTTGATTGTTGTTTAAATACAACTTTGATTTTGCATGCATAAACACAGGCTCTTGTAGCAAGAACCCAAATATTATTTATAGTCATAGCAAAAGCCAACTTTAGTGAAAACTGATGCCTCTTCAGAATGAATGGAAGACTGAAATCTGAAGGAGCAGAAGATATGGGTCATCTTTACATGTATGCTATCCAATGTTCGCACACTTGAAAAAGCCACATATAAAGTTGTCCGTGCGTAAACACAGGCTCTTGTAGCCAAGGTTTGGCCTTGAGCCTTATTTATAGTCATAGCAAAAGCCAACCTTAGTGAAAACTAACGCCTCTCTAGAATGAAGCGAAGGTTGGTATCCGAAGGGGCCAAAGATATTTCAGACACTATACAGTGTGTTCAACTTTGGGCACTGTCAGTATATGTGCTTCAAGGACATGAGAGCACATGCGCTGAAACACCATACGTGTTCCATCGCAAAGATCCTAAAGGCATTGGTGAAAGTATAAATAAATATTTTGGAAATGAAAAAAAAATACATATATATATAAGAAAATAAATTGGAATAAAAATTTACAAACTATATTTCAGAGTGGATATATATTTGAAAGGAAAAAAAAAAAGAAAATTGCAAACAACAAAACTATATTACAGATATGACATGAAAACTAACGCCTCTCTAGAATGAAGCGAAGGTTGGTATCCGAAGGGGCCAAAGATATTTCAGACACTATACAGTGTGTTCAACTTTGGACACTGTCAGTATATGTGCTTCAAGGACATGAGAGCACATGCGCTGAAACACCATACGCGTTCCATCGCAAAGATCCTAAAGGCATTGGTGAAAGTATAAATGACCCATATCTTCTGCTCCTTCAGATTTCAGTCTTCCATTCATTCTGAAGAGGCATCAGTTTTCACTAAAGTTGGCTTTTGCTATGACTATAAATAATATTTGGGTTCTTGCTACAAGAGCCTGTGTTTATGCATGCAAAAGCAAAGTTGTATTTAAACAACAATCAACCTTGTAAATTTGATTTTTAAAATGGTCGAATTATAGAAAGTGTCGAATTATCGAAAGTGTCGAATTATCGAGTGTCGAATTACAGTTTGTTTATGTATTTTTTAATAAGGTCCTCTTATCTTATCTGCAATATAGTTGTATTTTTCGAAATTTTATTTTCTAATTTGTTAATTTCTTTCTTTTTTTTTCACTCTAATAATATTTATTTAAATCTAATAATTTTTATTTAATGCAATTTAATTAATAATTTATTTAATCCATTGTCTATAGTTTCTTCCCTGAAATTGCTTACCAAACATGAGTCAGTGTTTCCACAGTGTTAACAGTTGGAGTGTTAGAATGCGGAGAAGCAAAATAACTCCCTACTGAATTTCTCAATAGTCTCACTCCCAGAGGAATGCATCCACACCAGTTAACCTCTAGGTTGGTACTATTGTTATGCTTCTGAGAAGTTTTAATCCTAAGCAGGGTCTTTGAAAATGGTACACGTATGGTGATACAGTGCATGTGCTCTCATGTCCTTAAAGTAGTGTAGTTCTGTTGTTTGCAATTTCATTTTCTGATTTGTTAAAATTTTTCTTCTATAGTTTCTCACCTGCGGGTCCTTCGGGTAAACCCGGGGCGTTGCCCGGGTCACTCGGCTAGTATGTATATAAAAAAGCAAAGCCCAATTCTAAACCCAAATATTTTTTTTATGAGAAGAACATCAACATATTGCATGATTACGGCAGTCCATAGCTTCCCTGACAAAAATTCACCAAGAAAGTAAAATATTCCAAAATTTTTCTGTGTGTAAATTGCTAAATATGTAAAAAACATGTATACAAAAAAGCAAAGCCCAATTCCAAACCCAAATATTTTTTTTTATGAGAAGAATATCAACATAATGCATGATTACGGCAGTCCATAGCTTCCCTGACAAAAATTCACCAAAAAAGTTAAATATTCCAAAAATATTTCTGTGTATATATTGCTAAATGTGTAAATAACATGTATATAAAAAAGCAAAGCTTAATTTTAAATTTCATTATCCTTTTCACAGGAAAAGCATCAAAATACTGCATAAGTACGGCACTTTTGCAGCCGCATGATTACGGCAGTCCATAGCTTCCCTGACAAAAATTCACCAAGAAAGTTAAATATTCCTAAATTTTTCTGTGTGTAAATTGCTAAATATGTAAAAAACATGTATACAAAAAGCAAAGCCCAATTCCAAACCCAAATATTTTTTTTATGAGAAGAACATCAACATAATGCATGATTACGGCAGTCCATAGCTTCCTTGACAAAAATTCACCAAAAAAGTTAAATATTCCAAAAATATTTCTGTGTATATATTGCTAAATGTGTAAATAACATGTATATAAAAAAGCAAAGCTTAATTTTAAATTTCATTATCCTTTTCACAGGAAAAGCATCAAAATACTGCATAAGTACGGCACTTTTGCAGCCGCATGATTATGGCAGTCCATAGCTTCCCTGACAAAAATTCACCAAGAAAGTTAAATATTCCAAAATTTTTCTGTGTGTAAATTGCTAAATATGTAAAAAACATGTATACAAAAAAGCAAAGCCCAATTCCAAACCCAAATATTTTTTTTATGAGAAGAACATCAACATAATGCATGATTACGGCAGTCCATAGCTTCCCTGACAAAAATTCACCAAAAAAGTTAAATATTCCAAAAATATTTCTGTGTATATATTGCTAAATGTGTAAATAACATGTATATAAAAAAGCAAAGCTTAATTTTAAATTTCATTATCCTTTTCACAGGAAAAGCATCAAAATACTGCATAAGTACGGCACTTTTGCAGCCGCATGATTACGGCAGTCCATAGCTTCCCTGACAAAAATTCACCAAGAAAGTTAAATATTCCAAAATTTTTCTGTGTGTAAATTGCTAAATATGTAAAAAACATGTATACAAAAAGCAAAGCCCAATTCCAAACCCAAATATTTTTTTTATGAGAAGAACATCAACATAATGCATGATTACGGCAGTCCATAGCTTCCTTGACAAAAATTCACCAAAAAAGTTAAATATTCCAAAAATATTTCTGTGTATATATTGCTAAATGTGTAAATAACATGTATATAAAAAAGCAAAGCTTAATTTTAAATTTCATTATCCTTTTCACAGGAAAAGCATCAAAATACTGCATAAGTACGGCACTTTTGCAGCCCCCCTGACAAAAATTCACTAAAAGAGGTAAGTATTCAAAAAAATATTTTGGTATATATATTGCTAAATGTGTAACAAACATGTATATAAAAAAGCAAAGCTTAATTCTAAGTTCTAATATTTTTTTTATAAGAAAAGCTACAAAAGCAAATAGGGAGAAGTGAAGCCATTTAGCCATTTTCAAAATCTGATTGTGAAAGAGTAAGAAATGAGTAAATAAGAGCAAATATAAAGAAAAAGTATTGCTAAATGTGTAATAAACATGTATATAAAAAAGCAAAGCTTAATTCTAAGTTCTAATATTTTTTTTATAAGAAAAGCTACAAAAGCAAATAGGGAGAAGTGAAGCCATTTAGCCATTTTCAAAATCTGATTGTGAAAGAGTAAAAAATGAGTAAATAAGAGCAAATATAAAGAAAAAGTATTGCTAAATGTGTAATAAACATGTATATAAAAAAGCAAAGCTTAATTCTAAGTTTTAATATAGAGAAGAAATAAGACACAAAAATGGAGCTAAATTCAAATGAAAAACTATAACAAATTAATAAAAAAAAAAAGACCTAATCCAAATGCCACCATCATCAGACAAAAGAAAAAATGAGATTTTATTCTTTAGTTCATTTATTCTTCTGTCTGATGCTGTTGCTGAAACGTCACACACTATTAAATTATTTGGATTAGGTCTTATTAATGAGAAAAAAAAGATACCAAAGAGAGATGAAAAGATGCCAAAAAAGATAACCAGATACAAAAATTGTGCTAAATTCAAATGAAAAACTATAACAAACACTTATAAAAGATAATTATTTATTTATTTTATTTATTTCCTCTCAAATTTACAGTGTACCATTCGAGCATAAAGCTCACGAGTCACTTTGTCGTGGATGTTAGGCATCAAGAATTTCTAAAAAATGGCCTTCAGAACTGACTGGAAGGTCACAGTTCAGGTAGAGTGAAGTCCAGGTCTTTTATGTCTTGGATTGAGGTCTCCATCAAATTGGAACAATTCTTTTATAACTGGATTTTGGGAAGTAGAGAGTTTTAGATATAATTTCTGGGTCGAGTATATGTATATTTCTTCTATATTAGGCTGGTTTAAGTCCTGCTTTAAAATTGCATTTGATAGATTAAATGGGGCATTTACAGTACTTCTTAAACAAATTCTCATGAATGCATCTATTCTTTTCCTATCAGTCAAGGTTATGTATTTAAACCATACAGGCAATGCGTATGTTACTATAGGGAGAATACAGCTTCTGTATAAAGTAAATTTTTGGTTAACAGATAAACCACTTTTTGAACTGAACATGTTGGATAATGAGGCTTTGGCTATTTTAGATTTTCTTATTATATCCTTCACGTGGCTGGTGAATTTCAGTTTAGAATCGAAAGTGACTCCCAAATATTTGACCTGCTGGGTCCAATTTATGGGAGATGAGTAAATTATAAGATTTGTCCTGGGTGTGAACTTGAAGCTATTTTGTGGAGGAAAGATAATTGCTTGAGATTTCTTTGGATTCAGAATGAGTTTCCATTTATCACACCAATTGCAAATGATTTCAAGATAGTTTTGTAGGCGGGAAATTAAAATATCTGGGGAACGCGAGCTGGATAACAGGGCAGTATCATCAGCGAAAAGAGCTAGTCGGCATTGTGGGATATGTGGAATATCATTGATGTATAAATTGAAAAGTATAGGACTCAATATTGAGCCTTGAGGAACACCAGATTCTATTTGCCGAGGACTTGATATATATGTTCCAAATTTTACGGAGAACGTTCTATCCTGAAGATAATTCTCAAGGAACTTGATGAATTTCTGAGGAAAGTTATAAGAAGTTAATTTAATGATGAGGCCTCTGTGCCAAACCATATCGAAAGCTTTTTTTAAGTCTAAAAGCACTACTCCAACAGCTTCGTTAAGGGATTTGCGAGTTTGTATGAAATCAATAACTGTAATCAATTGGTGAGTTGTTGAATGATTTGCTCTAAACCCAAATTGCTGAGGAATTAGAACATTTCTTGTATCTATATAGGTCTGGAGTCTTTTAAGGATGATCCACTCAAATATTTTTCCAAATATTGGCAAGAGACTAATTGGCCTAAAATCATCCAGGGATTTAGATAGTTGCTTTTTTGGTATGGGAATAACTATAGCATGCTTCCATATCTTTGGAAAGTAGCAAAGATTAATAGATGCATTGAAGATGCTAGTTAAAAATACAACCCATTTTATAGGTAGGTTTTTGATTAATTTGGTAGTTATTTCATCGTGACCAGGCGCCTTGTTTGCAGAAAGTTTTGTTATTTCTTGTTTTACTTCTTGTGGTGATGTAAGTTTCAAAATATTTTCGTTGTTATCAAGAGTCATTCGAGTTTCATTTAAGGTTGGATGATTTGTTAGGACTTCTTTTGAAACTATGGAAAAGTGTTTTGAGAAATTAAATGCCAAAGCCTTGCCAATTTCTTCATCTGAATGTAGAATATCACCATCTACATTAATATTTTTAATTTCCGATTTTTTTCGAGTTGACTTCACTAGTCTCCAGAAGGTGTTTGGAGTATTTAACGCGCTGTTGATAAGATCATTTTGACTTTGCTGATTGTACTTTTTTAATATAATATTCACTTTCTTTTGAAAATGTAGATAAATTTCTCTGTGTCTGGGGTCCCATGTTGACTGCCATTTCTTTCTAGCTTTATTCTTTTCTCTGATAATGTTTTTAATAAAAATAGGCCAATGCGGTTTAACTATGGGAGAAACTATTGTATTTTTAGAATAAGTATTAAGAATGGTTTTGTTGAGGGTTCCAATTTCAAGATCAATATTTATAGTAGAATTTAAAGGGGATCTGGGAGGTGGATTATTGATTAAATCTTGCTGAAAATATATCCAGTTTGTGTTCTTATTTACTTTCATAGAAAAATCATATTTAGGACATGCCAGCCTTAAAACCACAGGTAAGTGATCAGAAGATAATGCATCTACTGTGGTAATTTCAAAATTCCACGGCACATTTTTGAAAACCGCAAAGTCCAAGAAGTCAGGATGACCAATATGACTGTAGTGAGTAGCCAAGGAAGGAGCTATTATGTCCAACCCTGCAGATTCCGAAAACTCATGGAGAACCATTCCACTCGGATTACTTTTACTAGAGCCCCATAATGGATGTTTGGAGTTCCAGTCTCCTGCAGCGATGACAAGATTATTTTGAAATAATTTACTCAAATCCTCACATTTCAATAGTTGATCTGGTTTGCGATAAACAGAAGAAATTTGCAGGCTGGTTTTTCCATCAGGTTTAAATTATATAGTAGTATTTTCCAAATAATCAGTCTTAACAATAATCTTTCTATACTTGAAGAAATTTCTGAGGATAATAGCCGTACCTCCTCCTCTCCCAATAAGACGGTCCATCCTAATAACGTCGTAATTTCTAAGATTAAGAGTTTTAGAATTTTTCAAATGAGTTTCTGAGATTAGTGCTATATCGATTTCATTATATTCCAAAAAATAGAGTAGTTCATCTTTTTTAGTTAAAATTCCATTGGCATTCCAGATTACTAATTTTAAAATCATATTTGTATTCATTTTAGAACTTCGCCAATAATGCTTAATAGCTTTTCGCAAAGAGTTTTAATATTTTGATTCGCAAAGTTTTGTTTCGATACACTTGCATAACTAGGCTTAAAGGTACTTTCCTGCACTGCGCTGTTGTCTTTGGTAACATTGCTATGAATATATGAAGAAACCTTGGGAATTTGTGGTCGTTGGTTAAGAGACTGGTTGGGAATTTTTGGGAACGCAGGGCAGCCACGATAATTGGCCGTGTGAGCTTGCCCGCAGTTTACACACTTGGGTGAATATTGCTTCGATTTTTTCGGGCAATCTTTGGTATGATGAGCTTCGGCGCATTTGACACATTTAGGTTTTAGAAAGCAATTCAATTGCCCATGGCCAAACCCTTGACAATTGAAACATTGGGTGACCTTTTTGGGAGATCTGAAGGATTCAACGACCACTTTCTGGTACAGCAGGTCAGTCAGATTATAAATATTCTTGTTGGAATCATATTTTGGAAGTTCAACAAGAACTATGTTCATTGCCTGCTTTGACGATTGGCGGTGAAGCCTTTTTACTGAAGCCTCTTTAAAGCCTAAGTGGGATAATTCAACTGCAATGTCTTCAATTTTAAAACTGGTTGAAACGCCTTTTATGACTACCTTTAAAGGTTTTTCTTCTTGTAATTTATAGGAGTAGCCGCCGTTATTTAAACGAACATATTCACGGATCTTTTTGAAGTCTCCTATATTCTTAGCTTTGATAATATGCTTAGGTCCTGATATGGTGGCTTGGAATGGTTCATCAGCTAAGTTGTTTAGTTCTTTACAAAGCAATTTCCAATCGTTCACATTTTCAACAATAACAGGAGGAATTCTGATTTTTCTACTTTTTGGGACATCACACCAAGGTCCTTCCTCATCGTGACCCTCCGCCAATTCGCCCAAATCATTTATATTATTACGGCTCTGATTGTCTAATTGAATTCTAGGATTCTTTGGATTTTCTTCATCATCAGAGGATGAAATGCAATGTTCTTTTGATTGTCGTTGTCGTTTTCGGGCAGTAACTGCCTCATCTTCAAAAACATAAGGGATTTGACAACGATCTAAAATTTGTTTTAAAAGCGTGGCATCAATTGTGCATAATTTTTCTCCATTCAGGCCTTTTTTTGTTTTTATATAAATTGGAGTCGGGACTTCTGATTGCTCTATTTCTTCCGCCCATAATAATTTCCTGTTATCATCAGACATTTTTAATATATTTACTTATTTAAAGAAAAGAAAACAATTTGAATTTAAATTTTGTGGAGGAAACAAATCCCTTGCATCCTTGCTGGCTCGTGCGCGCGTAGATGTTATAGAATAAAAGTAATAATTCAATCTACAATTCGAAAAATTTATATATTTAAATGAAAAACTATAACAAAGTACTTACATAATCAAATGAATCAGAAATATATATTATTTCAAAACACATTTTTACGCATTTCAAAACAAATGAATTGATGATGATAAATGCAAAAAATCTACGATTGTAAAATAGATTGAATTAAAAAATAAAAATAACTGTTAACATTAGGAAAATAAAAACAGGCCTATCATACGAAGAAAAAAATAACGAAAATTTTGGTATATAGATTGTTATGTGTAGTTCAGAATCTTCGGAGGAGATAGCTCAGGACTTTACAATGGAAAACTCTGTTACGGTATTATCTATATAGATATTGTATTATACATAAATGTGAAATCCTTTGAAATATATTTATATAATAAGCTAAAGTGAGTTTCGTGCTTTATTTTATATTCATCTCAAGATTTCGGGTATCATATACTCCTGTAGAAGGGTGTGTGATACCTGAAGGCCTCAGATGAACATACAATAAAACTAAAACTCACCTTCGGAAGCCTTTTTGTTTATTATTTATATTATACTAGCCGAATAACCCGGGAACGCCCGGGTTTTACCCGATTAGATGTTTTTATTCAATTATTATTCGTTACAATTATAAATTGGCACCGTGGATGCCACTTTTGTGAAGCGTCCCGCTCCAAACTTTGTGTGTTTTTAAAATATAAAAATAAAAATGTAAATTTTCACAACGATATTTGAAAATTATATTATTTTGATTTTCAAATACTATTCGTTACAATTATAAATTGGCGCCGTGGATGTCACTCTTGTGAAACGTCCCGCTCCAAACCTTGTGTCTGAGAAGCGATATTTTTATAGAAAGATGATCTGGCTTTTATTTTCTGCTTGAATGAATATTTTTCTGTTAGAATTTTATTCCTGCGTACAAAAATATGAACTGGTTTCACCCGTGGTCTCTGCTTTTTCGAATTTTTCCCGATATAATTTTGTATCTGATAATCAAACATGATACAGCAATATTGTCATCATCATTTTCTGACTAAAAAAACAACTATTTTTGCCCAGAACCTGTCAATTTTATTTTTATTGGCTAAATATCCGATAAATATATTTTCCAGATTTTTCTCTATGTCCTGTCAAAACACGTTTTACATGTACATTAGGTCAGCTGATATCACCTCCCACCTTCACCGCTAGAGGCGCTGCTTGCGAGCGAAAAGGCAAATTTATAACGCAATTTGCAAATAACTCGAAGAATATTCGGGATAGAGACCTGAAATTTTCACAATAAATTTTTCCAGATTCTACTCTATATACCGTTAAAATTTCAGTCAGATTATTTATTTATTGTGGACGTGTATAGCCGACATAGATACCCACATACATACATACGCTGACTTTTATATATATAGGGATTATCAAGTAGAAAATTAGGAAAACATACTTCAGGATGACACGGAAATTTATTTAAGTCAAGAACAAATTTTAAAATTGATAAAATACAAGATAGGCAATTATGAAAGTTTATAAAGTAACCAGAATACAAATGGTGATTCTATAATACATATATTCTGTTTATAATACATATATTCCGTTTAATAAAATAAATAAATATAAAATTTGAATTCAATATATATGAAAAATAATATCACAAATTAAAATAAAATAGGTTCATTAGCCATGATGCAACAATATTATATCGTAGAAATATCCTATAATTGCCACTTCCAACATACATATTGATGTATGATAATTTTAAAATCAGGTAAAACAATTTCATTTATCATTCTTATTAGCACGGTTAATTTATATTATTTTAAAATAGACATTTCTCCAGAAATACAACAAGAAACAGTGTTAATATTCATATTATAATTCATATTACAAAAAAAAAATTTGAGTTTATTAAACATTCACTCGCAAACAAATAGAAGGCCAAATCAGTTCACTCATCTAGTCTATATATAAAGTACAGAACAATATTTATATGTAAATATAATGAAATTTCATGAAAACATATATACTTGTATATAGGAATTTATAAGTGGCAATGGAAATAATTAATGAAAGAAAAAAATCAAACAAAAGTGCCTTACGTTTCACAGGAAAGTTTGAATTATGAGTAGGACGTATTGAATAGACTCCTCATCGTAAAAGAATATAGAAATCAATGATATAGTCCATATATAATTCCCACAAAGATAAATATAAAGACATTTTAAAAATATAGAAATTTAGAAGAGGTAATAGAATAAATCAATGAAAGAAAATTCAAAGTGCCTTGCGTTCAACAGGAAAGTTTGAATTATGAGTCGGACATATTGAATAGACTTTTCATCGTAAAGGAATATAGAAATCATTAATCTAGTATATATATATAATTCACACAACAATAAATATGATGAAATTTACAATATATAGGAATTTAGAAGAGGCAATGGAATAAATCAATGAGAAAAAAATCAAATCAAAGTGCCTCACATTCCACAGCAAAGTTTGAATTATGAGTTGAACGTATTGAATAAACTCCAAATCGTAAAGGAATATGGAAATCAATGATCTAGTCCATATATAATTCCCACAACAATAAATATGATGGAATTTACAATATATAGGAATTTAGAAGAGGCAATGGAATAAATCAACGAAAGAAAAAAATCAAATCAAAGTGCCTTACGTTCCACGAGAAAGTTTGAATTATGAATTAGACGTATTGAATAGACTCCTCATCGTAAATAAATATATAAATCAATGATTTAGTCCATATATAATTCACACAACAATAAATATAAAGACATTTTAAAACATAAGAATTTCGAAGAGGCAATGGAATAAATCAATGGGGTAAATAAAAAAATCAAATCAAAGTGCCTTACGTTCCACAGGAAAGTTTGAATTATGAGTTAGACGTATTGAATAGACACCGTAAAGGAATATAGAAATCAATGACTTGAGAGAAATATTGGGCGAAGTTATTGGATCAATCATAGCACCTGACGCCTGAAAGATTGTTATAAAAACTCAATATAAAAATCGCTGAGTAAGTTTAATGACACTCTGTCTTAGAGACTCAGTTCCTAACTGGGATTTGACGAGTTCAGCTAATTTTAAAGGACGAATTTATCTGATAAATTTTATTCTGTAATATTAGAGAGTGTTCTGTTGTTTTCTCAGCTTATTACCTTTTTGACTATATTTTTTAATATTTCTAATGATATAGACAGGGATTTTATATATTGCAATTAATTAAGAGATAGATGGAGATTGAAACTTCTTAATTGCATCGTTTATTTATGGTTATATAGGGCTGAATATAGAATATTGAAAAAATATTATTAAACAATGAGATATTATTGAATGAATATATGTAAATATATAAATAATTAATAAATATATTTAAAATAATGAAGGCATATCCTGACCAGGAGCACAAGTGCTTTACAGAAGACAGAGCGCCATCCGGTGGAAGAGAAATCAACTAAACATTGATTTAACCTATTACCTGATATTTGGCCAACCCATTTTCTTGATAAATCAAGAAAGCTATCCACGAACACGTTTCGCGCTGTTGGCGCTCGTCAGCGTGGGCAATATAATATATATATATATACAATGTCGTTATTGGTGGCGTCCACCGCGGGAAAGACTCCGCCACCGATGGACCGCCAGAGTTCTTTCCTACAGAGTGGGCAGGTTCAGAGAGAGAGAGAGAGGGCTTTTTTATTTCTGTTTTATTAGAACGTCTGTGAAAAAATTTGAGTGGATATAAAGGAAGCATTACCCCATTCCCCCTTAAGATGAATAGACAAAAGTCAAATTGATTGTTAAATAGGATTCTAAAATAAAGAGGTGTATGGGGGTTATAAAAAAATAGAATAGAATAGAAGAATTCTTGGTGCCACTAGCGATGCCTTGAAAACAACAAACAGATTCACGGAAATTCACATATTGAGCTGAAAAAGGATTACTTGGGCAACAATATCTATGTGTATTAGATCTATATACCTCGGGTTTCTTTCAAGCCTCACTGAAGTCTACTTATTTGAATTTTTCGAGTAAAATGTAAAATATCAATTTGACCAACTTGATCAATTTTTCTCACGACTCTTCGGACATATCCGTCCTTCAACAGCCGCTTGGACTTACATGAGACGGTCCAATAGACAGTCAAGGAGACTGTTCAAGAGAAATTCCAATAGATAGTCCAAGTGACAGTCCAGGTGGCAGTCCAATAAACAGTCTAAAAGACACTCCAATAGACATTCCAAGAGACTGTCCACGAGAGATTCCAAGAGACATTCCAATATTTCAAGTGAGAGTCGAAAATACACTCCAATAGACATTCCAAGAGACTGTCCAAGAGAGATTCCAAGAGACATTCCAATATTTCAAGTGAGAGTCGAAAATACACTCCAATAGACATTCCAAGAGACTGTTCAAGAGAGATTCCAAGAGACATTCCAATATATCAAGTGAGAGTCGAAAAGACACTCCAATAGACATTCCAAGAGACTGTCCAAGAGACATTCTAATAGACAGTCCAAGAAACATTTCAAGAGAAAATCCAAGATAGAATTCAAGAGACATTCTAATAGACAGTCAAAGAGAAGTTCATGAGAAAGTCAAAGAGACATTCCAATAGACAGTCCAATAAACTGTCCAATAGAGACAATCGGTAGGGTCAAAAATTATTTTAAAATATATATTTTTTAAAAAAATATGAAAAAAAGATACAGAGAGAATGTACATTACAGGGGAGAAAACATACTTCATAATTGGTAGGGTTATTTAAAGAAAGGGTCTAAGAAAACAGTCCAAAAACCATCACAGAGCTAAAAAATAATATCGTTTATGAAATTCGTTCAAAATTGATAAGTAAAATTGGAAAATATGGTGAAACTGCTAGGAGAATTCACCAATCATTAGCCCCAAGCCTTTCTTATATATATTTCATCTTTTTGTTGGTAGTTGTAAAATATATTTTGTAAAATAGAAAAAAAAAGTGGTAAACTCTAATAATTATTAGAAATTATCTATTTTCACACCTGAATAAGTTAGAAAAAATGAAGTAAAGATGTCAAATGTTCTCTATAGAGCTCAACTGTTCAAATCTGAAAGTGAATAACGTTTTATTGATATCATTTCAAATGTAATGACCACTCTATTTCCCTATTTGTATATCTTCTATTGTTTATAAATCTTATCAACAGTTTTTGCTGATAAATTATTAATACGATGCATAAGCGTTCCCCCATATGTCATAAGAAATAGAAACCATTTTTGACGCGTATGATTCTTTTTTGTCTAAAACAATTTTCTATACTGCCCTTACTGCATTAATAAAATAATGGGAGGGCCTGGCTCATCAGTGGTAAACCCTCCCAGCAAATTTCCCAGTAAAATATTCACAATTTATTATACCCAGGATGGAGTTATTCATTGCTGTTCCTTTTTTTATATGAATGAGGGGCAATTTTCTACAATTTGGAAAGTGAATATGAAGAGAATTGGAAAGGCCTTTCTTATTAGTGATAAACCTTACCATCGATTTCGCCAATTTAATAAATTAGATAGCTTATCGAAATAAAATTCATTCTCTATAGTTTGCATTTGAAGAAGTTTATTCATTGTAATGGTTTCCCAACAAAGCTATATATGGAAAATATTATTCTGCAATTGTAGAAATTTCCAAAATATTTTTGTTTCGAGGACAGATTATCCTATTAAAAACAAGACAACAATTTAAAAAAAAAAGGTTTGTATATCAATAGTACAACAACAGAGAGCTTTATTAAGACCTTTTAGTCTTATACAGATTCTCTAAACAGAAATGTAGGATACATGCAGGAGAAACAACAATAGTACCTTAATGTTAATATGATATTTATATACAACAACAACAACAACAAAAAGAATTTTATTAGGGCCCATTGCCCTGTATGGATTCGCCATACAACAACAAAATAACACAGTAATATTTTTCTCCCTTTACCCATGTACACGTGAGCCTTTGTTTGAAAAGGGATTTATTTACACATCTGTTCTAAAACTTTCCTCACTACCTCTTTCGCGTATGAATCTATTTACAATTGATCTGTAGAAATTATAGAGTTCTATTGCTATATTTTTCTTTTCTGAAATAGTTCTCAGCGTCTGCAGTGGGTTGCCAAATCTCCAGAAGGTGTTTTTAAGAGTTTTTTCTTTTTCTTCACCTAAATATTTGCATTCTATGATGATATTTATATACAGGAAAACTTTATAAAAACAATCAAGCCAATAAATAGATTGTCTGGGTAAATTGAAGGAGAATAAATATATTAATAGAGTTGAAAGACCTAGTAAACAATAAACATATATAACTATAAATATCTGAAAAATATTTTCGCCGCGCGAGCACAACTTATCCTATTAAAAAGACAAGACAACAAATACAAAAAAGGGTTGTATATTATTAGTAAACAAAAAACATATTTAAATAGATAATCAGAATAATATTATGTTTTTCAAATAATTATTTTAATTGCTCGCCGCGTGAGCACAGCTTATCCTATTAAAAAGACAGAACAACAAATACAGAAAGAATTTATGCCTTGTGAATCACAAGTAAACAAAACACATATATCACTAATAGTAAAAATATAAATTACCGTTGAATATATCCGTTATCAACATGCAATATATGCTATGTGATTTGCATACTTAATTTAAGAAACTTATGTTCTCTGTGGTATGTTGTGTGTAAGAAGGACACCTATATTGGGGAAGCATCAAAGTTTGGTATTGAAGCATCTAACAGGGGATCCAATACCCGTCAGAAATGCCCCCGGCTTCCACTTTCAAACTTCCTTTTCTGGTCATGGATCGATATACTCCACATTTCCATATCTCCTCCTTCCTCCTGGATTATGTTCTCTGAATCTCGTTCTAATTACGTCTTGATAAATGAAGTCTATTGCATCATTATTTACACGGGATGAGGCTTTCTAAGCTTCGCCTTGATATCAACCAGCTATTTTGAAATGAAAAAGAGCTTTCTCCATAATGATTTTGATATCTTTTTAGGGAATACTAAGTCCTCTCTCTCACACCTGACTGGAATTCTTTTAAAATAAATATCAACGATATAATTATTGCAAAGATATATAATAGAGTTTTCCTATATGTATTTTCTGTAGTATAAAACACTATTAAAAACAAAATAGGCCTATCCTAACCCCTCACATAAGCCTTTTAAATGGCAGAACGCAATCTGGTGGAACTGAAATCAACAAAACATTGATATAACCAGTTCCCTGATATTTAGCGAACTCATTTTCTTGAAAAACCAAGAAAATTCATAAAAAGAGCGAAATCATAAGGCGAAAGGATTTTATAAAGTTATATTATTTTTCCGAGCTTTTTTTTCAAGCATTACTTCCCTTCCAAACGAGAATATAGAAAGGTATAAGAAGATGAATTGTTTATATACATATCTGCATTAAATGCAAATCTCCTAATATATGTAAATATGCATAATGCAGTAAAGAATAACAACAGAAATATATAATTAGAAGAGTATATATGCAAATTTTTATTTAGTAAAAAAAGAATTAAGAAGAAAAATTGTGCATGAGCGATTATTTTGTTGTATAATTAAATAATGATCAATGAAGACTCTGACAAGAACGAGAAAACTATGTTTTAAACCTTTATGGGGATATATTGCTCGAGAAGTTTCCATACATCTATTGATGCTATTGAGTTCTTTGGACACCATGGCTTCTAATATTAGGCATTGGTTCTTGTTTTTGATATTTGGCATTTTGATATTTGTGTAGTGGGAGGTGTCTTAGGAAAAGTTGAATGAGTGTTCGGTAGTATTTAAATGTTGGGAAATATATTTGGTATCTATTGTCCTGGTTCCTAACGCATCTTTGTTGTTCAGTTATTCTGATACCTGTTGAACGACTGGTCTCACCTACATAAACTGCATTGTGAGCAATTTACAATGTAAACTACGTTAGTTTTGGATAAGGTGTCTGGAGTGGTGGAAGCTTTAGTTAGAGGATTCCTGAGTTTTGTACCTTCAGTCTTGTACCCCCTTATAATGTTAAAACTTTTAAAAGAGCCTAGCTCATCAGTGATGAACCCTCACAGCGGTTTCGCTAGTTTAATTAATCATACCGTATTTTAAAGTTCTACTAATGTGTTGTCGATTCTACCTCCATATCTAACACTGTAGGGTGGAATCTTAGAAATGGTATTTAAACAAATACAAAACGTTGTATATAAGCTTTGTTATGTAAATATACAATATGGGTAATAAGAAGCTAGTTTTATTTGATAAATAAAATATTATGATGCACTAGCGCGCCATCTGTTATCAAAATTCGAAACTATTTTGAAGGCGTGATATTCTTTTTGAAATTAAACAATTGCAGTATGGGCAGTAGAAATTGTTTAATTTCAAAAAGAATATAACGCCTTTAAAATAGTTTCGAATTTTAAAGAAAATATTCATGCTTAGCAGTTTCAATTCTTATATACAACAGTGATGTAGAGGTCTGTTAGAATAAATTAGCGAAACCGCTGGGATATAAATCACCAATGATAACCCAGGTTCTTCTTTTTTATATAATCTGTTTAGTAATGGGTTGAATTTCTTCCATACAATGAATAGTTAGAAAATACACTCATGGACAAAACTTAAGGTAGTTAAACAAACAAATCATAAATATTGATTGGCATTTAAAATATTTACATAGTTTTTGAGCGCTATCGTTAAACATAGGTTAAACAATAGGAAATTGAAACTATTTTTAACGTGTATGATTATTCTTTTAAAATAAAACAATCTTCTACAGCTTATAGTGCATAGATAACATTTCTTATTACAAATGGCACGCTATTGGGGTTGGTGGAAGGATGGTCTAAACCTTTGATTTTTGACCGCTATCACCCGAGCTCGAATCCCACTTTGTTTTTATAATAAAAAAAGCTCCAATAAACTCGATTCTTGCAAAAGTCCAACCCCACACACGAGTGCAAGTAAACAAACGGAGCTCCGGTACATTTGTAAGTACAAAATTCGAATTGATTTTCACGTGTGTAGACATGTGGTGTACTTAGAGTAAAAGCAGTCGCCAACTTCTACCCACCATGATGTACCATGGCCTGTACCACGTGTACTAGAGATAATAATAAAAAATCATTATATTAATAGGTTGAACTGTTCTTATTGTAAAATTATCGTGAAAATACGAGAATACGAAAATACTCGTAGTCTCAAATATCAGCAAAATATAGAAATTTGAAATCTTATATTAGAATATTGTGTGTATTATCTAATGTTATTGTTGTTGTTTCTTATTCCTCAAGTCGTTTAAACCATCTCCATTTTCCCCATTGTTTCAGATTTTCTGTTAAAGTCCTGGGGTTTTCTCAGAATTCTTTTATGGAGGATTTGATACAATTTAATATATGTTCAGGACTGGCAAGCTGGGAATCGCATTTGGGGCAAAGTCTCTAATATATCCAGCGAGTAACTGCTCCAAACATCTGCAGAATTCCAGGAAGAGCCTCTAGGAGGAACAAACAGGAAGAGATTTCTCAATTAAAGCTGAGATAAATTGAATTTGGGAGTATTTGACTAGCGAATTAATATCTACATCACACAATCTACACAGCGGCAAACAACCTTAATTTAATGTCAGGTATTATCCAATTTGAGAATATATATATTTATATTAGATGTCTTCACAAGAGACACATTAAACTCTCTCCATTTATTCCAATTCTCTCGAGGATAAATATTTAGAACTCTAATACAAAGCAATAACGCGCCATCTATATATAACAAATGAAAACATTAAGACGCGAGTGTTCCTTAAACAAATAAATCAAACTCTTACTGTCCTTTCTGCTATGAAAAAATAATGGTAGGGCTTGGCTCATCAGTGGTGAACCCTCCTAGCGGTTTCGCCAATTTATTCCTACCAGACCACTTCTTTAGAGCTCTAATACTGTATTGGATCATTCTACTTATATATGCTTCACTGAAGGGTGGAATATTAGAAAGGGTATTCAAGAAAACTATGGACATAAGCTTTTAGGACAGTATAATTAAATATAATATTTGCATCGAGCAATGCTCTTCCGCAAACAATAAGGAAAAGGCCAGTTAGGCATAAATTAATACAAAGCAATAACCTGCCATATATATAATATGTGTAGTATATATATGTAAAAAAAATAATATTAAAAATAGAAAAAGGTCAGGTGTTGATAATAAAAACAAAATAGGCATATCCTGATGCCTTTTTAGATGGAAGAGCGCCATCTAGTGGAACAGGAATAACTAAACTAAAAATCTAACCTGTTCCCTGATATTTGGCCAAACCATTTCTGTGATAAATTACGAAAAGCCAACCAGAAACTCGTTTCGGGCTATTGGTTATCGTCAGCGTAGTGCAGGCTGTACCTTTACGACAAAATATTTTTGGGAAATCGAGAATGGGTATTTGAGGCCAAACTTGCGTAAATACTCAATAAATAAAACCTAAGGAAGTGGAAAGTTTTTGATGTCGTCGGTGGTCTGTTTTTTCGACGAAACGTCACAAACAATTTATTAATTTGGAGATTTGATCTTGTTACCTTTTGTTTTTAATCTATAATTCAAAATGTGTATCTTATCAATGGTATAATAAGTTTGTAAGGTATCCATTTTTTTTATACTGTTGGGGTAAATTTGGAAGAACAGCTCTCTAAATGTACACTCATGGACAAAACTTTAAGGAAGTGGTGAATCTTTGTTGTCCTCGATATATTTTTTGAAGAAGACAGAGGAAATATTGTTCACACTTGGTTATCTCATGTGTCTTCAATGCCACTGTGTATTAAATATCTTTCAGAGATATTTTATGAATACCTATATACATGCTAAAATATACAACTTCTTAAGTTTTGTCAATGTGTGTGATTTTATTGGGATAACTATTTGAATATGTTTCCAGTTAGATATATGATTGTTTATAATAGTATGTTTTATTAGCCCAAATAATGATTTGCTGTTATTAAAATTCTGATTTATGCTGGTTAACTCTTTCCTCAAGTATTGTTCTTATCTTTCCAATGCGAATATACCAAAATATTCATAAAAACAATGGAAAAGGTTTCATAAAATATGATGTATTCATATCAAATCAAAATCCAAATATAATTGAAAACTAATAAACGCGTCTATCTATAATCATATATAATATAAATATACTGAAATAATTGAAATATTTTAAAATTAGAACTTTTTTGAATTTGTAAATGTTTATAATGTAGGTAAATTCGAGGTAATAAATAGGTAGACCAAAATTTTCAAAGCAAAAACAAAGTGTAATATTCGTGTGTGTATCAATGCATTAAATAAGGAGTTACAAATATTTTTATCATAAATTTATTTTTAAATCGTATGTTTAAAGTGTGTATATATGAAAGCACCTGTGTCATTTGGGCAAAAATTCTTTAACTAGAAAATGTTTTTCTACAAAAATACATCTACAGAACATATAGGTATCGGATATACATGAATAGAAAGGCATGCTTTATTTGAATAAAATGTCTAGTAAATCTATAGATATTGGGCCTATCTACAAAAAGAAAAAGTCAGGTAAAAATGTTTCTATTAAAAATACAGCGTGGTGTCTCTGGAGACCCGCTGGCGATTCTCCACTAAACTCTGCAGCAGTGGCAGAGGCGCCATGTATATATATATACCCAGCCCATGGCGTTTAACCACCGAAGCTTTGCTGGAGTTACTTTTATTTTTATACTCCTATATTCTAAATAATTATTTATTACAAAATATTTAAAAAACAAACCTCACATGTTTAAACAAAAATAAAAATTTTTATAAATCTTGAAATTCTCATAACTATACTATTTGATACAGAATTAGCTTGCTGTTCTGACTCAAAATTAATTCAAAATATGTAGTTCTTAATATATCACTTTTCCTCTTTCTTCCAAAAATAAAAAATTACCATTAATATAAATATATATATATCAAAATATTATTTATTTTACCAATATTTCAGTTGGCTGAACGTCAACCTTTATCAAGGTGTTATAACATTTTAATGCATTAAAATGTAAAAACACCTTGATAAAGGTTGGAGTTCAGCCAACTGAAATATTGGTAAAATAAATGATATTTTGATCCAATATATGTCTTTTTATTTAAAGATTTATTTATGGATTGCTCTTTAAAAATATATATATATATAATTATCTTTTCAAAATAGTGTAGACTATACAATTTCGCATGTATTGACAAGATGTCAATAAAATTATTTTAATTGTTTACTAAAAATACTACTGAACCTATAGAAGGAAAAGAATGACAATGGGCAATAATCGTTTGTTGGGAAATATAGCGAGCTAATTATTTATAAGGAGATAAACAGAAGCGACCTATAAACACGCTCGAGTGGATCATGGAAACCTATCAAAGTAGACTCGGTTGTTCTTGTAATGGCAATACAATATTGTGTTCGGCTTATTCTCCGGATATTCGACAATGTCTCTGATGGTAATTCTAACCTGACATTAAGGCTTACTGATAAATCAGGGAAATTTTCTTTGCGGCGAAGAGTTTTTTAGACCTGAATAAAAGACACACACAATTGATTTAAATAAATATAAAGATATTTGCAGAGTTTTTCATTCATAAATTGGGAGACAAGCTTTCACGTGGTCGCGCTTCATCAGGCCACTGGCTCCGAAAAGGCGTGCAGAATACAGACAATATTTTCACAATTCTGAAATAAAAATTAATCAAAAATATAAAAAATCAATTTGTCACATCACCACACGGAAAATTTCAGAAATACTTATATAAAAGAGGTCTATCAGAAATACCAAAGTGTTCCTGCGGAGAAACTGAACAAACTGCTCTTCACCCTATCTATGACTGTCCGAACTCTGCAGAAGTGAGACATCGGTTGTTCCCTGATCTAAATCATTTACTCTATTACATCTGCCACTTTGTCTATATAAATATTATGAACTCTGTCGAATAATACATGTAAATTTGTAAATATTAGAGACCTCAGTCCGAAACCATGGTCTCTAGATGGACGCTTTTCAGTTTGCCAAAGCTGGTGTTGTGGCTTTGTCACAGACCCGAGGCCGCTAGTTTGCGGCGACGGTCAATAGATGGCGTCTAGTTTTGACGTCTATTTTGACGGGAGAGGCGACCTTTGTCTCTTTAGATCAATATCCTCCCGGTAAAATTTCCATCTTTATATATATATATATATGTGCCAATTTTCGAAGAGGGGACGAAAAACTACTAACAAAGCAATTCACGTAATAATTTCAGACTGATAAAGTAAAATCTTTATTTGAATTTATACAACGTTTAGGATTATTTGAAATCACAGAGTTTTTTCAACTCTATTCTGGTCAATTTACCTTATTGAATCAGTAATAATAATTTCTCTAGTGGAGGGAAGGGGGATAAAATCAGAATTCGTCATTTTATTAAACCAACCTGAAACAACCCGTCGGAAACTTATTATACCTGAGGATTAATGATTCTAAAAGAATAAATCAAGCATGCACACCAAATCTTATTTTATTAAAATAATTGCTATATTGTTATAGAGATTATTTTTGCCCAATTAGATAGTCAATTTTTTAAAATTGAATCGAAATTATTTTAATTCGATGAGAAGACAAAAAGATTTATGTGGAGTGGAGAATAAAAATATTATTTTTAGTTCAATATATATTATATATATTGTTGATGATATCAGTTATTTATATGGAAATTAAAGGACACAGCTAAATATACGATCAATTTAACAGATAATTAAGAATCGATCCCGTTAAAATAGGCAGATTTTATGATGGTAAATCCTCCTCCTTCAATGCCTTCCTCTTCTGAAGGTGGGCCACATGGTCTCTCCATACTTACTCCTTCAATGCCTTCCTCTACTGAGGGTGGGCCACATGGTCTCTCCATACTTATTTCTTCAGTGCCTTCCTCTACTGAAGGTGGGCCACATGGTCTCCCCATACTTCCTCCTTCAGTGCCTTCCTCTACTGAAGGTGGGCCACATGGTCTCCCCATACTTCCTCCTTCAATGCCTTCCTCTACTGAGGGTGGGCCACATGGTCTCTCCATACTTACTTCTTCAGTGCCTTCCTCTACTGAGGGTGGGCCACATGGCCTCTCCATACTTCCTTCTTCAGTGCCTTCCTCTACTGAGGGTGGCTGGCCACATGGTGTCTCCATACTTCCTCCTTCAGTGCCTTCCTCTACTGAGGGTGGCTGGCCACATGGTCTTTCCATATTTTCTCCGCCATCCTCTTCAACTCCTCGTAGGTGTGTCGTCCAGTCCATTGTTCTAGATCGTCTGTGTATCCCCGTCGTCTCCTTCCCCTCGATCTCTTCCCCCGGAGCTTTCCCTCCAACACTGTCAGCAATGTCTCTCCTGCTAATCCGCGCATCACATGTCCAGCAAACGTCAGTTTTCGTTGTTTTATGAACTTTATCAGATGACGTTCTGTACCCATCCGATCGAGGACTTGATTATTTGTTACCATATCTGTCCAAAGAATTTTAAGAGCTCTTCTGCAAAGATGATAGTAAATATCGGTTATGAAAAAATCACATGTGTACATTCATGGACAAAACTTTAAGGAGTGGAAAGTCTTTAATGACGCCCGTCGTCTGTTTTTTGAAAGAGACAGAAGCAATTTTATTCACATTTGGTTATCTCGTGTGTCTTGATTAAAGCTCACTGTGTTATTGTCTGAATCCCGTTATAAAGGGCAAAAGGTACATTTTCATTAAATTTTGTTCATGAGTTTATATCCACAATTGTTAATTATTCTACTCGATGGGAATTTTACCGGAAGAATATTGATCTATACAAATAAAGGTCCTCTGCCGTCAAATTGGTAATTCGGAATGCCCTCCTGGTGTCCATAGTTTCGATATAGAGCGATATTCAGCCCAGGTAGGGATTTGATTTCATACAAACCAAAATAGATCTATGAAAAACTTTGTTACTGACCCGATTCTGCTAGATTACAAAATCTTTCAAATTTGGCGCATAGGTACTGCATCAATTTAGACGGTAAGGTAATTTTATTGCAAGATCAATTTCCTACCTTCAAAATTCCATTAAAATTCAAATTTACTCTTTATATTGATGTTTATTCATTAGTAAACCTAGACGTGATTTACCTTTGTAAATACCTCATACTAACCAATAATAACCTTCATGTACCAAGCTCTATATAATTGTCTATCTTTCATGTATAGATTATTACGCGCGCTTATTTAAACAGAGAATAAAAATGCTTTTAAAATATATTGGACAGAATAAATATCGCAAAGATAGAGGCTGCCTGGCCGGAATTCATAGTTCTTCAAATTAAAGATACTTCGGTCAGTAAATCTTTTTTTTTGTCTCGACGTAAATAAAAAGGTTTACTGGCCGAAGTATCTTTAATTTGAAGTACTAAGAATAATTATCGTATAACTAAGATGATTTGAAATCTACATTTTATAGTAAATATTTTTTTTTGGTGTGTGTATTAAATTCTCGAAATATAACAGCTGCTCCTTCAAGATGATGATTCTTGTATAATTGAATAATTATTTATTAAATAAATGTAGATTTTTCAGAGAGATTCTATGGCGAAAATTCACCCTTCATATTGCCATAGTAGAATTGTTAGGAAATCAATATTTGGCGAGATAGTTGAGATTGCTCACTAGTGATGAGCCAAGCATTCTCATCTAATAATTCTATAGATTCTATTATCAGAGTAATGTATGTAGATTTGGATGATTGATGTGGAAAGAAAGTGTCTAAACTTGAATAGAATTCAATCGATAGATAGAACTTTACAAAAAAGCATAAGATGTCGCAACTCTTTTTATTTTCTTGGTTAAGGCTAAGGGCTGAAGGGTTTGGTCAAAGGTTTCCTTTAACCAAGCAAATAAAAAAGTGGCAGCTTCTTATGCTTTTTTTTTTTTTTTTGTAATTTATCGAAATCCGCAATTCTAGTTTATACTGAAAATAGCACATATCTATATATTTAAAATTATACCGCATAAGTTTCTTTTCTATGAAAAATCAATATTTATTTTAAAGAGAAATATTAACTATTTCTAACTTTTTTGAATGAAGTATGAGAGGGTGAAAATATGAAGAGTAATGGCGAACGGTAAAAATAAAAGTGTCCAGGGGCGGAAATCGAACCCACAACCTTCTGCTTACCGGGCAGGTGCCATGTCCACTAGGCTACCCTGGACGTTATTTCTCCGTTCGTAAATAATACTTAAAGTAACTTATAATACATTATAAAGGACTGCGGCGTGTGATTATAAACAATACTTAAAATTATACCGCATAAGTTTTAAGTATTGTTTATAATCACACGCCGCAGTCCTTTATAATGTATTATAAGTTACTTTAAGTATTATTTACGAACGGAGAAATAACGTCCAGGGTAGCCTAGTGGACATGGCACCTGCCCGGTAAGCAGAAGGTTGTGGGTTCGATTCCCGCCCCTGGACACTTTTATTTTTCCCGTTCGCCATTACTCTTCATATTTTCACCCTCTCATACTTCATTCAAAAAAGTTAGAAATAGTTAATATTTCTCTTTAAAATAAATATTGATTTTTCATAGAAAAGAAACTTATGCGGTATAATTTTAAGTATTGTTTATAATCACACGCCGCAGTCCTTTATAACATATCTATATAATAAACATGTGTCGTTTAAAACCTGTTAGTTCCTTCTCATTTTTCACGTGTACCATTTGGTATTAGCATTTCTTTCATTCAAAACATTTTGTTAACGAATATATTTTATCTATATAATGAACATGTGTCGTTTATAACCTTTTAGTTCCTTTCATTTTTCATGAATACCATTTGATATTTACAATCCGTTTATTTAAAAATATTTGTTAATGAATATTTGATTTAATCATAAATTATCACTGATTATCGAAATTAATCTGCGCTACTAAATCAAATTGGTCTCACTACTGAATCATATACCTGTATATTTATTATTGTATATGATTTCTATTTTAGTAATAAGGATTATATATTATTATGCATTAATGCGCCATCAGTTATGAAAATTCGAAACTATTATAGACGCGTATGATTTTTTTAAAGAAGTAGAATATGTTTAATTTTTAAAAAAGAATCATACGCGTGTCTATAATAGATTTGAATTTTCATAAGAAGGGTTATCATTAAGAGAAAAAAGGGCATCTCCTGATTATGTAACAAAAGGTTGCTGATGGCGCAAGCCTTTTTGATTGAGATTCCTTTTTGTGTCTCAATTTATCCACCTGATTCCAGTACAATTTCGTTTTTGTACTATTTTTCAAAAAGTGTCATCATGTTTATCAATAAACATTTGTTGATCTTAAATGAGCGATTCTCCTTTCTATCTTATCTCACTATGATATTATTTCACGATAATTTTATCAAATGTGAATTTAGGTTTTACACATTGGTATTGATTGCCAAATATTTTCAAAATGAAGCCATTTAGAACTTATGACCAAGACTTATGACTTCGTTTCGTTTGTTGTTGTTCGCATGTCCAATGAAGAGCTTCAGATGTCTCCATGCATCTCTATCACAGCAGTTAAAATGTCCATTATCTTGAGTGTGTAAAGCTGCTGCTCTGGGTCCATGCCAATTTTCTGCAAGGCTGCGGCCATTGCTGGGCATGAGAATATGTGAGTAGGTGTTAGTTCCACACCAGGACAGTTGTTGCATGTTTTAACGATTCTTGTGCCATCTGGATGTATTGCCATTCCTTTATAGTGTTTCGTTCTGATACTTGTTATAGTTTTTGTAATTGTTTCAGAGTTTATTTCGCATATTTATTCTTTTCTTATTTTTTGTTTAATTATCTTGTATTTTGCCAAAGCATCAGCGTCATATACTGACATTTGTTCTTTCCTTTGGTTCAAATTTCTGGCTTCATTTTCTAATTCTCGTTTCGTTTGTCAATAAGAATAAAGGATATTTAATATAAGAAAATATGCAAATGTTATCAAAATGATTAATCCATGATAGAATATGTGATGGATGTTTGTATATACCTTGTAAATATTTGTTAGAATATTACAATATGTTATTTTTAGATAATAAAAAGGTTAATACAGTTGACTCTCGATAATTTGAAACTCAAGGGACCAGAGAAAAGTTTTCAATTTATCAAGAATTCATAATAACAGGAGTTTAAACAACTAAAAGGGAGGGAGGTAAAAATCAAGTAAACAAGAGTTTGAAGTTTTGGCAGTTTCGGGATATACATGCTATGTTGATACAAGATTAAATAAGTGACTTACCGCAAGTTTTTGTAATAATAAATTATTAGGAGCTTTTGGGTCTATCTCTTTCTCAAACAAGAGTGTGATATCAAAATTCATTATTTATTATTTTAATCATTTGTACAGTTATTTACAAATGTTCATTTTTGGCAAGATACTATTCCTTCAACTTTAAATTATCGAGGGGACCAATTAATATTGATATTTTTCAACTGATTGAGTATTTTTCAGGGAACAGGGAAAAAAATTCAAATTATCGAGAGATTCGAATTAATGAGTTTCAAATTATCCAGAGTCGACTGTGTTAGATATTATATATATTGTCAAGGCATTACCTTTTAAAAGGTTGGCGTTCAACAACCGAAATGTTGGCAAATAAACATGTTTATAAAATGAAAGGATTTAAAAGCACGAATGTTTCTTTATACATAATATGGACGCCCAATACAGTATTAGAGCTCTGAGAAGCGGTCTGGTGGATTAAATTGGCGAAACCGCTGGGAGGGTTCACCACTGATGAGCCAAGCCCTCCCAATATATTTTTTCATTGCAGTAAGGGCAGTAGAAGTTTGTTTTATGTATAAAAGAAACATTCGTGCTTTTAAATCCTTTCATTTTATATGTATAGATGGCGCGTTATTGCTTTGTGTTAAAATATGCTTATTCAATCCAATCCTATTATCTAAAGATTTAAATATGGATTGTTTGATTTTTCAGAATAATATGGTATTTAATATATTTTTTCTTTCATTTGTCGTTGGTTATACACATGTTGCGATATTAGTTTAGAGATAAAAATAGCTCTTATCTCTCTCTTGCAAAAAAAAAAAATAATAATAATTGAATATATTTGATCTAGAAAAATCAACCGTTTTTTATTATAGGAAAATTAAATCAAAAGAAATTTTGAATACATCAAACTTTTACATTATATTCAAACGGTCTTAATGTTCTTATTTTATTATTTAAACTTTTTTTTTGTCCAAAGGTGTGTGTGCCCTTTCTTTATTTTGTATAAATAATTACACCTCGAAATATATCAGTCAAAAAATAGTAAAATATTGCCACGCGGAAAATTAGGAAAGACAAACTTCAGGATGACACAGCAATTTATTTGAGGCAAGAACAAACTATGAATAAAAAAATAGATAAGCAATGAGAGGAGTGTACAGAGTAGAAAAATATAAACTTTAAAAAATGATTCCCTGTTAAAAAAATAGTAAATACCTTGCTACAATATAGTTTCTCAAAAAGCACAATGAACGCACAGATATTTATGGTCAATATTTATTATTTCTATATAAAAACAAATAGGCACAAGCGCTTGTACATAAAGATCAACATCATATACGTTTATAAATGTTAATGTAAACATTAATGCTCAATATAATCTCTATATTTATATAATATACAAATATACCATCTCCCAAAATTTCATATTAGCGTGTATCTTGTTTATGAATAGCGAACTCATTTATTTTGGGAATACATTATCACTCTATGTAGGTATGGAATTTCAATTTAGCAATCCGTGGGCGAGAAACCTCCCTCTTTCTCTATAAATATTTAATTCAACACAAGGTATATTCAGCTCCTATACCTGGTTAGATATAGGATCATGGAATATGTAATAGTTGGGGGCTGATAATTTGACGTATTGTCAATATCTGTTTTCCAATATAGAATAATAAATATATTAATATATTGAAATGTTTTTGTGTTTAATGTTAAATTATGTTTATACCTTGTTAATTTAAGTTTGTTGTTGTCTATAATAAGGAAGATGCAAATAAAATTGTTGTTTTTTATACAATATAATGCAGCCTATGATTGTAGAACGACATTTTAAAAGATGTCAAAAATTATCAAAAGAAACACATGCGGGATATTTTCGTTCTACAATCATAGGCCACATTATATTGTATAAAAATCACTTTATATAAAATTTACGAACGGAAAAATATGTCCAGGGTAGCCTAGTGGACATGGCATCTGCCCGGTAAGCGAAACATTGTGGGTTCGATTCCCATCCCTGGACACTTTTATTTTTCCGTTTTTTCATTACTCTTCACAATTCATCCTTTCATACGTCATCCCTAAGGTCAGAAATAATCGTTATTTCTCCTTAAAATAAATTTTGATTTTTCGTTCAAAAGAAACACATGCGGGATATTTTAAAATGTCGTTCTACAAAATTGGTGTTTATTATCGTTTGTTAAAAAAATACATTGCATGTGATGATAACAAATTACTTTTTAATATATTATACAAAAATAAGTGATGATAAGTAATGAAGAAGCTCTTAACCACTACTTGTGTTTTTTTTCCATAGCAAATGGGGAGATTAACGTTGTTAAAGTGAAAACATCAGTCTACCAGGGATAAGTGTCTTTTTTTACAAATTTTATCTCAAATTTCAAGTCTCTAATGTTTGAAGCCTGATATTTACACCTTAATATTGTCAATAAATTTAAATCTCCTGGATATTAATCAAACAAATGCTACAGGTTTCTGAAGATGTGTTTCTTTTATCTTTTTTGAACGTAATCCTGAGATTTCGGGTATCTCTGCATATTGTCTACATGAGTACATAGAAACATATCAATGTTCGAAACTATTATAGACGCGTATGATTCTTTTTAAAAATAAACAATTTTTAGTGCTCTTACTGCGATGGAAAAATTAATGGCAGTAAGGACAGTAGAAATTGTTTATTTTTAAAAAAATTCATACACGTCTATAATAGTTTCGAATTCTGATAACAGATGGCGCGCTAATGCATCATTATATCAATGTACATATGAAACATATGTACTCCTGTAGAAGAGCAGAGATGCCCGAAAGCTCGAAGTTACGTTTAATAAAGATGAAGAAACTCATCTCCGAAAACATATAGCATTTGTTTGACCTTTATATTGAAACAAGGGATTATTCAATTGAGATTATCTTTGTCAAATACCTGTTTTTTCCTCTTTTCGCTCTCCACACTTCTTCCATTCATATTTTCAAATCCATATTCTTATTCTCCATAGGATCATTCAAATAATAATCTGTATATATTTATCATGTGTATATAATCTTTCTCCATTTTTACCCCTTTGTATATTTCCCACTTTCATAGGTTTCTCCGTCTTGTAACCCCAAGGAGAATCCTCTGTAAGACCAGTGTGTCTTAATAAAGGTTTGTGTGTGTGTGTGTGTGATTATCTTTGTCTTAAATATAGCATTATTCTAACGTACATCTTAAACCAAAAATTCGATTATATCCAAACTGAAATACTAAACTTATTTATATATATTTATTGTCAAAAAACAGTGAATTGGGCTTTATTAACGATGTGTGACATCAGATAGGAATATATTTTTAATCGATATTAAGTCGCTGAAATGAATTTTAATAAAATATAACGATCTTAAAAGGTGAATTTATTTTATTTTGATATAAAATAGAGTGAAACTTTCAAACAAAAGACTCCTCCAACAAACCTAGCAATGAATATACTCTTCTACATATAACACAATAGTTCACGAATTTATTAAATTTAATTTGAAGTCTCGAGATATCATTCAACCAGCACGTACATCCACCACGCACGTATATTTTCAAAATTTGTTTTTCAAACAGAAATAATGTAATATATTTTTCTCTCAATATATAATAAGTATTTAAAATCTGTATATAATAATGTGCATATAATAATTGTATTTATTATTAAGTTGTTAACGTGATAATTCTGTTGAAAAACTGCAAAGTTCGAAAGCTTGAAAATAAAAAGTTGAACAAGAAACTTAGCCCTGGAAGCTTTATTTATTTTATAAAACTAACAATGAATATTGTTGACGAAAATCAAATGATTATCATGAAATTTGTTTGACATGTCTATGCTCGCTTTCTATTACACAAGATGAACATTAGTTACTACATTACTTTTCATGTGAATAAATTACAACAACAAGCCTTTTATTGGGGACCTATGCCCTACACAGAATTTTTCCAGGTGCCTAATTTCTTTAAAAAGATATGTTGATTATTTACAGGTGATCGTTCATTTATATATCCATTTACATACGGCTCTCTTTCCTCGGTGTTTCTTCTCTTGCGCAGCCCTGTAAAACTTATACAGGGCCAATGTATTGAATTTGTTCTTTGTTATCCTAGACAACAGAGCCTCCAGAGTAAGATCATTTGATCCAATTATGCAAAAGAAGTTCCCTTTCACTTCTTAACTTTAAACAGAAAAACTTGTGGTGCTCCATTTACGAGTCGGTTTTCTTATTGCATAATTGACAGCAAATAAATTATATAGTTTACATTTTGGCAACTCTCATAAGTTTATAGCAAATAAAAACATTAAGACGTGAATGTTTATTTCACACCTTAATCAAACACACACACACACACTTTCTAATCTTCTTACTGCGATTAAAAAATATTGGGAGGGCTTGGCTCATCAGTGATGAAGCCTCCCAATATTTTTTCATCGCAGTAAGGACAGTAGAAATTTGATTGTTGAGTGAAAGAAACATTCGTGTCTTAATGTTTTCATTGACTGTATATAGATGATGCGTATTTGCCCTACATTAGGTTTATCTTTGTGCGCAATGCATGTGAACACAATTTAGAGCATAAATTAGTAAAATAGAGAAATGTAATCATAGATAAAAACTTTTCAAACTGATAAAATCTATTTTTATATATAAAGACAATTAAATAACAAATTTAAATGTATTTATAAATCAAATATATACTAATGAATATTAAATACCTTGTTAATAAAATATATCGCTAATAAAAAGGTAATAAAAAGGCTTTAATCAAACATAGATTTTGAATTTATTTTGTTAAAGCAAACTAATTTAATTAGGAACCCATTTTTAGTTGTAAATATATATAAGATTAAATTGGTTAAATAAAGACGTCAATTAAGATGGTAAATAGTTTAAATGGAATATCTATTTTTCCTCTCTGAACTTTCTTTTATTATTATAAAAACTGTAATTTCTCTCTGTAATTAATTATATATTGAATTAATTAAAGAGGAGTATAATCAATTATATTAGGCTATAAATAAAATCATATATAACATTTTATTCCAAGTAAAATAAACATCTACTGTCCTTACTGCAAGGTAAAATATAAGGAAGGGCTTTGTCAGTCTTGATTCATCCAGTTATTCACCTATTTAATTTGGGAGGTTTCATCACTGTTGGGCCGAGCCTTCATGATATTTTACACGGCAGTTAGTATAGTAGAAGTTTGTTATAATTGGAAAAGAAAAATTATTTAATTATAGATTTATTTATTGTGTATTGATGGCGTGTGTGTAGTATAGCCTTATGTTTAATGTTAGACTATAAATATAATAAATTTTTGTAACAAAAAAAAACCTCTTTATATATTGTAGCGTTTTGAAAATAGAGTAATCCATAGATAAAGGTTGGCGTTTAGCCAACTGAAATATTGGTAAAATAAATGATATTTTGATCCAATATATGCCTTTTTAATTAAAGATTGTAGCGTAGAAATCAGATCTTTGTATATCTGGGGATGTGAAAGTATTTATTGATGACGTCACCACGACCAGTCGACAAATATTAACAAATTAACCCACCAACTATCTACATCTAGGGAATCTTGAACAAGCAAGCAAAGAAATATTTTAAAGATGATTTTACAAATACAGATTAATATATATTTTTAAAATCTGTTGAATAATTTCATTGAATAATATTAAATTAAATAATAAATTATTTCTTCGCCACAATATAATAAGATGTCTTCACCTGATCGTTCAACTAAAAGTTACTGATGGTTTGCGCCATCTGTCGTAATATATATATTTGTTGCACGATCTGGAGATGCCTTTTAAAGATATTATCTACGTAACTTCAGTACAATAATTTACTTTTGTACTATATTCCATATTTAAAATATACGCTATTTTTTAAATTTCTCAAATGAAAAAATCTTGAAGTTGATTCTCGGATCCAAAATATTAGGCATAACTGGCAATCTGAATTTTCATCTCTTTAAGGAAAGTGAACATTTTATTTGAAATTTTCGAAATTGCGAGAAAAACTTTGTTGTCAAAATATTAAATAAAGGGCTTTCCGCAATTTTTTATAACTTGAGGTTTGAAATATTTATTTAATTTTGTTTCAAAACTTTTTTCCTTGATTGTGGGCATTTGCTCAGTGTCAATTACTCGCTCGGGCGTGATCTACGCTGTGACACATTTATTCTTCTGTTTCAATCATCATTACAACCCCGCCTTTGCTGGTCCCAAGCCCGGATGAAAAAGGAGGAGGGTGAGCAGTAACAAGCTCGCTAAAAAACCAGGGCTCAACTGGCCCGGCTGATAGTACCCTGTAAGGGCTTCTAATCCAGGGATACAGGATGAGCAGCGTTTGTACTCCATGTTAGGAGTGGCTGCACATGGCGTCTGTTCCTCATGTCAGAGGCTCCATTTCTTTTGGAGCTAAGTCGGCCTGCCACTGAGTAGTGCTCCCAGTCTTAATGACAAAGGCAGACGCATTTTACTTTACCCAGAGATAAGAAAGAAGAAGAATCATCATTACATTTTTAATTTGATTGCAAGGATCAGGCTAATCAAAAATACGGCGTGTGTGTTACCTAGTTATGAAATATAAAAGAAAAAGGATGTCGTTGCCATGTTAGCCACCTTTGAGACCAGAATTTGGCCAAATATTCAAAGAGTCCAGGGGGGACTGGTGAGGTCGGACTTCTCCCCAAATATAACCGTTGTTGTTGTGTCCCTCTTCATTGGAAAATGGGTGCCTTAGCCACGTTAGTCACCTTGGACCAGAATTTGGTCAAATATTCCAAGGGTCCAGGGGGGACTGGTGTGGTCGGACTTCTCCCCAAATATAACCGTTGTTGTTGTGTCCCTCTTCATTGGAAAATGGGTGCCTTAGCCACGTTAGTCACCTTGGACCAGAATTTGGTCAAATATTCAAAGAGTCCAGGGGGGACTGGTGAGGTCGGACTTCTCCCCAAATATAACCGTTGTTGTTGTGTCCCTCTTCATTGGAAAATGGGTGCCTTAGCCACGTTAGTCACCTTGGACCAGAATTTGGTCAAATATTCCAAGGGTCCAGGGGGGACTGGTGTGGTCGGACTTCCTACCCCTCCCCCCCAAATATAATCGTTTTTATAATATTTTAATATGTAGTATTTTACATATTGATCAATCATAATTAGGACACATAGGTAAGCATATTCACATGGTAGAATTACTGAATAGCAAAATGCGCTGGAGTCTCAAAATCCATTAGTGATTCATTGACTGTTAGATAGAAAAACATTTTGTGAAATTATTTATTTAAAAATATTTTATATAGTTTTTCTTTTGCTTATCCCTAGTACACATGGTACAGGCCATGATAATCATGGTGGGTAGAAGTAGGCGACTGCTTTTACTGTAAGTACACCACATGTCTACACATGTGAAAAGCAGTTGGATTTGCACTTACAAATGTGCCATAGCCCCGTTTGGTTACTTGCACTCGCTGATGGGGTTTTGACTTTTGCAAGAATCGGGTGTCATCGGAGCATTTTTTTAAATCAGAAAAAAAGTCCTCAATGCTGGAATCGAACTCGGGTCGTAGTGGCCGAAAACCAACGGTTTAGACCATCCTTCCACCGACCCCCCATTTTCTATAGTTATTACCGAGAATGTATATTTTTCTCATCATAATAAGAACTGTAGAAAATATATTGATAAGAAGTAGTTTTAAGAAAGTTTTCTTCTATTGAGAAAGAGTTTCGTTCCAACAGAAGTAAAATTTCTGATAAGAGTTCGCATAAAATTTATGTATAGATAGGATTGAATTCAAAATTTTACTTTCAGGACTCGAAAATATTGTAGAGTATTTACCTTTGAAATTCCACGCTAAGTGTATTAGTATTTGAATAGAGAGTTAACAATGGAATAATATCCAACAATTATATGTCAAATTTGATTCTATAGGGTTTAAAAGGCTATAATATATAAGTAGAAATGTTTACAAATATAAAATTACTAGGATATGATGATATATTAATATAATATATGCTTTTCAAAGAGTATATACAAATATTTTAATATATATACAAGTGCATTGTATATACACTAATGGACAAAACTTGAGGAAGTTGTACCTTTTAGCATGTATATCGAGATTCAGACAATAACTCTGAAACTTTGATACACGGTGATCTTTATTGAAGACACACGAGATAAATAAGTGTGAACAAAAATGCCTCTTGTCTCTTTAAAAAAAAAAGGATAACCGGCAACATCAAAGACTTTCCACTTCCTTAAGTTTTGTCCATTGGTGTTTATATATTTTTTTGTCAAATCATTTATATATATTTCGCTATTTTAATAAATAATAAATTATAAGTGTGAAAGATATTTCGATTAATATTTCAATATTCTTCTAAGTAAAAAAGGTGTACCCACAAATATATTAAATACAGAATTCTCCAAGATATATTGCACATATTTTAGCTCTAATTGAATCAAGCCTCTTCAAGTGCATTTTAATTGGAAATAAGAAGAGGAAACTCTTCTAGCGGTATCTATGATACATTTATCTATCATAGTGTGGCTTAATGAATTTTTATAGGTACTGAAATTCTATTTTTGATCGATGTGATGTTAAAAAATTTGGTATATTTTCTGGAAAAACCTAGAATAATTTATACCCTTATCACATTTTAACGTAAATTTCAAAGTGCACTCATGGAAATAAAAACTTAACAAAGGAGAAAGTCTTTGATGTCTGTTTTTTTTTTCTTTTGAAGGAGACAGAGGCAATTTTAGTTCACACTTGGGGTTCTCGTGTGTCTACAATAAAGGTCACGGCGTATCAAATATATTCCAGAGTTATTGTCCGAATCCCGATATACATGCTAAAAGGTGTAACTTCCTTTGGTTTTGTCCACGAGTGTATATTTAAACCTAAGATGTAAAGTATAGATTCGATCTTTTTCACGTTGATAAGATACTTAGTACCTAACAATGAACTCAAATGTTCAAATTCAAACAGCACTTTAAAAACCTGAAAAACCTATCGTTAATATAAAACATATATACAAGCTTGAGTCAAAAGGCGATCCATTAATTAAGATTATATGAAAGGGCGTACCTGGATCTGTAAAGAAAAAAAATTTTTTTTCTTAAAATATTTCGAGAGATTCACTGTGCAATAAATTGATAAAGAGGGAGCAATCTGTATTTTAAGAAAAAAAATGTTTTTTTTCTTTACAGATCCAAGTACGCCCTTTCATATAATATATACAAGCTTCTGAAATAAAATTTGATTTATTAACGTACAAATTACATTACGAAAATTAATTGTAGAATAAAATTAGTGTTAAATCAACAAAAAAGGAAATCTTTAAATTGGAATTAACGTTTTTGTACTTTAAAAAGTACTTAATTGTTCAACGTAACCACTGAGTTAATAATGTGATATAAAATACCATTATCCTTTCTCTTGAATGAATTGATGAATTAAATACATCAAATCATTTTAAAGAAGTTGTACCTTTTAGCATGTATATTGAAATTTAGACAATAACTCTGAAAGATATTTGATACACAGTGACCTTTATTGAAGACACACGAGATAACTTAGTGTGAACAAAATTGTCTCTGTCTTCTTCTTTTTCAAAAAACAGATGACCGACAATATATAGAAGACTTTCCAATTCCTTGTTTTTTTTATCAGTGTAAATTAGAGAATTGCAATATAAAATTGATGTTATTTGAGATTTACATGGTGGTGGTTGTGTCTTGTCCACTTCATGGAAAGGAGGGTACCATTGCCCTGTTAGTCAGCCACATTTCAGAGTTCCCTGTTCACGGTTACCGTAGCGGCTCACGACACCGTACTACAGGGCAGTCCCTTACTTGTGCTGCTTCTCCCGCCCGCCACGTAGAGGAAGACTTCTGGGCAAGAAAATTTACATAAAATATGTTATATATATATTATGAAGCGCGAAACGCGTTCGTGGATGGCTTTTCTTGATTTATCAAGAAATTGGGTTGGCCAAATATCAGGGAACAGGTTAAATCAATGATTAGTTGATTTCTGTTCCACCGGATGGCGCTCTGCCTTCTGAAAAGCACATGTGCTCCTGGTCAGGATATGCCTACTTCGTTTTTAATATATATTACTATATTCTATTTCTAGATAAGGCACAATTTGGATTATAGATTATAAACACAAGGTAAAAGGACCAAATCCAAATAAATAAATAGTGTGTGACGTTTCGGTAACAGCGTTGTTACCATCTTCAGACAAAAGTACTGAATGACTTTAATATTTAGTTTACCATTCAGTACTTTTGTCTTAAAATGGTAACAGCGCTGTTACCGAAACGTCACACACTATTTATTTATTTGGATTTGGTCTTATTACTTTGTTTTATTCAATTTCTAAAAATAATAATATTATGATTTTAAGACTATTCTCTACTATTTATTCCATGTATGATTATTAGAATTATATATATGGCTAAAATATTATAATTTTTAATATCGAAATATTAAAATTTGTAAATTAAAATTTCGAATGGCTTTAGTTTTGTGCGTGAGGATGATAC
Organism: Cordylochernes scorpioides; assembly: GCA_030710605.1. Classification (NCBI taxonomy): domain Eukaryota; kingdom Metazoa; phylum Arthropoda; class Arachnida; order Pseudoscorpiones; family Chernetidae; genus Cordylochernes; species Cordylochernes scorpioides. Next base: position 13,971,966 of record CP092863.1, read on the forward strand.
CCAAGTTTCCACATCAATCTACCTAACAACATTCAAGATTTACAATTTTCCAATAGACAGATCTCAAAGCGAAAATAAAATTCTTCCAAAACTCAATACTTTTAAATAAAATATTTATTTATTCTCTCGTTTTGTGCTCATTTCATAATTCAAATCTATTTATAAATAAATTTTCTCTCCTCCAATTTTATATCCAATTTTAAAATGTAAATAAAGGTCTATATATACATATATACATATGTGTGGTATTTTGGGTAACGATGAAAAAACAGTTGTGAATACTAATCAATATCTTATTGAATTTGATACATGTTTGGTCACATAAATGGAATAAATTTCGAATTAATTTTCTTTTTTAATAGGTATTTGAATTTAGTAGCATACTCACATGTTCCATATTTAGCTATACTTGATTTCATATTTACAAGTATATATATATATATTTATGAAATAAAAGTTGAAGTCCTGGTAGCTCTTGTTGTACTGTGTTGACCGAGAGGAACAGTCAGGATGTGGAGTTTTCCAGTACCTCTCTGCACCTTGGAAGACCTTTAAAAGTTCTCACAAAATACAGGCAGTCGTGGTCGAGGCAGAGTGGAAAGCTGGGGATATCCACACAAAAAACGAAGACACAGTTGCACTAAGAAAGTCCCGTAACAGATAAAAGTTGAGCTAAGGAGCGAAAAGATGGAGATAGACGAGTTCTTCCTAACTACATGTTGAATGAGATCGACATAACATACGACCGACGCGGCTTGCACTAAGGGTGAACTAAACTAAACTGAACTGAACTGACTGAACTGTCAAGAGACTGTAAGGTGATGATTTATAGGTTAAAGACGGGGCGACCTTATGTGACAGGGGCGTTTGAGAAAAGGCGCCTTTACCTGTCCAGGTGTGAGAGGGGTCTCTGCATTCCACCACATGTGACAGTGTGGGTGGCCTGTCGTGGGAACTGTGAATCTACCTGATTTATGACTTCCATCTTTAGACTCTGTTGTTTTGGCAATACTATGCTCGATCACTGCTTTAGCTCAACTCTTAAATCTATTACAGATTTTATTTATTTATCCACTTTGTACAAATTACATTACATAGGGCGATGCAATGACACAGATTAATCATGCGCATAATTATTTATAGATGTTTTTCTATATACAACATGACAATCTTATTATAAGTTATATACACAGTATGGGGTTGTTGGTTTAAATTACCATAGATGGGCCCCGGGAGTGAAAGGGTTTATCCGGGTTTAGGCGGGTAAAGCCTCTCTAACACAGGTAAGTAATTAAAATTTCTTTTAATTAATTTAAACTGTGAGGGTTAAAAAGGGCTATAACAAGATGATATTTGTTGGATATATAAAAGTGAAATAAAAATGACATTTTGTTTGATTAACAAAAAAGATGATTAAAATAAAATTATGACATAAAAATTCACATTCTAAGAGAATATTGGTGGGCGTTGGACAGGGTTAGTAGTTAAAGAATAAGCAATTGTGAGATTTACACATGCAATCAAATACTTAGGTCCAGGTGCAAAGCGAGGATATATGGACTTGAGCGTCTTCCTAGGCAATGTTTCACCTGTGATCCTGTATAGGGTAACAGTGCTTTGTCACAATTGTAGTGTTATTGGGTTGAAAAGTTGTTGAAGAATATGTAATTGTTAGAAGTGCCCATGTAAACCAAATACTCAGATCCAGGTGCAAAGCGAGGATATAGACTTGAGCTGTCTTCCTTGGCAATGTTTCACTTGCGATCCTATATAAGGGTTACAGTGTTTTGTCACAATTTTAGGATTATTGGGTTAAAGGTTGTTGAAGAAAAGTTGCTTATTAATATGATTGAGAAAGGAGTGAAATAGAGCCATGCGATAAGTAGAATTGTAGCGACAGTAGGTGATCTGACTTGACTCGAAATCAAAGGTTGAATGTGGTCCGCTAGAGGTGAAAAAAAAGTTGAAAGTTGAAAAAAGTGAACGCTTTGTGTATGCGTTGGTGATTTGCTCTGCGGATGAAATGAAATAAACTCTTGAAGCTTGTTCAGACCAGAAGTTTGGATTTGTAAGTCTGGGGAACTGTGTTCAAGGCGTTTGTTGAATTACGAAATCAAAAAATAAATTGTCAAGCAGTGCTGTCGTTTTTCTACATTGACGTGACGCAATGACTGAAAAGATAGTGATGAAAAATATAGGGGATTGGTTAAAGAATATGATTGTTGAAAATGATTGTTGTAGATGCCCGATAGTGGATGATAAACTTTGTCAGATAATAAAGGTATTTAAACAACTAAAATATAGTGAATAGAAATATAGAAATATGATTGCGGGTACAAAAAGTGTAAGTGGACAAAATTAAACCTGTAATATATAAAATATATAATAAATAATAAATAAAAATAATTTTTGAAAAAATTAGATGTTTTACAATACTAAAATAATATCATGAAAAATAAAAGTAAATTTGATTAAAGGTTTTTTTTTTTTAATGTTGGATTAAAAAATTTGTTTATATAATTGAAAGGTAAGAATAAGGATAATTATTCAAGATTTTATACAAAATTTATAATATAATTGAAGGTTATTAATGATTGGATAAATTTTAAGTAGTGTAAAATTGAACAAAAATTGTCTCTTTTGACTAAAAGTTACAGTTGTGGTGTGTGACTAGATTATATCCCTTTGGTAACATCGGTGTTTCTATGACTCTGAAACTGGGAATATGTGAAATGATCTTTTCGTTTGTCCTCAATGCTGGTATGTAGAGAATGATTTCTCTTTCGCGTTAAAAAGTCTATATAAGACTTAACCAAATTGTTTTAATTGGTGTTATCAATTAACATGTAAAATGTTTAAAGTATGTTGTGTTGTGATATCTCGTTGGTGAGATTTGTGAGATTCTCGAGGAAATCTAAATGAGTAGTGTGACACATGTGTTCAAAATGGCGTCATGAAGCTAGCGGTCAAGAAGATCTGCCTTGAGGGGGAAGAGAGGGCATGTCCAAAGATATTCTCAAAAGATAGTAGTGACCAAGGGAGCGACGTCATAAAGGGTGTCCACTTCCTTTTTTCACGGAAATTCTATTTTTGGGGTGGTCACACGTGCGGGGTGTTTATTTTCTGTCTTACTTGAAACTGACTTTCTCTCTCTCTTCTTTTGTTGAAGTTTGGCAATTTTCTTGCCTATTTGAAAATATAGTTTTCTCGATGTTCGTAAGTGTTGTGTCTCGAAATCAGTTTAGACTTAGTAAAATTGTTATACGACGATTTCAGGCTAGAAGTGAGTGAAAGATATGACTTTCGACGTAGACACGCTTTGGGGTGAATTGTGGTGTCACAGGCGTGAAGGGCGTCTTTGGCCTGAAAAGTGAAAAAGTTTTGTGGTGTGGCACTGTGACACGAAGTGAGAAATGTGAATAAAAAGGTGTCACGTGAAGTCTTAGTTTGGCACAAAATCTAACCTGTTTCACCATGAATAACAAATTTAATAAAGTCATGGGTGGTTGTTGTATGAAACACATCGAGAGAATATTTGACTGTTAGTGGATGTGGCACGCTTAATGTGAAATTATTTTATTGTGGCGACGATATAGAGCTAAGTGGAGCTCGAAATTGGATTTGTGTGTTGAGTCGCGCACTAATAATTGTTGCCAATTTGAGATAGTGATGCGAGGGTGTTGTAAGGTTTTTTGAAAGAAATGTGTTGATGACCAATCATGCATGTAAAAAGGAAAAGACGAGGGAGTGTATTTATCCTCGAATATTAACGATTGTAATCGTTTTGGAAGGTTGTGACTTAAATTAGCTACTGGCGGTGAAGTGGAGTGAATCTTTATTCCTAACTTGTTTTGGGAAAGATAGTTGTTTTCCCTAGTGGTGTTTTTGAAGATATTGTATCCTCCGATTTTTGCAATTAAAAAAAAATGCGTTTCACCTATGTTAATTTATATTTAAAATTTGAATATACTTTTTAAATTGTTGATTATGATAATTAAAATGATTCTTATAAAAGGGCAATGTCGTGAGAGTTACACACAATTTGAATTGGACGCTTACTTAAAATGGTGAACATTACCAAATTTTAAGAATTGATAAAGATATTGGTCTTTTGGAATAAAAATAACTAATAAGTAAAACAAAAATAAGTTTAGTATTATGATGAATGAGAGATTTTAAGAAATAATAATAATGATTTTTTTTCAAGTTGTAGATTTGGATAATATTATTATAGGTGAATTTAAGAACGACATGTAAGATTGGCAAATTTGTAAAAATGCGTGATGGGCGAAATTTTTTTTAAAAGTAAAATTGAGAGTAATAACTTGAAATTTATAATCTGATTAAAAATTAAAATAAATTTGATAAATGAGAGTGTGAAAGTTTTAAAAATTGAATAAAAAATGATATAAAAAGGTAAAAATCGAATTTAAAATGCTTAAAGTGAAAATATAAATACAAAATTTATAGGGAATCAAGTTTTGAACTTGAGGATAAAGTTAAGGTAGGTTTTTTTAAAAACTTACAGTTGTGTGAAAGTTCAGTCAAGAAACTTGGTCTTGGCTTGTATTCCTGCTGACGTTGAAGACGCTCCATGTAGAGCTTGTAGACGCTTGTAGCTTCTGTGAAGTTGATTGTGGCTTGTTGCCTTGAGCATTGTCTCGACGATGTCAAGTCGAAGGTGTGGAGCTTGTCACAGGGTTTGGGTACATCGCTGCTCGGTTTCCATGTCTTGCGGGAAGTTCGGCTGTCGTTGGCGCGGTCAGCTTGCTCCCGGCGTTGGTGCTCGGATAGCGGGTATGCGGAAGTTCGTTGGGGCGGCGTTTCTTCCGTAAATATCGTCTCTTGTTGGGGGGAGAGATTGCTTGGTTGGTTCGTTGGACTGGCGGGCTTGTTCCTCCATCTTTGCTCTTTCTCGCTTCCTATCTGAACAGTCTTCTTACCTCTTCGTTGTGTCATCCTTCGTTTTGGTCATCCTGTCGACTCATGTAATAAGATGAGAAAATTCCAGTAGCTTTTGTAGAGATCCTGTCGTCTAATGTAATAAGAGATCTTGTCGACTCACTGTAATGATTTGTTGAGTTTGATGTCGACTACTGAAATAATGTTGAAGTCCTGGTAGCTCTTGTTGTACTGTGTTGACCGAGTGGAACAGTCAGGATGTAGAGTTTTCCAGTACCTCTCTGCACCTTGGAAGACCTTTAAAAGTTCTCACAAAATACAGGCAGTCGTGGTCGAGGCAGAGTGGAAAGCTGGGGATATCCACACAAAAAACGAAGACACAGTTGCACTAAGAAAGTCCCGTAACAGATAAAAGTTGAGCTAAGGAGCGAAAAGATGGAGATAGACGAGTTCTTCCTAACTACATGTTGGATGAGATCGACATAACATACGACCGACGCGGCTTGCACTAAGGGTGAACTAAACTAAACTAAACTGAACTGAACTGACTGAACTGTCAAGAGACTGTAAGGTGATGATTTATAGGTTAAAGACGGGGCGACCTTATGTGACAGGGGCGTTTGAGAAAAGGCGCCTTTACCTGTCCAGGTGTGAGAGGGGTCTCTGCATTCCACCACATGTGACAGTGTGGGTGGCCTGTCGTGGGAACTGTGAATCTACCTGATTTATGACTTCCATCTTTAGACTCTGTTGTTTTGGCAATACTATGCTCGATCTCTGCTTTAGCTCAACTCTTAAATCTATTACAGATTTTATTTATTTATCCACTTTGTACAAATTACATTACATAGGGCGATGTAATGACACAGATTAATCATGCGCATAATTATTTATAGATGTGTTTCTATATACAACATGACAATCTTATTACAAGTTATATAGACAGTATGGGGTTGTTGGTTTAAATTACCATATATATATATGTGTGTGAAAAAATGTTGAAAAGTGACTCGCACCTCGGCTGTCGCTTAGCAACGGCCACTTCCCCCAGACATTACGTAACTGTATATAGGTTTCAGATTTGCTTGCTTGTTGACTGCCACCGCTTACCTCTTTTAACTCTCTATTGTTTGTCATCTAAATATAATCTATTTGATAATTAAACATACTTTCTGAGATCCAACCTCTGTTTTATTCTTACATGGCAGCAGAGCTTGGTTGGTATCAAATATTTTTGTTTATCTAAGCTGAAATTCGTTTGCTTGCTCAAGATGACAACTGAACTTCCACAAATTCAAAAATTCAACGGCGATAATTTTCATCTATGGAAATTTCAAATGAAGATTATTCTAGAAGCAAAAGATCTTCTCAGTATAACTGATGGCTCTGAGGTAAAACCTGAAATAGAGGATATTGCAAAATTCTCTAACTGGAAAAAGAAAGATGCAAAATCCAAAATGCTGATCACTACTGCTCTAGAGTTTAAATATCTTCAACAGATTGTTAATTGCCAGACTTCAGCAGAAATGTGGAAGAAATTATCAACAATATATGAACTGAAATCTGAAACAAACAAATATTTGCTGCAACAAAGATTTTTCGAGTATAAAATGAATCCAAATGATAACATTGCTACTCATATTTCCAAAGTTGAAGCTCTGACACAACAAATGAAAGATCTAGGTGAGCCAATCTCTGATGTTGCCCTAATTACAAAGATAATTTGCAGCTTGCCTGATAAATACAAGAATTTCATAACAGCATGGGATTCAGTTTCATCAGAAGAAAAGACACTAGAAAACTTGACGGCAAGATTACTGAAAGAAGAAAGCTTACAGGATCATTGGGATTCTTCAGGAAATTCTAAACCAGATAATGCCTTGATGACTTTTTCAAAGTTCAACAGAAATTCAACAGCTTCCAACAAACAACAGCAGCATCAACAATCCATTAAAGATAAAAAGAAGAACACACACTGTGGATATTGCAAGAAGAAAGGACATTGGTGGAAAGAATGCTATAAAAGAAAGGAAGAACAAAAAGGACAACAGCCAAGTTCTTCATCCAGAGATGATAGCTGTGCTTTTTCAGCTGAGACAAGTGCCTTCCTCGCTGAAACAAAGGATTCCTGGATTGCAGATTCTGGAGCAACGGATCACATGACTTTCAGAAGAGAATGGTTCTCTACGTTCGAAGAAATACCAGAAGGTGTTCATCCTGTGTGCCTTGGAGATGGAAAGCAGATCTATGCAAAAGGTAAGGGAAATATTGATATTCTCTCTTATGTTGATAGTCAGAAAATTAATGCAACTCTTTTGGATGTTCTCTATGTACCTGAATTGGAGACTAATCTTTTCTCAATATCTACTGCAACAAAACATGGTTTGACGCTCATTTGTAAAGGAAATCAGATAAAATTGACTAAAAATTCGAAAGTGCTAGTTACTGGAATAAAGGACAATTCAAATCTTTATAGAATTTTTATTAAAGCAAAGCAATCTTCACAAACTCATGTTGCTCAGTTAAGTCTAGATATATGGCATCAAAGAATGGGTCATGTAAATCCTATAAAATTAACCCAAATGTTTGAAAATAATGTTTTTGAAGACGACATTAAAATTAGAGAAAAGCCTGATTCTTTACTATGCGAAGCATGCATCTATGGAAAACAAAATAGAAAAGTTTTTCACGCGTCAACAAGTCCAAATTCGACCTATCCAGGAGAGCTGATCTATTCAGATGTTTGTGGACCAATGAGTAAAAGATCACCAGGTGGATCATTATATTTTGTATCATTCAAGGATGATTTTTCAAGATTTAGAGTGGCCTACTTCATTAGGCATAAATCAGATGTACTTGAGAAATTTAAAGAATTTGTAAAAAGAGTTAGGACTGAAACTGAAAATAAAATAAAAAGATTCAGAACAGATAATGGCACAGAATTCTTAAATAAGAATTTTTCTGATTATCTAAAATCTCTAGGAATTGTTCATGAACTCACTGCTCCATATACCCCAGAACAGAATGGAATTGCTGAAAGAGATAACAGAACAATAGTTGAATCAGCTAGATGCTTGTTACATGGAAGAAAAATGCCGCTTGAACTGTGGGCTGAAGCCGTAAACACAGCAGTCTATCTCTTAAATAGATGTACTACTAAAGTATTGGGAAATTCTACACCTTACGAAATATGGTACAAGAGAAAACCCTCCATCTTACATTTGAAAACTTTTGGATGTAACGCTTATGTGCATATACCAAAAGATAACAGAAAGAAATTAGACAAAAAGAGTATTCGTACATTTTTTGTTGGATATACTGAAACTAACAAAAATTATAGAATGTGGGATCCTATTGCTAGAAAAATTATCATAAGCAGAGATGTAATATTTACTGAAGCTAATACATCAGAAAATATTCAGGATAACCAACAAGAGCAGGTAACTATATACAGTGAAGAAAGTGTTGATAACACAAATACCAGTTCCAAACCAGAAGAATCATGTCGATACCCTCTCAGGAATAGAATCAGAGAAAATGAACAAACATCAACCAGCTGTACAAGAGCTATTTCATATGCTTGTTATGTCCATGACCAAGAACCATTGAACTATGAAGATGCAATTGTAGGACAAAACTCAAAACAGTGGAAACTAGCTATGGACGATGAATTCAATTCCTTGATGAAAAATCAAACATGGACGTATGTGACACTACCATCAGACAGAAAAGCTATTGCATGCAAGTGGGTATACAAAATAAAGCAAAATGCAGATGGATCAAATAAAATGTTTAAGGCTAGACTAGTTGCGAAAGGTTATTCACAAAAACCAGGACTTGATTATGGTGAAACTTTTTCTCCAGTAGTAAAATTTGATTCAATTAGAACAATCTTATCACTTTGTGCATCACTTGATATGGAAATGATTCAGTTAGATGTAAAATCTGCCTTCTTGAATGGTGATTTGGAAGAAGAACTTTACATGGAACAACCCCAAGGTTATGAAAACCCAGATTTTCCAAATCATGTTTGCTCTCTTTAGAAAAGCATCTATGGTCTTAAGCAATCCCCCAGAATGTGGAACAAGAAATTTCATGAGTTTTTAATTAAGTTTGATCTCAAACCTAGCATATCAGATTCATGTGTCTATACAATGAAATGTAAACAGGCTTACATATTACTTGCAATATATGTAGATGATTGCTTAATCTGCAGTGTAAATAAACAACATTTAGATGATATAGTACAGTACTTAAATTCCAATTTTGAAATAAAAACTTTTACTGCCGATTATTTCCTTGGCCTACAAATATATCGAGATAGAACAACTAAAATGTTATTTCTGCATCAAGCCTCATACATTGAAAGAACACTTGAACATTACAACCTTCTTGATATTAAGTTACAATCTGTACCTTCTGATCCTTACTCAAAACTAACAAAAGAGATGTGCCCAAAGGATGATCAGGAAATTGAAGAAATGAACAAGATTCCATACAGACAGACAATTGGTAGTTTAATGTACCTCATGACTGGAACTAGACCTGATATTGCCTACGCAGTCAGCAGGGTTAGCCAATTTATGAACAACCCAGGACCTTCACATTGGACCGCAGTAAAGAAAATATTTGGATACTTAAAAGCTACGAAAAACATCGGTATTTGTTTTGGTGGGAGTTCCTGCACTTCAACCCTGATAGGTTTTTCCGATGCTGATTTTGCTGCAGACATATTTACGAAAGCTCTACCTCCAGAAAGGCATAAAAGACTAAGGAGCCAACTTGGACTGTTTGAAACAACGGAGTGCTCGTCAGGTGGGAGTGTTGAAAAGTGACTCGCACCTCGGCTGTCGCTTAGCAACGGCCACTTCCCCCAGACATTACGTAACTGTATATAGGTTTCAGATTTGCTTGCTTGTTGACTGCCACCGCTTACCTCTTTTAACTCTCTATTGTTTGTCATCTAAATATAATCTATTTGATAATTAAACATACTTTCTGAGATCCAACCTCTGTTTTATTCTTACAAAAAAAACTATAAAAAATATAAAATTTGGGACCATATTTTGGTCGTTAAGGTACAGTCTGCACCACGCTGACGAGGGCCAACAGCCCGAACGCGTTCATGGTTGACTTTTCTTGATTTATCAAGGAATTAAGTTGGCCAAATATCACGGAACAAGTTAAATAAACGTTTAGTTTATTTTGTTCCACTAGATGGCGCTCTGCCATCTAGAAATGTTCATGTGAACCTGGTCAGAATATGCCATTTTATTTTTAATATATATATGTTATATTAAAAAAATATATTTAAAATGTTATATAAAAATATTATTTTATTTAAAATTATATATCATAGATTCAAATATTCTGTTAAATCGCGACCGCCAGAGGTCACTCTTCCCCTATAAAAACTCGTTGTTGTTTTATTCCAATGGCCAGTAGTTGTGGTTCATACAAGTTTGTAAGTTTGGTTAGTAGCCCGTACGCTCTTGACATGAATCCTGCCAAGAAGAAAAAGAAGGCCTACAAGCCTACAACCCGCATCGTGAACGTCGCCGACCTGGAGAGGGAAGATGAGATGGTGATCTCACGCAACTGCAGCATCCTGAGCTCCATTGGCCATCCTGCCCTGAAATCCCTGCATGAGGACCTGATACGCTACATCGCCTCGCGGACTGAAATGATCAAGGCCCTCGCTACCAATGTAGAGAACCTCACTGACACCCTCGAGTCCTTCGCAGAGTTGGACGAAATTGAGGAGGCCAACAAGCCCAAGACTGCTTGCCGCGGCACTCAAACCTGCCCTGCTCCTTCCTGCAATGAAACCAGCTCCCAGACTGACCCAATCAAGCCCGCCACTCCTGCTCCTGCTGCTCTCCCTGCCAAGAGGCCTGCCTCCTCCCTGCCTGCTCCTGCTCCAACCAAAAGGAAGCAGTCTGAAGCTCCCAACCCGCCTGCAAAGAGGACAAACCTGAATGGTCCTTCAAAACCTGTGCCTTCCCACGTCTCCAAGCCTGCGGCCGCCCAAGTGATCCTTCATGGAGAAAAATCGGCGGCCCACACAGTGGTCATCTCAGATGACCCACAGGCTGACCCAAGGGAGATGCTGAAAACAGTCCGCGCTGCTCACACTCTCCGCCAAGGCGTTTGGGCCTCCCTGCGCACCAAGGGGAAGCTGGTCCTCCATTCCAGCAATCCTGACACCATCTCTGAGGTTACAACCTCCCTGGCCAGCAAGTTGAATGGAATGAAGGTCCGCCAGCAGAAGGAGATCCTGCCACGGATCTGCCTCTTCAAAGTGGATGAGGAGACATCCAACTCCACAATTGAGGAGACCTTCCTGGAAACCGCTGCTGTTAGAAAACTTCCTGGGGACAAGGTGGTGCGCGTGGCGCACCGTTCTGCACCCAGAAACGGGACCTGCACCGCCTTCATCGAGGTGGACCTCAAGACCTTTAGAGCCCTGGGCGTTCGCGGGAGGATCGTGGTGGATGGAGTAATCCTCAACTTCGAGGAGTCCATCCGCGCCCGCGTCTGCTTCCGCTGTTGTGGCTTCGGCCACAACTCTGCCCAATGCACCAGAGCTCCTAAGTGCTTCCACTGCGGTGAAGACGGCCATGAAGGCCGAACCTGCCCATCCATTGCTGACCAGCGCACCTCCAAATGTGCCAACTGCTGCTCCCAGGGCCTTCCTGACAAGCACGAGGCGAGAGCCTCAAGCTGCCCCATCCTGAAGTCTAGGGCCCTCAAGTTCTAGGCTTCAAGGACCTTCTGCCTCCATTATCATCTGCCACTTCTCCTGGATTCCTGGCCTATTCAACGCACCCGCCTCACTGCACCCTGGCGCTATTCCCCTGCTTGCCCAACGTTTCTACCACCCCTGCGAGACATCTCCTGCTTCCACATCCTAGGGTCCCTTGCCACCTGACATCGATTTTGGGCTCAAAAATCATAACTTTTGGTTAGTAGCCCGTAAATAAAGATATTTTCTCTTATTCCAATGGCCGGCTCAAAACTTTTGTACATTGTGTAAATAAGCTTTTCTTTTTTATTCTTACGCCTTAAGCCAGGCAGTACTTTTACCAAATTATGTTTATTATATAATCCTAAAGCTCAATTAAAAAACAATCTCTTATCAAAACTATTTTTGTAATTATACTTTCAAGATTTAACCACGACTGCATTAACATAGTATAATCCTCAAGATAATTAAATAAAAGCAGAAAATCAAATCTCATTTGTTTTTATAACATATATATATATGAAAAAATTATGAAAAGTACAAACGATATCAGTTGTTAATAGTAAAGAAAAAAGACATATCCTGACCTCTCACATGAGCATTATTAGATAACAGAGCGCCATCTAATGAAACAAAAATCAACTAAACGTTGATTTAGCTTATTCTGTGATATATGGAGAACCCAATTTCTTAATAAGTCAAGAAAATCCAACCATATATGAGTTTCGGTTTGTTGGCCCTCGTCAGCGTGGTGCAGGCTATTGCTCTATAAAAAGAAATTTAATATACATTAACAAGATATGCATTAGCGTGATATCTTTTATTAGAAATTCAAACTATATTTGAAGCGAATGATTCTTTTAAATAGAACAATTTTATACTGTCCCCTTTCTACAATGATAAAATTAAAAGGATGTTTTGGCTCATTAGTGATGAGCCCTGCGATTAAATCAAACTGGCTAAAGAGCATGGAGGGTTCGCCACTGATTGGCTAGACCCTCCCGTTATTTTTAACATTCCAGTAAGAACAGTAGAAAATATTTTTATTTAAAATAATCATACGCGATATAAAAACAGTTTCTATATACCCACAAACATATTAAAAGTAAATTTCAAGTATACTCATGGAAAAATATTAAGGATGTGGGAATTCTTCAATCTTACAGGTTGTCTATTTTTTTAAAGGAGACAGAGGCAATATTGTTCACACTTAGTTATCTTGTCTTCAATAAAGGTCACTGTATATCAAATATCTTTAAGGAATTATCATCGGAATCCTGATATACATGTTAAAAGGTATATGGTAGATTAAATAGGTGAAATTGATGGGAGGGTTCATCACTGATGAGCCAGGCTTTACAAATAATATTTTCATTGCTTTAAGAATATTAGAAGTGTGTGTGAGTGTAAAATAAATATTCGTGCTTCAAAGATTTTATTTTTCTATATTAATATTCGTACATAAAGAAGAAGGAATGGAGTTGAACGTAGAGAGATTCTTCCAGCAGTTAAAGCAGCAAGTTGATGGAGATCGTGGCGAGGAGATGGAAAGAGAATTTAACGAGCTATAAAATTGATCAGAAATCGACCCTCGTAGTTCAGACCGTTTGCCCTAGTAGACTGAATCGTTTCAAACTGATACTCAACCTGGACACATATACTATATATATAGAAGCACAGGGCGCCTCTCCCGTCAAAGAAACGCCAAAACTTGACGCCATCTATGGTTTTGACGTTTATTTTGACGGGAGAGGCGCCCTGTACTTCTATGGATTAATTTCCTCCCCGCAAATTTTCATCTATATTATATTTATAATTTAAAAGGCATATATTGGATCAGAATATCATTTATTTTATCAATATTTCAGTTGGCTGAACGGCCAATCTTTTTCAAGGTATTATAACATATTATATTATACTATATTTTGGCTAATTAATATACTCTTTTTATAACATTCAAGAGCATATTTTAAATAATATAGAAGATTAAAGATTCACATGTGAAAACCTTAAGTGGAAATCCTTTGTAATCGCCGGTTGTCTGTTTTTCTTTTGAGGAGACAGAGGTAATTTCGTTCACACTTGGTTATATCGTGTGTCTTCAATAAATGTCACTGTGTATCAAATATCTATCAAAGTTATTGTCTGAATATCGATATACATGCTAAAAGGTACAACTTAATTAAGGTTTATTTATGAGTGTATACTTTGAAGTGTTGGGATGAAAAGGTATGATATAGGAATCTTACAAATGAGATAGGTAATGATGAGTTGATGGAAGTTGGTTGTTCTGTAAGTCCCTTGAGGTTATTGCTACGACATCAGCGATTTCGACGGGTTTTTATCTTGTATGTACATCACACGGAAACTTGAAACATTATCCAAACACAACAGAGAACTTCGATGATCTACAGGCTATTCATCTTAGTATTGAGATACAATATAATAAATATATGAAAACCTTTTGTAATAATATAAGGGTATTTCCTGATCTTACAACTGAAAGTTTATTAGTTCCTATTATTCTCAGATTGATGGCGCAAGCTATCAGCAACACTCAATTGCGCGAATAAGATATGCATTTTTATTAGTTTTGCGAACTATTCCCAGCACAATTTCACTTTTGTATATATTTCTCAGGCGTTCAAGCAATACTAGTTTAGGTAGCCATTCCATCTTACGATTCGCAATACATTCGCAACAAGTTCATTTATTAACAAAACTGCAAGGTTTCGAACTCTAGTTATTTAACCGGTAGAATTATACTCAGACAAAACTTAAGGAAGTTGTACCTTTTAGTTGTATATCGGAATTAAGACAATAACTCTGAAGGATATTTGATACACAGTCATTTATTGAAGACACATGAGATAACCAGGTGTGAACAGCGACTTTTCACTTCCTTAAGTTTTGTCCATGAGTATAATTATAAATGACAACGGGAGAGCGAGTGAGTTGAACGCAGCGTTGTCAAATGACATGGTTTTTGTTTTCTACATATATAGACATGAGAGGTGCACTTACAGTAAAAGGCAGTCGCTAAACTACCCACTAGAATTCCCATTGCTTACACCATATGTATTTAAGAAACACAAAATACTTTTAAATATTTTAAAAATGATTATTTTTAATACACAATCGATATTTATTGTGAATTTTAAAAAGAAAAAATGTTAACAACAATTTAAGACACACACACAAACACACCAAATAATAATCTATTGTTAATAATGGAAATTTATTCTCCCAAGCAACGAATTTCTTAACATTAAATTTGTGTTATAAATTAATTTTTTAGTTTAAAACATTGATTGATGGCCATTTCAAACTTTACTTTGTGCTTCCTCTTCAAATTGGATTTTTTCAGTTTTTTTATTAATTCAGAACATAGCTTGATTGGTCACTTTAATTAATGTTGTGTCTTCACATGGATAGTTGATGTGATGGGTAGGGTGCAGCATTATTTTACATATTCTTAGAATAATCATAATCATAGAATAAAACAATCATAGAATAAAAATAGATATACATATCTATATATAACAGGTTCCCATGTAAGTCAGGTTATACTGTATTTTTGTTTTTATTTACCAAATGACCTCTGAAGAGGCCTTCAAAAATTGCCGTTATCCGACGGTATCCTCAAGGCGGGGTATTGGGTAAAGTTTTCAAATAGCAATAATTTTCCATATTTCCTGTTTCTACTATGTTTCACATTCATTCAATTCAGTTCATTCTAACATAAGAATCAGTGGCAGGATTGGAAATAGAGAAATTTACAGTAGAATGGTAGAATAACAAAGCCTAATGAGGGTATTGTATATATTGAGCTAATATATCGATAAAATTCGCAACAATAAAATATTTTGGGACACACACAATGTGTTTATTTTAATAGTATCATTACATATATATAAGCTTATATCCATAGGTTCCTTAAACACCCCTAAGCTGCCTTCTGTAGTAAATACAGGGTATATAAGAAAACCAGTCCAATACAATAGTAGAGTGGTCTTGAGATGAATTAGGCGAAACCGCTGAGAGGGTTCACTACTGATGAGCCAAGCCCTCTCATTCAATAACTTTTATCATTTCAATAAGGTCTGTAGAGATAATGTTTAATTATATTAAAATAAACACATATTACAACAAAATCTAATTGTTACAAATAATATTTTATTAGTTTATTGAGTGTGTGTGTATTTCGTTAGATTAAAAAGTTTACAGTTTGAAGGAAATAAATAGCTTATTTACATAATGTTCGATAGTTCACTTTCTTTTATATTTTCATAAATTATCCATGATGTGTATACTTTTAATGAGATGTATTAGCACGCCATCTGTTATCATAAATTTAAACTATTTATGACGTGTATGATTCTTTTTGATAGAACATTTATTAAAAATAATCATACGCTTCCAAAATAGTTCACATTTCTAATATTACTTTCGTTAAGGTTTTTGTTAAAGTAATTAAAATAGGTATTCTTGTGAGATCAACTTTAATGAATTAAAAAAAAAACTATCATAGAGAGAAAGATGAAACCAATTTAAAGAATATGGTAAATGCCTTTGTGCATATATTTTTGGATAGATAAATAGATTCTCCCTCTCTATCTTGTATTGCTTTCCTTTGGGCGCCAGTGTCCTTGGCGGGACATCGCGCTTTGTATTTATAGTTGAATAAAGTTGAATAGAGAGAAAGATCCTTATGCATTGGTTTAAAGAACATTTATTGGTTGGAAGTTGTTTCAGAAGAAAATACATCAACCAAGGATTTATCGACGTTTACGTGACCGTCTCTGAGTGACAACTTATACATTGTGTGAATGCAAGGTCTACACTTATATACAAATGTAAGTATGTAGTGACAATTGACAATTAAAACAAATTCATTGACAACTCAGTCAATATTTACAAAATAAGGAAGAGATCACAAAAATAATTAGAAAAAATAAAAAGATAGCGAAAAGTGTGTTCGAACCATCAGGTTCTAAAGTCTAAAGCAGCTAGGCTATTTTGCCTTATTATAAAATTATTTATAAAAGAATTTAATATTTACACATTTAAATTTTCAGCCGTGGAATCTTCCCCACCTAAGTATGTAGTGTAGATTACAATAGAAAACAGATTTTTATCTTCCTACCCACCATGAACATAAGGTTCACTATCATATGTATACACATCCATAGGATAATAAAAACTGCAATAAAAAATTTACGGTCTTCGTAAAGAATTTATTGTAACAACACAATATAGACTTTGTTGAACCACTTTGTATATTTACACTAATGGACAAAACTTATGGAAGTGGAAAGTCTTTATTGTCGCCAGTCATCTATTTTTTTGAAGGATATAGATTCAATTTTGTTCACACTTGGTTATCTCGTGTGTCTTCAATAAAGGTCACTGTAATATCTTTCAGAGTTATTGTCTGAATCCCGATATACATGCTAAAAGGTACAACTTCTTTAAGTCTTATCGTAAAGATAAAGGTTGTCTGGCCGGCATTCATAATTCTTTTAAAAATATACACTTCGGCCAGTGAATTTTTTACTGACCGAAGTATCTGTATGAAAAAGTGAAAGTTATATAAGCTTATGATTTTGCTTTGTTTTAAAAATGAATCGATGTTGGTTCCATATGCTTGAATTGAATATTACACCTTAGTTCTATATATTTTATTGCTTAAAAGGGAACACAACAAAACAAAAATAAACTACAATTTCAAATGATTTAATAACTAACATAGAAAAAACACTAATAATAATAATAAAAAAAATTATGATGATAAAAATTTGAATATGTCTGCGAGAAAAATGCTTCTATGAATTAAAAAAATAAGAATAATTACAAACTTAACATATAAATTTCAAAAAGCGTCTATCCTTAAGTTTTTTCAAGGAGTATGTAATGGAATAATAAGTGAGAGGTAAAATGTTTCTTTATTCTACAGATAACATCGGGGAAAAGAGATTCTGTGGACGAGCGGTATAGACCGTGTATTTTTGACAGCCTGGACTTGGGATCGAATCCTGCATTGGACCCTTTTTTTAAATAAAAATATTGCTGTAATTGTGCTCAATTCTTGCAAAATTCCAATTACACTATTGGGTAAAAGTAATCAAACGGGGCTCTGTCATATTCGTAAGTGCAAAAGTCGAACTGCGCCTTATCCACTTATGTAAATATGTGGTGCATTTACAGTAAAAGCAGTCGCCAACTACTACCCACAATGATTATCATGGCACGTAAAATGTATATACTAGGGAAAATAATAATAAAAAACAGCCTTAGTGACTTTGACAGACTGAGAACTAAGATCTATAATTTTGTTTGGTCAACAAGTCTGTTAACAAGAGAGTGAAGAGTTCTATAGATGTTCACAATAAGGTTTTGTGGAGAGAACACAAAGGAAGATTGATGTGAAGAGTTTATTTTTAAATTAGGGGAGATAAGAAACATTGGAATTTATATAGTATATGTTGTTCCATAATTATAAGGTTTATTTTATGTGCAAATATTCATTTGCCTTTAGCATGGAAGTTCGAATTAAAGTGGTGGAAGACTCGAGTTGTTTTTATGGACATGAGGAACAAACCTCAATACATCTTTTACTAGATTGTCCTGTTTTTCAAGACTACAGAATCGAAAATAATTTAATAGTAACAGATCCAAATATTTTATTTCCTGTGAAGAAGTGTATATTAAATTCAATAGATTTTTTAGATATATTTTAAATTATATAGCAACAAATATCTTTTAAGAAACTGATAATTTATATTATGCTGATTGTACATATTGCCAGACACTTCTTTATTTTGTATACAGGTCTTTTCTCATTTTTTTCTATCTTTCTCATTGTTAACATCATATGACTATTCTATTCACGGCCTAAAATTATTGTATATATATGTATAGACAAATGTAAAGGCATACATGTATGACAGCGCAAGTGTCCCTAGGGGGGCGCTTCAAATTGAAATAAAATAAAATGTAAGTTCTTCCAGTTTTAACTACTTGACAATATTTCCTTACACAGATTGGGGGAATCTCTAAAATCAGATGGATATATACTAGGGCATACACTGATTCTGGCAGGAATCAAACTTCGCAGAAGTCTATAAATATAATCATTTGATACTTGATCAACATGTTATCTACAAAATAAATTTTGTTGTGATATCTCTTGTCTTTTTTGGTGTTGCAATTTGGGTGGTCAGCAGTGTAATTCCATATCTCAATGCTATTATAAACTCAGCAGTAGTGTTTTGTCATATATATTACAAAAATTCATATTCCGCCGCAACTATTTCTATTTACCTGATTAAAGGAAGCTTTAGGGCAAGTCCTTCTTCAACTAACTAAAACGTATAAACAATGTCTTCTTCTTCTTTCTTATCTCCACTCAATCATATTAGGGTATCAAGTTGTGACCCTTGATGGTGTCTGTTTGACAACCATCATGACTGGGTGAAGTAGAATGCGTCTTCCTTTGTCATCAAGACTGGGAGCACTAATCAGTAGCAGGTCGACTTAGCTCCAAAAGAAATGGCCATCTCTGACATGAGGAACAGATGCCATGTGCAGCGGTCCTAACAAGGAGTACAAACACTTCTCATCCTGTATCCCTGCATTAGGAGCCCTTAAAGGGTACTATCAGCAGGGCCAGCTGATCCCAGGTTTTTTAGCGAGATTGTTACTTCTCCCCCTCCTCCTTTTTCATCCGGGCTTGGGACTGGCTAAGGCGGAGTTATATAAACATTGAATTATAAACAATGTAATGGGAGGGAGACATTGTCTTGTTTATTATGTTTTAGTTAGCCGAAAAGGTTCTTTCCCGAAAGCTTCCTTTAATCAAATGAATGAAGATAGTAACGGCGGTATAAGATTCTTTGAAATTTGTCGGGATCAACAATCCGGTAATAATGAATATATATATATAGTTCACTTTTTTTCCAACAGATGGCGCGCTAAATCATCAGATGTGAGAACACTATACGGCGAAATAATATTTAAAAGTATTTTATCTTATTTTTCGTCTATTATCTTATTTAATTACGCGTTAATATTGTATATATAACTTGTAGGAAATAATAAACAAGTTACTACCATTTTTCATGGAAGTCTATAAGAGATTTGTCAAATTGAGTGCAGAAATTGAAAATTAGAATTTATATAATTTTTCTATATATACTACTGGCCATACATTAAAATTGCTAGCCCAGGAAGAGATTCAAATAGCAAAATGATATTTATTGACAAATATATTATACTAGAAATAAAATATTATTAAAATTTCAAGAAATTTAGAGATATGGATCCTGAGAAATCAGTATCCATAAGAACTATCTTAGTAACAGCACTTTACGCCTAGATATTGAGTCAAACAGTGGTTGGATGGCATAGAGAGGTAAAGCTTTCCATGCAGTTTCAACACGATGCCACAGTTCATCAACAAAAGTGAATAGTGTGTGGGGTGACGAGCTAGTCGCTCGAAAACCATTGATCGAACCTTTTCTATTGTTGACAGATCAGAAAGACTTGCTGGCCAGAGCTGAAGTCAAACATTTGTTGTGGAAGGAAGGTTAGTTCAATATCCGAAACATGTGGTCGCGGATTATCCTGCTGAAACGTAGCGTCCTCAAGCCTCGAATAAAAGGTACTGGCATGGTTCTAAACAAATGAGTATTTTTTTTGTGAACTGTTCAAAGTGCCGGGAATGAGAAAAAGAGGTGACCGAGACGTGTATCTAATGGCATCACACACCATCACCTCAGGTAATGGGTCAGTATGACGATGTTGAATGCACGCTGGCAATGTGTTTTATCTACGATTGCGCTAAGCACGGATGTGGCCATCATGGTGATGCAAACAGGACCTGTATTCGTCTAAAAGCACGACTTACTCCATTCCTGCGATCATGTTCGCCATTGAAGACGCTCCTGTCTGTGATGCAGCATCAAGTGTAGCCGAAGCCATGATCGGAGAGTTGACAATCCACACTACTGAAAATGTCGTCTAACTGTTAATGCCAACACTTTTTTGCAAACGACTCATTTCCTTCACTCGGGGCTCTTGATGTGGTGGTACGATCCACTGAGGTTATGCGAGTAACATGTCGGTCATCTGGGCTGATAGTGAACAGCTGAGATCCAGTACATCGTTCCGTATGACCATCCTGAACCCATCGATTTCATATTGTCGCGGAGATAAATAAAGCAAGGGCAAATTTGGGAATAATTAATTTATTATAAGGGGTATTTATAGGGAGAGAGAGAAAGTACAACTTACCCCGAGTTAAAGTTAATCCTAATGAGGGACGTCAGCTCCCCCCGCCGACCAGATTCCGCGAACCCCTCACACCCGGTGTCCAGGGATGATTGACAGGCGTCCCATGGGGCCTCTCGTGGTTGGAACCGCTGAGCCGCTTGACAATATTCTGCTAACAGTCATGGGAGCATCAATACTGCGGTACGAGTAATCACAATTCTTTAGGCTTTAATTCTAACTCTATCAAATTCATAAACGCGTCAGTAAGCATTTTTCATTCTTAGACGAGGCATTACGAGAACCTTCCACAACGAGGAAACGTTTCAAATCAAATTTCTCTACGAGAAACATTCTAAACAATTTCTTTCTATAAAAATATGTACAATTTCCCATAAGTTAAATATGATCTACATTTTAATTATTAATGAGGTTCATATGAAATTTCTCAATATTATTTTTAGATAATAAAGAAATAAAAAAATGAATCTATATAATAAAATATATTTTAAAATAATTGAATATTTAAATTAATTAAGAAATATATACACTATATTTCGCTACATTTAAAGAGAAAAATAAAATTTTCACCTCGGGAAAATCAAATTAAATAAATCAATTCCAAAAGTTTCTAAAATAAATTACTTGTTTTTGTATGTGCTAATAGGTTTTATTCAATTTCTACTTTTTTAAAGAAGTTAAAAAGAGGAGACGACAAATTAGTATTTTTTATATAAAAAATACTAAAAAAAACTTCATATTGAGAAATAGTTAAATTTAAATTTTTAATCTGTTTCTGTAATTTGTATTCATAGAGTTTGTGGAAGGAATTAGAGCTTTTCATTAAATCCTGGGGTTCTTTAAACTCTAATTAAAGTTTGCTACAACATTTCTTGAATGGAAGTTGGAACTTCCTTTCATTGGACTGCTGGAAGGTTTAAAGGGATTTACCTTTCGCTGGATTTGCTAACTTCATAACTTCTTTACATCTTTTAGAAATAAGAGTCCTAAACGGACCGCCCACATGATCTATTTTAGATAGCGTTCTTTCATCAGAAAATGTTCATGTAAATCATCAGTATGAATACGCTTATTATATTTTTAATATCACCACTTCATTTTGTCTCCTCTCTAATTGTAAATACGCTGCTGTATCACCTCATAAGCATAAATAAATAAATAAATATCACCACATGACCTTTTTTTTAAATATCATTTTTCTTACTTTTTTCACATCTTTTATAATGTGTTTTAAAGTTGTATATAGAAATTTCAAAAGGAATCTCTTTCCCTTATTCAGAATAATCAAATAATATATTGTTGCACCCAGGCTGCGGTTTGGCAGATTCTTCGGTCTTGTTCCTCTCCTCAGACGCGTCTTGCAACTTTCCAGAACGTATTTCAACCATCCTACAAGGTTAAACCAGTCAATAAAAAGACAACTCTATTTTTAGGTGAAATCTAGAATATCTCTTTATTTATCTCGTCAAAGTTTGAAAAAGGTTGGGTAGTCAGTTTATAAAAATACGAATAATTTTATAGTACATAATATTTAATAATAATATTCTCCTTTATTAAAAAATATAAATTTAAATTTGAAATATATGAAAAATAATATTATAAATAATTTTTAAAATACTCATTGGGGGCTTTTGTGGTTATGTTGTATATATGTATGTGTATGTATATACGAGTATCATACTTACATAATATTTATTTTTCTTCTTCTGTATATTCCCCACTTTCACAGGCCTATCTCTCTTGTAATCTCGAGGAGAATCCTCTATAAGACCAGTGTGTCTTAATAACGGCTTGTGTGTGAAATAATTTTTAAAATATGCGCATTAATCATGATGCAACAATATATAGGAAGGGCGTTCGTTCCCGAAAGCTAGAGAATAAACGAGTTTTTAAAAAGATGCTTTTCCTTTGAGGCCTGATATTTTTACTCAAATAATATAAGTGTGTATATTTCTTAATGCTTCTTATATTTTATAAAACTTTGAGAAAGATAGAAATTTGATTTAATTTTAAAAGATTCTTTTACTTTTGTGTATATATATAACTTAAAATTGCGGGGGGATAGTATTTATTTATTTATCAAATCAGACGCGAAATCCCTACAAGGGATGCTTGCGTCAATAACAACACTAAATTCAGATACTATATTACAAAAAAAAAAAAAAATTAAATAATTACAAGATTTGAAAAGATAAGAAAGAGGACATTAAAATCATTCTTGATTTTACATCACAACCAACAAAATAAACAAACCAAAAATATACAAATAGGTAGTAATTAAGGGTTTTTTAACCAAGAGAGAAAATCATAGATATATTTACAGAATTTTCTAAATTCAAAATACGAGTCCCTACTATTTACAAACATAAAAAGATCCTTGCATTCGATGTTTTCCCGGTTTCTGTAGCTCTGGAAGATTGGGCACTCAAGAAGCAGATGACTGGAATCCTGCTTTCTCTTTCCACATAAACATCCCGGATCGTCTATGGCTCCTATTAGGGGATAGTATTAATGTGCCAAAAGAGGCATTCTCTCTTCAATTATCCATTGAAACAATGCATCATTTTAATCGCCCCCAGTAAAAAGAATTTACTATTGATAATGAAGAATGTGCGCCACAGCACCAGTTTTAGAAAATTAAGACACAAAGCCAACCTGTATAACATGATTTCGGGCTTTGTTCTTCATCAGTACAGAGGTAACTTAGATTTCATAACATCCTACCACTGGATACTTATTGGACTGTCAAATTGTCATCGTGAACCCTGGAAAATCAGAATATTGATTTAGAGAGTTGAAATATACTATTGATTGATGTAGCTGTGTATTTCATATGAAAAGTTCGAATATACCTTTACTTGATTAATAATATTTATATCTCCTTTATACGAGGATATGCATATGAACTTTGCATATCACCCTTTTGATTTTATGATTTGATTTTGCTATATACAGTACACTCTCCTATAACGCGAGTTTTTACAACGCGATAAAAAAATTGCGACAAATTTATTTATACAACGCGAATTTTCGTATAACGCGTTATAAAATAAAATGCGGAAATTTCCTTATTGACAACTGTACAATACATTTGCATATAAAATAATATAACATTTAGTTTTGTTTTAGTATATAATTATTTTTCCTATATACTTCATTTTATACAATACATTTTTACATGATATTTGTCACTAACAATTTACCCTAACAACATTCGCGTTACACAAGTTTTATTTCGTACAACGCGAATTCCTATAACCCGATTTCATACAACACGGAACACATTAATCGCGTTATAGGAGAACTTACTGTATATTGACATTTATTCCTTTATCTTTGCGTCACAAATTAGGATTGTTGTTAGAATTTTTGTGAATCGTGTTTAGTTCACTTTATGTGACTAGATAGTCTGTGTATAGAAGGCATTCATTGTTGAACCGGTCTCCACAGATATATTTGCCTAAATTCGATAGGTTTTGAAGATAAGTAAATTTATAATGTATCAGAATCATTTTAATTGATTATTAGATTATTATTTCATATTGATTAGAATGAGATTTTTATTTTTTCAAATAAAATTATTTTTAATAAAAGAAACCCAATGTTAGAAAATAATTTTTTGTAGGGGGGTTTTAAATATTACTCACAAGAATCTATAACGTTTAATACTTTGATAGAATTGCAGGATTATTATATAAATAATAAACATCGAGAGTGTATGATAATCAATAAAACGTGTCTGAGAATAAAAATAATTCATCAGTTTGAGATTTTCTTTTAAATTTATAATTATATTGATATCCATATTATAAATGATATGGTGTGTTTCAGGACACACAAGAACGACTGTGAAAAGAATATTTGTCACATTTGAATACCTATTGGAATGTCAAATTGTCATCGTGACCCCTTGAAAATCAGAATCTTTTATTGGAATGGAGAAGTTTTGTTCTCTTGAGGAAATTATAATTTGAATCTGATTTCTGGTAACATTCCCACAGTATGGTTCAGAATATCCAAAGACGGCTGTCTATGAGGAAGAGACAGTTTCAAGACATTGTCCTCTGTCCGCGTTGGATCATCTGGAAGTTTTCCGCCATGTATGTTGACACCCCCAATCTGTATATATACCAATAAATTCTTACTTTATCTTAATGAAGACATTATTTCTCAATACAAACATGTACACTTCATATAAATGAAAAGAGAGAGCTTGAGATTGAAACTACTTTATTTCAATGTCCATATAAGATTATATAAGGTTAAATACAGAATAAATATAAATATGAATAAATAAGATTATATAAATATATGAAGAAATAGATATAAATATATAAATAATTGACAAATATACATATATAAATATATTTAATTAAAAAGGCATATATTAGTAAAATAAATGATATTTTGATCCAATATATGCCTTTTTAATTAAAGATTTATTTATGGATTGCTCTATTTTCAATATAAATATATACAAGTCGTAATTGGTGGCGTCCACCGCGGAAAAGACTCCGCTACCGGTGGACTGCGAGAGAGAGAGAGATTGAGATTGAAACTGATTTATTACAATGTACATATAAAATTATATAGGGTTAATTATATAGAGAGGGAAAAAAGTATAGAACAAAATAATTACAAATCGTTTGTATCAGACGAATACCACTGGGTGTCGTCTCGTTCAATGTCGCATTCTGCCCTGAAGTCGGACAGCATCTTGCCTAGGTCGGAGTCCTTGTCCCCGACATGGGCGATTGCCTTGTCAAGGAAATTCTTCAGAGCAGAGATCTGCTCGGACGAGAGATACTCGAGAACGTCCTCCCTCTTAGTTAGGGATTCAACAGCAAATTCAATTCGAGAGAGAGAGAAGATATTTAAGGTATAAAGATTCTATGAAGATCATTTGTTGGGGGGGGGGGGGGTTGGAAGTTGATTCAGAGAAAAGCACAGCCACATCAACCTTTAGTTTAAATCCCGATGTGTCAATGAGTTCCTGTCAATCTCTTCAGGGCAAAGAATGACAGGGGGATGAAGAGAATGACAGGAAGTCATTGAAACGTCGGGAGTTAAAATAAACTATTGGTTGATATAAAATGAAAGGATTTAAAAACACGAATGTTTCTTTTATACATAATACAAACTTCTACTGCCCTTACTGCAATGAAAAAATATATTGGGAAGGCTTGGCTCATCAGTGGTGAACCCTCCCAGCGGTTTTGCCAAATTTAATCCACCAGACCGCTTCTCAGAGCTCTAATACTGTATTGGACGATTATGCTTATATATGCAGCACTGAAGGATTGAATCTCAGAAATGGTTTTCAAGAAAACTATGGACATAAGCTTATAGGACAGTAGAATTACATTCAAATATTTGCATCGAGGAATGCTCTTCCGCAAACAATAAAGACAAGGTCACCACTGATGAGCCAAGCCCTCCCAATATATTTTTTCATTGCAGTAAGAGCAGTAGAAATTTGTATTATGTATAAAAGAAACATTCGAGCTTTTGAATATCATTTTATATTTATAGATGGCGCGTTATTGCTTTGTATTGGTTGATATAGCTGTGTTTTTCATATAAAAAGTTCGAATATACATTCACTTTATTAATACTATTTATATCTGCTCTATATATTGAACTTTGCATATCTCTCTTTTAGATTTAACATTTTGTTTTGCTATATATATTGACATTTATTCCTTTATCGTTGCACCTCAAATTATAATTGTTTTTAGAATCTTTGTAGCTCGTGTTTAGCTTCACTTTATATGACTAGATAGTCTGCGTATAGAAGGCATTCGTTGTTAAACCGGTTTCCACAGATATATTTGCCTAAATTTGATGGGTTTTGAAGATAAAAGGTAAGCTTATATTGTATCAGAATTATTTTAATCAAATATTAGATCATTATTTCTAATATACACTCTCATGAACAAAACTTAAGGAAGTTGTACCTTTTAGCATGTATATCCGTATTCAGACAATAACATAGAAAGATATTTAATACACAGTGACTTTTATTGAAGACACACGAGATAACCAAGTGTGAACAAAATTACATCTGTATTAGTAAATTAAATTTAATTGCCATCTATCGTTAAAAATTTACACAAATAAATTTAGTGGCAATGCGTTTCTTTTA
Source organism: Cordylochernes scorpioides (assembly GCA_030710605.1). Classification (NCBI taxonomy): domain Eukaryota; kingdom Metazoa; phylum Arthropoda; class Arachnida; order Pseudoscorpiones; family Chernetidae; genus Cordylochernes; species Cordylochernes scorpioides. Next base: position 13,999,049 of record CP092863.1, read on the forward strand.
AATATCATAAAATTTTATCTCTACAGACCTTAGAAGGAGACAGACATCTGTCTCCTTCCTAAAAAAAGACAACCGGCGACAAAGAGGGCTTTCCACTTCTTTAACTTTTGTCCATGAGTATATATAAGAATTGAGCTAACCGAATTGTATCTCCACTTCAAATAATATTGCTTAATATAAAAAGGGGTAAAACGAATATTTATATCTTAATTTTTAGAAAGAGAGAGAATGAATATATTTATAAATTTATATTTTAAATAAATAGTGATATTCCCACACATTCTTTAATTTTATATTTCTTTCTCAAAATCTATTCATAAATATATTTTGGATAATATACATTTGAGCAATGAAATATTATGAACATAAATTTATATATATTTATAATCGATGAAAATTAGAAATGCAATTTTTAACACTACCTTTTGATATGTTTATGCATCAAATTACGAAACTATTTTAGACGCGTAATTTTTTTTTTTAAATAAAACAATTTCTACTGCCCTTACTGCATTGGAAAAATTAAAGAGAGGGCCTGGCTCATCAGTGGTGAACCCTCCCAGCGGTTTCGCCAGTTTACCACTGATGAGCCAGGCCCTCCCTTTAATTTTTCCAATGCAGTAAGGGCAGTAGAAATTGTTTTATTTTAAAAAGAATATTACGCGTCTAAAATAGTTTCGTACTTAGATAACAGATGGCGCGCGAGTGCATCGTAATATAATACTTTATATATAACATAAAGTTTCGGGATGATTATATTCATGAACTAAAAGAGACATTTATCCTTTTACTTATTTATCAATAAGATGTACTGTTTATCATCCTAGTAAAAACTATACTTTTGATGATAAAGAATCAGTCACAACACTAGTTGATAAATTCAGACAAAAAGTCAACCTGTATATGAAGGTTTTGGGCTTTGCCCTTCATCAGTACAGAGGAGTCTTCGATTTGATAACATACTACGAGAAAGGTTATGAAATCAGTCTAATTTACCAATCAGGTGTTTAAAGTATTGTGGCTCATTCTTCATCATGAATAGTAATTGTTTTATTATAGTGATGAACAGTGAATGGTTCTTATAAATATAAAATAAAAGAACTTAAAAGCGCGAATATTTCTTTTATACATAATACAAACTTCTACTGTCCTTACTGCGATGAAAAAAATATATTGGGAGGGCTTGGCTCATCAGTGGTGAACCCTCCCAGCGGTTTCGCCAATTTAATCCACCAGACCGCTTCTAAGAGCTCTAATACTGTATTGGATCATTCTGCTTTTATATACTACACTGAAGGATGGAATCTTAGAAATGGTTTTCAAGTAAACTATGGACATAAGCTTATAGGACAGTAGCATTACATTCAAATGCGCTTTTAAATCCTTTTATTTTATATGTATAGATGGCGCGTTATTGCTATGTGTTAGTGAATAGTTCTGTTGCATAATTAAAGGGATAGGTGCCTCTTCAAGTACGTACACATATATATTGTTTTGAAAATATAGCAATCCATATTTAAATCATTAGATAATAAAAAGGCATTTATTGGATTGAATAAAAGATGAATGTCAAATCTTTATCAAAACATTACATTTTTAATAAACATACTCAGCGCCGCATAGTGTTATAATATCACAAGTTGATATAATTTCAAAAATATAAAGTAGGTGGGGGAAATTTGTGCATGCAAAAATATTATAAAAGTTACAATCAGAATAATGAGGTATATCCTATATTTTAAAATATAGGATAGACCTCATTATTTTTTCTCCATTAATATTTTAAGATATTTAACTTATTCTGAATATGTAACTTTTATAATAAATTTTGAATGCACAAATTTCCCCCAACTACTTTGTATTTTAAAAATTATATCAACTGTGATATTGTAACACTATGCGGCGTTGAGTATGTTTATTTAAAAATGTAATGCCATGATAAAGGCTTGACGTTCAGCCAACCGAAATATTAGCAAATAAATCTTTTATTCAATCCAGTATATGTATTTTTATTATCTAACACATATATATATATATATTAAAATAAAGAAGGCATCTCCTGACCACGAGCACATGTGCCTTTTAGATGGCAGAGCACCATATAGTGGAGCAAAAATAAACTAAACGTTTATTTAGCTTGCTCGTGATATTTGGCCAACTCAATTTCTTGATAAATCAAGAAAAGCCATCCACGAACGCGTTTCGTGCTGTTGGCGCTCGTCAGCGTGGAGTAGGCTGTAACCACTGCGACCAAAAAGATTTTTGGTCCCAATGGCTTCTTTAGAAATCAAGAAATGGGTATTTAAGGCCAAATTTGCGTAAAGACGCTTAACACATGAAAAAAAAAACAATAGAAAAAAAAAAGATAAGTGGGTCAGGTGTTGATATTAAAATAAAGAAGTCATCTACAGACCACGAAAACATGTACTTTTTAGATATACATATATAGATGGACATTTTGTCGCGAGGATATTGATCAATAAAAGCCTAATTATTAAAAATAAACGTCAAAAATAGACGCCATCTATTGACCGGCCCCGCAAACTAGTGGCCTCGGGTCAGTGAAAAGGCCACAACACTAATTTTGGCAAACTGAGAAGCATGGATGCTTTTCTAGGTGGACGTTTCTCAGTTTCCCGAAGTTGGTGTTGTGACTTTGTCACCGACCCGAAGCCGCTAGTTTGCGGCGAAGGTCAATAGATGACGTATAGTTTTGACGTTTATTTTGAAGGGAGAGGCGCTCTATGCTTTTATGTATACAAATAGAATATTTTCCTCAGAAATATATAGAACCATAAAGCACGAATATTTATTTTAAATTCATTCAGTAAGGATAGAAGCAGTTTGTTTTTCAATCGAATTTTAAAGAAACATTTGTGCCTCATGCTTCTATTTATTGTGTATGGATGGCGCGTTATTATCTTGTTATTTAAAAGCTATTCCTAAATACCTTATGCTTCTAGTAAAGAAATTGAAAGATGAAGGACAGGGCTCATCAATAGTGAACCCTTCTCATCCAATCTTTATTAAATCCATTATATAATCTCTGTGTGTAGAGAAATACTTTTTTATATCTATATATATAAAAATCAATGTTTGTATGTTTATATGTTTGTATGTATGTTTGTTTGTATGTCCGGTATACAAATTCGCAGTAGTTCACTAATTCAAACCAAGATTTCCATACATGGGTAAATGAATACGGGGAGGACGATAGGCTATTTAAAAATATATATAAATAAATTATTAAAACTATATATTCAAATTATTCTACTTAGCTCACGAACAGCGTCCTCTATCAAAGTTTAGATTAAATTATGCTGATGCAAACAAATAGATAATGCTAATAACAAACAATTATTTTAAAAATTCTTATCTAAATATATATCACGGGTCAATTCCGGGGCGAAGCCCGGGTCACCCGTCTAGTTATATATATTTAAAAGGAGAAATAGCGTTAGAATTATATCTTTAATTTTCAACGATAAATGCTCTAAAAGAAATCGGTGGACGAGTGATTAAACCCTCGATTCCCGACTGCCATGAACCGGGATCTAATCCCGCGTTGGATACTTTGTTTTAATATGTGAATTACCTTCACATATATTATTCTTTGTTGTAAACATCATAAGCTAGGTTGTTCCTTTTGAGCGGTACCTAGTAAAGTAATTTTGGAAACAGATTCTCTAAATTGATAATGATGTATAAGATATGTGAAAATCCTATAAAATGTTATGTTATACAGATCCCCACACGTATTGAAGAATAAGTCATGAAAGAAACTTCATTTGTAGTATAAAAAAGCGGTTAGAACCTTTTTTTAAATAAAGAAAATCAATTCAAAAACAACAACTTTTTAACTCTTCTTTGCATAGATCAGAATGAAAAACAATTCTCTAATGTGTGTGTGATGACATAATCTTTACAGATGTGAAAAATTCGATCTATAATATTGAGTGAAAGATCTTTAAATCGAAAATTCAAACTGCTATTAACTCACAGCAAGTTCCCGGGGGTAAAATCAAATACCAGGGCTTTGAACCAATAAATTGAATTTAGCTTGCCAATGCCAGGACTAACCAAAAAGAGATAGTTTTAAACCAATAAAATTTCAGGAATGCAACAATAAACCAAATAGACCAGTTCAAGAATGCTTTAACAAAATAAAAATCTCCCACTGTGTGGTTATAATAGTATCCAGGTGCCTTATAATTAATTCTATTGGAATTAAATAATCGAAAAGGGAAATAAGTTAAGAACAGGAAAGATATTTCAGGAAGCGACCGAAAAATCCTTCACTTTCCAATTCCAACAACAAAAAAATTGAAACAAAATTATTTTCACATTCTTCTTTGAATTAGATATAGCTGCTACGCTAAAAAAACGAAGATAAAAATAATTTCCTGTATATAAAGGAATTTTACAAAGCTATTTCTCTTTTTAAAAATATATTTTTATCTTTTTTCTTTAAAAATTTCCATTGGAATCGATTCATATATATTTTTAATAGTTTTGTTAGGAGAGAAAGAAAGTGGAAATATTTTCAAACTTTCAAACTACAAGATTGATTTTTTCAGACTTTCATATTTTTAACCTGAGAAGTAAGGAAATCTTAATGAGGTGTAAATAGAAAGGGAGTTGTAAATTGATGAGCCGAACTGAATACTTGTCGAGGTATTTGCTTTAATAGATTGGTTGCTATCCCTGTGTATAGAAACAGTCATTAAAGATGAATTTTGAAAGTTTCAAATTAACGATGGAGATAACCATTATATTTATTTTAAACGGAAATATGGACAGTGAAACTGACTCTACCAAATTAAAAAGAAGAAATAATTACGTGTTATAAAGTTTTACTTTAAAAAAATAGACACCTCGACTAGAGTTTCATTTTCTCATTTAAAATTTATTCAAATGGCCGAAGTGTCTTTTATTTTTAAAAAATAAAGAAAATAAAACTTTAACTGGAAATTCTGGAAATTCCAAAGACCATATTTATTGGTATTGACAAAGATTTGTCATGAGTAGCTGGAGAAATATCTGACAAAATATCATTAAGAAATATTTTGACTCGAACTATATATTCTTGAGGAAATTGTAAAACTATTCCTAGATGTCCTGGGCACCGAGATTCTGAAATGAGTAATTTCTGCAATGAATACTTGGGATCTCTCACCAAGCTTGTCTCATAGTAATTCTTCATACTGGAACTGTACCTCCACATGGTATTGTTGTTGTTGAGAATTTACAGAATAGTTAGCCTCTTCTTCAGGAAAATTAAAATCTTCTATTCTTCTCAGTGGCACTAGGTTAAACTCTTTATGGTAGTCAATATTTTGACGATCCATTTTTAGATCGTTTTAGATGATAAAACTTTAACTAGCCGAAGTGTATATTTTTTATAAGAAGAGAAAATAAAACTTTAACTGTGTGTGTGTGTGGCCGGAATGTCTATTTTTTAAAATAAAGAAAATAAAACTTTAACTGGAAATTCTGGAAATTCCATTAAGATCATATTTATTGGTATTGACAAACATTTGTCATGAGTAGCTGGAGAAATATCTGACAAAATATCATTAAGAAATATTTTGACTCGAACTATATATTCTTGAGGAAATTGTAAAACTATTCCTAGATGATTAAATTGAGAAAATGACACTTTAACTGTCCAAAGTGTCTTATTTTCTAAAAGAACTATAAATACCGGCTAGGCCGCCTCTATTTTCATGATAAAATCTTACATTGTAATTTCTCCTGAAGATAGAAGCTGCCTAGTCGGTATTCCTATTTCTATGAAAGATAGACACTTCGGCTAGTTAGAGTATTTTATTTTTCTCAACGAACAATTTTTAACATCTTACCAAATGCTTTATTTTTATTTTCTTCTCCTGACGAAGACAAAAGGTTTTTGTCGAAACGTTGAGAAAAATAAAAAAAACTCAAAAACTAAAAAACTCTATATGTATATTTATCAATAATTTTATATATTTAGATCTATTTATTCATGTATTTATCATTATATAATGATATCCCATCCCTGGACAATTTTATTTTTCCGTTCATTATTCCTCTTCATAATTCACCCTTCCATACCTCATCCAAAAAGGTTAGAAATAGTCAATATTTCACCTTGAAATAAATTTTGATTGTTCATTGAAAAGAAACTCATGCGGTGTAACTTCAAGTGTTGTTTTACAATCACAAGCCGCAGTGTATTATATTATATAATCATATTTATATTTATTTTGTATTTAACCTTATATAATCTTATATGCACATTCTAATAAATCGTTTTCAATATCTAACTGGCCGAAGTGCCTATCTTTCATAGAAAAATTATAATTTCTATTAATTGAATATATATTTTTTTCAAATCCTTTCACTTAATAACGTTTTTCAAGGTAAAAGTTTAATTAAAGTTGTTTTGTGGTATGTGTGTGTAGGGATTAAAGTATATTTGTCATTTGTTTGTGAAATATTAATTTTATTAGGTTTTCATTATTTGCAATACTTATGTACCTAGATTAAGTTCGTTACAAACAGAATGTCTTCACAAAATATTAACGTAGACAATTAGGAAAGACAAACTTAAGGCTGATGCAGTAATTTATTCAAGGCACAAGAGAGATATTTATAACGCAGGTTCCTCGGCACACACTAAAACTGATAAAATACAAGAGAAGCAAGAGGGAAGTTTACGCAGAGTAATAAAATATATATATATATATATACAAATACAATATACAAATAAAATTATAGACACTTTTTTTATGAAAAAGGCATCTCCTTATCGTGCAAATGAAAGTTGCTTATGACTTGCGCCATCTAACGGAATAAATATCAACTATTTTCGTTGATTTTTATTTATTCCAGAATTGGCCAAATACCCGTGGTTAGCTTTTCTTGATTAATCAAGAATGGGTATTTGGCCAATTCTGGAATAACTAAAAATCAACGAAAATAGTTGATATTTATTCCGGTAGATGGCGCAAGCCATCAGCAACTTTCAGTTGCACGATAAGGAGATGCCTTTTTCATAATTTATGCACCTTATCCCAGTACAATGTCACATTTGTACTATTTTTTCACTTTTTTTTTGTTTCAATATTATAGAAATGTTAAGACTCTTTATTTTAGTAAAAAAGAAGCTTTGTACAGAGGCGATATCCTAGCCAATGAAGATCTTCCAAGACGCATTAATTGCTAGTTGAAAACTTTATTTCAGTAAAAAAAACCAGATTTTTCTTATCAGAAAAGATATTTCTTCACTTCTATTAATATCTTTGCATGGATAGAAGCGGTAAATAAGTTACAAGATAAAATATAAATGCCTTTTATTTGATATATTCTTGTTACGGAATTCAAGAGAAAAAAAAAACAATGTTAGAATCTATCACTAAATAAATTGGTAATTTTAGATATTTATATATAAATACAGTCTAGGTTTTTCAGAGACAAAAAGGTACTACGTCTCTTTTAGTAATCTTCTTTTTCATTGTTTACGATAATTTTAGCTTTATGCTGTGTTGTGAACCAGCGGAGTAGTAAAAACAATCAAAAAGAAATGGAAATTCTATATCTGTAACACAGAATTAAATAGAATATGTTGACTGTGTTCAAATAAATATAAATTAAGCACTCAAAATTATATAATATTTTAATTATTAGGAGGAATTCTATACCAAATCATATCCTACTATCATTTTTTTTTTGCTAATCCCTAGTATACGTGGTACAGGCCATGATATTCATGGTGGGTAGTTAGCGACTGCTTTTACTGTAAGTGCACCACATGTCTACACATGTGAAAAGCAGTTCGACTTTGCACTTACAAATGTGCCAGAGCCCCGTTTTGTTACTTGCACTCACTGGTGGGGTTGGACTTTTGGAAGAATTGGAGGCCATTGGAGCATTTTTTTAAATCAGAAAATAGTGCCCAATGCGGGAATCGAACCCGGGTCGTAGTGGTCGAAAACCAACGGTTTAGACCATCCTTCCACCGACCCCCCATCCTACTATCTAAAATACTTAAGTTACAAATACAACTGATATTAAAATCAAATGTTAAGATACAAATTTTAAATTTGTTTTCAAACGGATATCTTTTATTAAAAATAAGTACCTAAAAATTTATTTCATCAATCTAAACTCAGCATTAAAAATAATTAAAATGTATAAACTTATTTCGAATATACACGAAAAGGAGGAAGAATATAGCTTCAAGAAAAAGAGGTCAATTTGTAAGCATTGTAATATCAATCAGTTTTATAACACTTACAATGGTCTCTCTCTTTCATGATGATTAATATCATAATAGATTTTTTAATTATAAGGTAATAACGCACCATCTATATATATGAAACGAAAGCATTAAAACACGAATGATTTTTACACATAACCACTGATGAGCAAAGCTCTTCAAATATTTTTTTCATTGCAGTAAGGAAAGTAGAAGTTTTTTTTGTATGTGTAAAAGAAACCTTTGTAATTCAATTATTTCATTTCTTATATTAATAGGCTTTGTTGGAAGTCTTGAAGCAATAAATCCCAATCCTTTAAAAAGAAGTGACTTCAGTTCGAGGAAGATTCTAGAAAAGGTTGATTACCTACAATGCCTCATCTAAGACGTCTCAGACATGTTCTATCGAATAGTTATTATAAGATAAAGAGATATCAGAATTAATTGTTAGAAAATCTCTCTAAAGAGATTCTAGAAAATTCAATTGCTAAAATTTAAAGAATTGTCATAAGTAAATGATATTCAATTTCGGCATCCAATATCTTCAGATTTTGTTTGGTCTTTTTTTTTATTTGAAATGATTTCTTTGGGCAAAAGCAATGGTATATAAATATTGTTTAAATAATATCATTTAATGACGAATAATCCTTATGAACGTCGAATATATATTTGTGCAAATTCAAATTTCTACATCTTGTTCAAGGTAATAATAATCATTTAACTTATTGGATCGAATGTTTTCCAAATGCTTACCGAATAATGAGTGCGAATACCAGCCCAAATAAGGATAGCGAATGTTCTCCAACCATTTATTAATCCTAGCAAGGCTACGGTAAGACAAATGTGCCTGAATTGATTATTATTGTGAATGTCTAATCTTTTAAAGGATGCCCATTACTTTTGCTGGGGCAGTCATCAATTCTCATAATATGATTGGAATCTTCTTTTCTGTCTAATGAAAACGCCATCTTCGACGCCCCAAATTCACACGATGCTGTTTGTTCGAAGTCCGTTCGCGTGTCATTTAAATGTATTTTCGGCCGAATAGATAAATTGAATTATTCGAATAGGTATTCATCGCAACTAACAGCGTTCTGATTATCCTTGATCTGAAGCTCTAATAGAGGTCAGTATTTTGCCTGTATTTTCAAACTGGCTGCCAAGTTTAATTGATTATAGAATAAGGATACATTTTTTAGACATGAGTTATTTGAAGTTATCGCGAAGCTTTAATTGAGGGAATTTTAAAATAGCGGAAATATCAATTGTGGGTGAAAAGCTCCAGAGATAGGATTTTGTATGAATCTTTTATTAACTCAGAAAAATCATGCTTTGGAGCCCTGCTACAAGTAAATCATTGAGTAACTAGATTACGCTTATTTTCAGCGTCTATTTTGATGGGAGAAGCGAACTTTAATTTTATAGATCAATTTCCTCCCGAAAAATATTCCATCTATAATTTTGTTAACGATTTGGCCTAGCCACTCTACTAGCTTGTGATGATTTCACTTGATCCCTTGTGGATCTCATAAAAAAGGTTCGCCCTGGGCTAAAGAGGGCCATTGGACCGAAAAAATGGTCTCTTGGTGGACGCTTCTCAGTTTGCCAAAGCTGGTGTTGTGGCTTTGTCACCGACTTGAGTCCGCTAGTTTTCGGAGACGGTCAATAAATTGCGCCTAGGTTCAGGGTATATTTTGACGGGAAATGCGATCTTTATTTTTATATAACGTCATGATTATATGAAAAAAGGTAGAAAGTGAAAAATTCTACTGGGATCAGAGGAATAAATTAAAATAAATTCATTTTTGAGCGTGCAACTGAAATTTGTTGATGGTTGCGTTATCTGTCGATATAAATATCAACTAATAGTTGATTTTTAATTATTCCATAATTGGCCAAATACATAGTTAGTGATGTTATAATTAGCCTGAAATACCCCTGTGGAAGGGCTCCAAGAGAAGAGAGGTCCAGAAGCTTGAGTTTATAAAATATTCATACATGAAACTTATCCCTGGATGTTTTTTACCCAAATGATATTATGTACAAGGTATTATATTATTCACAATAGCAGGATTATCAATTCAATACAATATTGTTTTAGGGACAAGTTTATCGTCACTTGGATAAATTACGACGCCTCCAGCACAAGCAATAATCGATGCTAATTCAGTTAGGAACAAGTTTCACACCGCAACAAAAGTTCTTAAACACAGAAAACAATATAGACATATAGTAACTGAGATTAGAACTGAATCTAGGAAAACAGCCTATAACCAATGCCTAACTGTAAATTATACTATATGTATTAATTTAATAATTAAACAGGTTTCTGGAGATGAGTTTATCTTTATTTTATTGAAGTAGACTCAAGCTTTCGGGCATCTCTGTCCTTCTACAGGAGAACATACATGATGAATAAAGCACCACTTGATGCCAACTATTACAAAATCTATACATATATATATATGGAGAATTTGCCGGGAGGAAATTAATCCATAGAAGCAATGTGGCCTCTACCAAAGAGGTGTTTTGCTGGCAATGTGGCTGGGCCAAATCTATTGGCAAAACATAGATGGAAAATTTGCCGGGAGGAAATTAATTCATAGAAGCAATAGGCGCTTCTCCCCTCAAAATAAACGTCAGAATCTGATGCCATCTATTGACCGTCGCCGCAACTAGCGGCATCGGTATGGTGACAAAGCCACAAATACAAACTTTGGCAAACTGATAAGCGTCCACCTAGAGACCATGGTTTCGGGCTAATGGCCCTCGTCAGTCTATATATATATATATTCGGATATTTTTGCATATTGGTTTTAGTCAGAATATGCAAAACAATATGCAAACGTTATTCGAAAAAATATATGAGTATATAGATTTTTTAATAGTTGGCATCAGGCGGCGTTTTATTCATTTATTCATGTTCTCGTGTAGAAGGGCAGAGATGCCCAAAGCTTGACACTGAATTAATAAAATGAAAAGAAACTTATACTAGATGTATGTCAATTGCGATATATTATTATAAGATGTATGTAGTATATTTTAAACTGTAATATAATAACATTGTGTTAGTATAGTTCACATATCTTCTAATTAGTTAGAGCAAATACTTTATAAGATCATACATACCCTCCTATTAAAATGTACGCTGCTTCTATTTGCTACCACCCCCCATATTTTGTATGATATGCTATATCTTTATGAATATAACCTGTATCATCCTTATTTGTAGTTAACTCAAAACGATGACGTGAAAATAAAAACAGCAAAAGAGTGGTCAGATTGGGACAGCTACGTGGGTAATCCAAAGACATGACATACCCCAGAAGGGCCCCCTTCCGAGGCTTTTTATAGACAATTGACAATTAAAATAATTGTAATGACATCTTGTCAATACATGCAGAGTGCACAGTTTGCACTATTTAAAAAGCATAATATGCATTATATACACTATGTACAATGAATATGGCGCCTCTGCCAGCGCTGCAGAGTTTGGTGGAGAATCGCCAGTGGGTCTCCAGCGACACCACTTTTTATAGATGACCGCCCCCCGGGGTAAAGAGAACAGTTTTGGCTCAGTGGGTGATACAGTGTGTCCATCTACGCAGGCCGCTTCTGGCTCTCTCTCCTTGTCTCGGTGTTAGAACAGTAGACCTGTTTAAGTCGGCAGGATCATTTATAGAAATATGACATGTATGTAGTAAATTAAAAATGCGCGCTCTAATATTTATAGAATGTACATATTATTATATCTCCGCCTTTGCCGGTCCCAAGCCCGGATGAAAAAGGAGGAGGGGGAGCAGTAACAAGCTCACTAAAAAACCTGGGCTCTGCTGGCCCGGCTGATAGTACCCTGTAAGGGCTCCTAATCCTGGAATACAGGATGAGCAGCGTTTGTACTCCATGTTAGGAGCGGCTGCACAATGCGTCTGTTCCTCATGTCAGAGGTGGCCATTTATTTTGGAACAAAGTCGGCCTGCAACTGAGTAGTGCTTCTAGTCTTAATGACAGAGAAAGACGCAATCTACTTCACCCCCAGTGTGGAGGTAAGAAAGAAGAAGAGACATATTATTATCTTTCCGTTTATAGTGATTATTAACTTATGGTCTTTCTCCTTCTCTCAAACCTTTTTTCGATATAGTTATTTATATAGACAAAAGAATTGCTATAAATTATTAAATAAAAACAAACGATAGCAATGCGTCTCTTTATACATAAAATTTAATATGCTAGCTTTCGGATCTTATCGATCCTTCAACAGGCCAAGCTGTAAATTGAGAGAAAGAATATATATATAAATGTACAATATTATTTATATACAACTAATGAAGATAGAGAATAAAATATAAAATAAAATAAATATAAACACATTTCACGAGTTCACGTTTTCTCGTGGCCAGGGTGATGTTGTTACATCTTTGTCCAAAGCTCAGTTTGTTTACTTTTCATAGTCAATTGGTCCTTCCATTCCAATAGAAAAAACAGCCCGGCCATTGGAATGGAAGGACCAATTGACTATGAAAAGTAAACAAACTGAGCTTTGGACAAAGATGAAACAACATCAGCCTGGCCACGAGAAAACGTGAACTCGTGAAATGTGTTTATATTTATTTTATTTTATATTTTATTCTCTATCTTCGTTAGTTGTATATAAATAATATTGTACATTTATATATATATTCTTTCTCTCAATTTACAGCTTGGCCTGTTGAAGGATCGATAAGATCCGAAAGCTAGCATATTAAATTTTATGTATAAAGAGACGCATTGCTATCGTTTGTTTTTATTTAATAGTTATTTATATTTTAAAATTCAAATATAAACGCCAAATATGTTCAGAATTTCTGTTCTATGATATCCTCGATAATATATTTTGTTCGGGAGAAAAATATGAATTTATGAATATAAATTACATATATAGAACATTCTAAAATATTATTTTTGAATATATGAGATATCTTTTTATTTCTCATTAAATATTAAAACATATGGAGAATTTTATATTTATTTTCTATATCGAAAAAGTTAAAATTTAAAATACATCTTGTATATACATACAGAGTTGTGTATTCTCTTATCATAACCTCTAAGATAAGTGTCTGGACATCTGCCCTATGGTAAAATAGAGTTGAAATTTCTTTGTCTTGTTTTTACATCCGCTCATTATGTATATAAATGTGATCATTTAAATTATTTACCGCAGATTTATTTATAAAATAGACAACTTTCTACTTTCCATAATACAGATAACGAATATTTACAAGGTAATAAGACCTAATCCAAATTAATTAATAGTGTGTGATGTTTTCGGTAACAACGCTGTTAATGAAATGTCACACACTATTTATTTAGATTTGGTCTTATTTTCTTTTGTAGCTATAATCTATAATCCAAACTGTGCTTTATCATGAACAAATATTAGAAAGTTCTGGGTCATCAATGGTGAATTTTCCAATAGGTTTCATGAATTCAAGCGCGGCTTGGCCAGTTCAAATCAATATTTAATGAACATTGGTAAAATAGCTAACCACCACACAGCTCTTCTTCTTCTTTCTTATCTCTGGGTAGTTAGCGACTGCTTTTACTGTAAGTGCACCACATATCTGCACATGTGAAAAGCAGTTCGACTTTGAACTTACCAATGTGCCAGAGCCCCGTTTGGTTACTTGCACTCGCTGGTGAGGTTGGACTTTTGCAAGAATCGGGGGCCATTGGAGCATTTTTTTATATCAGGAAAAAAAACCTGCCCAATGCAGGAATCGAACCCGGGTCGTAGCGGTCGAAAACCAATGGTTTAGACCACACAGCTGGGAGGGTTAAATAATGAGAGATATGAGACAGGCCTTTACCATAAATGTTCATAACTTTAAAGACAGGAGTAAGTTGTTTAATTTGCAAAAAGGAAAATAATTCACTTTGAAAGATTCAATTATCACATACAGATCTCACGCACTAATTCTATATAATAATAAAAAGACGGCTTCCGTAGATAAGTTTCTTGCTTTATTCTATATATTCCCAAAGCCTCCGAGTATTACAGACCTTCTAAGAAGTTTATAATATGAGTATATTTGTCATCTACTCCTTTAGAAGGGTTTATAATACCCGAAAGCTTGAGATAATATAGGATAAAGCAATAAACATATCCCAGAAATTTATTATTATTATTATTTATATTTCAGAATATTTTATATATATTTTACCACAATTCTATATATATAAGTTATAAATGTATCAGCTGAGTTAGAACAACTTGTATTACAGGCTGTCTGTTCGTGAGCTATATTCTCTAGACTTCACAAGACCTATTTGTCAGCAAGGTACTAAATGACCGAAATATACACGCGACAGCCTCAATTTTGTTGACATGTGGGACATTTATTTATTATGTTAAAAATAGAAGAGAGTTCTAATCATTTATGAAAAATGAGAACCTGAGGCATCTTAAATATAACCTCAGAGTTAAATAACGTTTTGATCGTTGATATATACGTATGAATAAAATTATGTACCAAAAGTGGCATCTCTCCCTTTATTTTTGCATTAGAACAATGGCATTACGCTTATTGCTCTAGTAAAAAAACTTTACTAATGGTGATATGAAAGTAAAGGTTTTTTACTAGGGCAATAAACGTAATTCATTGTATCAATCCACATGTTTTATACCTAAAGTGGTACCTCTCCAGTTGAAAATGCCTTAAAACAATGCTTTTCGTTTAATCACCTAAGTACAGAACGTTAAGGTGGTAATGAAATGGAATTTAATCTATTGATTACTAGGGCTTCCAGAATTAGAAGTTTTTGTTTACTGTGTATATGGGAGCAATGTACTGGAGGGTTTCTATTAGGGGAAAGGAATGGTCGGTATTTCTGATATGATGATAAACATATTGTGATCTATAATACAATATAATATAATGCGGCTTATGACTGCAAAACGACATTTGAAATACTATCCCGCATGTGTTTCTTTTCAACGAAAAATCAAAATTTACCCCAAGGAGAAATAACGATTATTTCTAACCTTTTGGATGAGGTATGAAAGGGTGAATTGTTAAGAGTTATTTCTCTTTTTGGGGTAAATTTTGATTTTTTGTTGAAAAGAAACACATGCGGGATAGTATTTCAAATGTCGTTTTGCATTTTATAGTGCGATTTATTGTCATGGTTTATTATGTTTCTATTATGTTCTCTAATGATTCAACACTTTTAATTCAACATTTTTTTTTTCAAATCCAAACAAGTCTATTTTCTCAATTTAACAGAAAATGCTGATTTCTCAGGGTGATGAATTGAAGAAGTTGGACTGTAAATCCTTTAATAATTTTGACATTCATTTCTAAGTAAAAGTTTGTCATAGCAAGAGTCATACAAAGAAATACAGTAGAACCTCTCTAAAGGACACTTAGTTGTAAAGCAAAAGTGTCCTTTAGAGAGAGGTGACTTCTTACCAAAGAGTTACTAATTAGTAAAATGGTAATTCTGGTGATGAAACTGTTCTTTGTATAGAGAGGGTATCTGCTCTAATGAAAGCCTGATTAGCCTAACTAGGTTTCCATTTTTCAAGATAGTCCAAAAGACACCCATAAAATTTGAACCCTTGAAATATAAGCCTCAATTCTCCCAGTCTCTTCCACATGCCTAACTTCGGTATCTTTGTATGATATATATATATAATAAATGGGTTTGTTGTTTGGATGGTCCGGGCTATTGATTTTAGTAAGAGAGGATGTCTTAATATATTGTCTATATAGGGAGAATTTTGAACCAAGTTTTAACGCCATATTTTGAAGTGTTTGGTCTATGGAGACGCTTTCGTGGGAATGGAGTAAATAACTGGTTGAATGATATACAGGAGTGATGCTAGTGAGGTTTGGATCATAGAAATGTCTTAGTATGAAGAAATTTGGATAGTCAGATGATATGAGATGGTGTATTACATCAAAACAATGGAAACAAACATAAAATGAAATAGACCAACTTACATAATCTGACTATCGAAATTCCTTTTAATAATTATATATAATTACTTCATAAGACATTTATATGATCCTAACCTCACTAACATCGCTCCCGTATATTGATTTAACTGTTTTTACTCTATTTCCCCAAAGGCGTCTCCATAGCCCGAACACTTAGAAATATGGCGTTAAAACTTGGTTAAAAAATCCCCTCCAATAAAGACAGTTTATTAAGAAATCATTTTACTAAACGCAATAGTCCTGGACCATCCAAGCAACACAAAAGCATTTATTCTATATCATTCAGATATTATTCAATAAGGTATGTGGAAGAAACGGCGAGAAGTGTGGGTGTTAGAGTTAGAAAACATAATAGAAACATATTACACCATGAGAATATATCACACTATTTTTATTAGCATATCATCGGCCATTCTTTTAACCTTCAAGAACCTACAGTTCCCATACAAATAATGAACGTCCAATTCTGAAAGCCCTAGTAACCAAAAGATTTCATTCCAATAATAGATCCATAGACTTCCCCGAAATCTATGACGGTATATTGCCTGATGATTAGTAATATATATATATATATATATATATATATATATATATATATATATATATATATATAATATGTTCACATTTGGACAAAAGCCAACTTGTATACCATGGTTACGTGAATTTTTATGGTATACAGGTTACCTCTTTTGTAGAACAGAATGCATTTTCTAATGCATATTTGAAGGGAGAAATGCGACTTTTGATACATGAATACCATTCTCCCGGAATTCTGTATATTAGGTATAATACATACATTTGTATTTTTATTCGAATTGTAAACAATTAATAACAGAGAATCCAAACTAGGCCTAGCTCTAAAGTAAATCAGAAGACAATATTTGAGTGGAAAATGAATTATGTTTAATATGAAATTGGTAAAAATGTTCTCCCATTTCTAATTTATTCTAAACATCGATATACCTCCTTTAAATAATTGAAATAGATTTTTTTAAGATGAGGGATTATTTAAGAGAGCAAACAGAAAATATCAAATATTTTCATAGAAATATTTCAATTCAAAATTGATTTTTGTGAAAATATTTACATGAAATTCATTTGAAAGGGATTCTAGAGAAGACACCAGGTGTGGACGATTTGAAGTCGTGGATAATTAAAATAAAGAACCATCTAGGAAAAATATTAATTATATTTTGAAATCTCTCGCTATATATTACTTTTTTGTTTTATAAGCAAACTTAAATTAAAAATGATATTAAAATTTAGACGCGAATGCTTCTTTCACACATATATCAAACTTCTACTGTCCTTACTGCGGTGAAAAAATATTAGGAGAGCTTGGCTCATCAGTGGTGAAGCCTACCAGAAGTTTCGTTAATTTAATCTACCAGACCGCTTCTTTAGAGCTCTAATACTGTATTGGATCATTCTGATAATTTATATTCTTGACTGAAGGGTGGATTCTCAGAAATGGTATTCAAGCAAACTATGGACATAGGCTTATAGGACAGTAGAATTATATATAATATTTTCTTCGAGCAATGTTCTTCCTCGAACATTATGTGTGCATTTGAAATTGAAGTTAGGTATGGCCAATTTGGTTGTCCAAGTTAAAAACGTGAATTGGTAAATATTTAAATAAAAGTATAAATATTAGCTTTTAGGATATATTTTTCAATGGCTAAAAAAATAATTTTTATATTTTAATAATTGAGCTATTTATAAGCGATATAAATTTCAAATTAAGATTGTGTTCTAAGGTAAGGTTGTCTTCTAAGGTATTATTTTTTATTTGAAATATACATTTTTATAATAAACTGACAGAATATTTATTTATATGATTGTTTCATCAGTCGTTTACACATAACCAGTTGTGGAAATTTAATAAAATTTGAAAAAGTGAGTTAAATTCTAAAGGAATTTATTAGCACATTCTACTTCGTGGCTTTAGCATCGTCACTGTATTGAAGTTTATTTTCAATTTAACACACTCCACTATATAAAATATCAGTAAAGTGAATGCTTTGGGTTATTATAATAGAATCATTCTCCGATTCTTGTAAAAGTCCAACACCACCAGCGTGTGAAAGTAACCAAAAGGGGCTCTCGCACATTTGTAAGTGCAAAGTCGAACTGATTTGCACGTGTGTATAGACATGTGGTACACTTACAGTAAAAGCAGTCGCCTACTTCTAACCACCATGATTATCATGGCCTGTACCACGTGTACTAGTGATAAGCAAAAATATATATAGCAATAGCAAGCCTGTATTGAATGTTTGTTCTGGTTAGGATCGCCGTTGATATAGCTAATACCTTGGATTTAGCTGCATTTTATACTTCTAAAAGAGCAAAAACTTCCCAATTTGTTGTCAAGCTATAATTTTATTTTTATGGCACTGTAACAATAGCAAGCCTGTATTACATAAAGTGTTTGTTGTGATTAGCATGGCCGTTGAACTAGATAATCCTTTGGATTTATGGCAGATTATACTTATAAAAGGGCAAATAGAAAATAAAATCGCTCCTAACTCTTGTTGTAAAACATAATTTTATTTCTATGGCACTGTACCAATAGCAACCTGTATTGAAAAAAGTGTTTGTTGTGCTTAGCAATCGCCATGATCTAACTAATCCTTTGAATTTGGCTGCATTTTATACTGCCAAAAAAAGCAAATAGAATATAAAAACATTCTAATTTGTTGTAAAAACCAGAATTTTATTTTTATATCTTTCAATTGACAGGTTTCATTCAAAATAACTGGGATTACACACTTACATCCAAGCTACAAAACATTTAATTTTTTTTTTCACTGAAGCGAAATAAATAAAAAGAAATGTTTATGTATGAGAAAGATAAAAATATTTTTAGAATGAAAAAGCAAGATAAATCACTTTGAGTAACTTTGAATAATTTTGTGTTTGAAACTAACTCGAATGGAACCCATAAGATTAACGACTCCATAAATATCCCATCGAGAAGATTCCAAATAAAGAAATTTATTGCATATGGATTCTATAAGCTGTGTGGAAATATCTCTGGATTTAGAAATCCTGAAGGCAAATTTAAATAGTGCCATATGTTACGGGATTACATTTCTGTATAAATAAAAAAAAAGGCTTGACATTTTGTTTTTATTGTAGCACTACTTCAACATTTTATCTATCCGGATGAAATTAGACATTATTTTTCGATTTTTTATAATAACCGATTAATAAATAGCTTCTTTTTTAAAGTAAAGTATTAAACGAAATAATACATCTCAATATTTATACAATAACCTTTAATACAACGATAACCTCCCTATTTTCTATAGAAAAAGAAACATAAGTCGGGTATAAGAGCTTCTTTATATAAAAGAAAGATCGTACAAGGGTTCAGTCAAGACTACCCTCTATGGATTACCTTTATTGAAGACACACTAGATAACCAATTGTGAACAAAACTGCCTCATTAAAAAAAACAATTGACTTGCGAAATCAAAATGTGAAACTTCCTTTAGTGTTGTTCATGAGTATAATTAATTATTAAACCATATTGAACTGAAAGACATCTGGGCGACGCATACCTGGACGCCCACCGACACGCTTTGTGGAACAATTAAAGGAACTCACTGGTTTAACGGTGGCCGAGATGGTACATAGAGCTCAAGACAAAGATGGCTGGTGTCGCATCGTGTTTGGGATGTAATATGCACAGTGGGCCACAATGTTCGATCGTGAATAAAATGATTTATAATAATTAATAATATTTGCCTTAATCAAATTTTGTTAGATTCGTATTTAGCGAAATTATTACTAAACATGGCGATATAAAACACCATTCCTTTCTTAGAGCGTGAAAAACACTTTACATCCCTCCTTGTTAGATCCAATCTGTACGTTACAATCTATAATGCATTGTACCCTTCGATTTTTGTAATAAGGCAATTTAAATTCAACTCATTTTTTCTAAACATGAGAGACTTCATTCCCATTCCATAAATTCACAAATTTTAGGACAATTTGATCCTTGACATCATTTGCCAGGCTACCAACTTCAGAAAATTTACTAATTAATATTCATAAGAGAAAATAAATCAGGGAGGTTACAAAATTCAGAAAAAAATCACCCTCTATGAGATAAGAAAAACATTATATAATACAAGGTTGTCCCAAAATTTCGTGAACACTTGTAAAAAATTGAAATACCAATATTATTCGCCATAATATTATTCGCGGTTATGTATAATGTCTTTGTATTATGTATAAAGTAATTGTATTATGTGTATTATTATGTATTCGCCGAAATAATATTATTCACCAAGTAATAAGAAAAACGTTATAAGAAAAACACAAACTTTTGGGACAACTTTATATATTAAACAAATATAAATCGAAATTCATTCTATTAAAAAGATATTTCTAATTACACTATATTATTTAACGTAAATAAATAAACAATATTTCTCTATAAAGATGGAGAAAAAGTACTTAACATAAAAATGTGTTTGAAAAATAGTTAAACAATACAAATAAACTCAATTACCGGGCAACAATACTTTTAAAAATATCCTATTTTGAATAGATTGAAAAAATAGAATACATAGAATGAATACATTAATATGGTGAATGGAAATTTATTTAAATAAAAACTTTGTTGTGTAAACGTTATTCATAATGCTGGCAAAATATAATTATGAAAATGATTAAGGATAATTTTTTTATCTTATTGTCATTTCAGCCGCCTGATCCGTTTACTCTAGTTTTTGTGTTCCTTTTCCCTCTTATAATTACTGTGAATAAATTCTAAATATAATAACCTAATTATACATTTCTAAAGATGGTAATATTCAATACTCTAAAGTTGCAATGGAAATTTTGTAGGGAGATATTGATCTATTAGAAATAAAGGTTAACTCTCCTTTCAAAATAGACGCTAAAACTAGGCGCAATCTATTGATATTCTCTGCAAACTAACGGACTCGGTTTGGTGACAAACCTACTGTTATCGCTTTTCGGTCTTTTGGTTAAGATCAAAGTGTTGGTCAAATTCTTCTTCTTTCCCAAGGCCTTATGGAGGCTATATGCCTCACCTACAACCGAGTCGTGGCGGTATAACCACTCCGGGTCTGGAGGAAATGCCAACTCGAAGAAAGAAGAAAGAAGAGGAGGATCTTCCCGCAAGAGGACCTTCCGCCCTGATCCGGAGGACCAGAAGAAGACGCCCTTGTACATTATATTTTTGCATTCATTTTTATATTTTAATTTGTATATTATTTTTAAAATTGTTTTTTTCGATATCTCCTATGTTGAACATGTATTTTTTTTAGATTGTTCAATAAAATGTTTTAAATCTGTTATGTCTCTGTCACGGACCCAAGTTCGCTAGTTTTCAGAGATCGTCAATAGATAGCACTTATTTTTAACGCTTGTTTTGACAGAAGAGGCGACCTTTATTATTATAGTCTAATTATTTAAGCCATATTTTGTATTTAATTTTTTTTTACTGAACTTATGTCCGGAGCAATGCCGAGTTTTCATGAATATATTATGTATACATTATAATGAGTACATATCTAAAGGTATATAAAAAACAAATGCTCTTTTTAAAATTATATTCATAATATATATAAGAGCATTAATATATAAGGGCATATTTATATATAAGAGCATTTTGAGAATATACAAATATAAAATAACTTATAATCAATATTATCTGTGATAAGGGTTTTTGTCTCACATAAACACAATCCTCAGAAAGTATGTTATCAATAGATATAGAGGAATGCCCGTTCTATAAACAGATTAAGAATAATCATAAAAACATGCAAGAAAATTAATAATAAAAATAAACTATAAGTAGATTAGGAACCTCTGATCCCGGAGGTTAGACAGATAGTCATAAATATATTTACAAAATTAGTTAAATCTCTTACAATTCTCTCTTGTATTTAGAAATTCATACAGATCTTCAACATCAGTAACTGTCTGTTGTCTAGCGCTATAGAAAAGTGGACATTCCAACAGTAGGTGTGTCGAGTCCTGGGTTTCCTCCGGTAGAGTCCTCAACCGCTCAATTGTTGCCAAAAATCTCCTAAAATTTCCGTAGTCTGTTGTGACTTGGTAAAAGTTAGAACGGAAAATAAGAAGATTCGTCTTTTCCAAAATATTTTATTTGATAGACACATATATTGACATATATATAGGAGGATTTAGGAAGCCTCGATGTTGAAGGTTCGACAGGAATGTGACATCTAAATAAAGTCCTCCAGTTTGACGAGCATCCTGTCGAAATATGGATTTTTTAAAAGCTCTATATATGAATCAAATTCTATAGAAAGTATTCACTTTAATATTTCACATAGGATCGATAATTTCTATAAATATTTATGTAAAACTAATTAAACATAATATAAACATAGCGTTTATTCATTATTCAAAGATGTGATCATTATCATAAGCGCTAATTATGTCTAATTACTTTTATGAAATAGAAATTTACACACGATAAGGATACTGTACGAAAATGTGGTGTATATTGTCATATATTTGATAAATATATTTTTATCATATATAATATATATACTATCAGGGAACAGGTTAAATCAACGTTTAGTTGATTTCTGTGTCACTAGATGGCGCTCTGCCATCTAAAAAGCACATGTGCTCCTGGTCATGATATGCTTTCTTTATTTTTAATATACTATATGACATTTATTAAAAATACTATAAATAATATTTAATCATAAATATCATATTCTCATGTCCAAAAATGGCCGCACCCTTGTAGAACATCAACTTTACACACCCAAGATAGAAGACATAGAGTCTGCTGTGATAGAGATGTATGAAGACAACTGAGGCTCATAATTGGAAACGACAACAACAATAATCATAAATATTCAATTATAAATAATATTTGTAATAATTCAACGTTCCTAGAATCATAACCATTTTATTACAATAATATGAGAATTTATTAGACTTATGTATCTACAAACTGTGCATAGGGAGATAGGAGAAATGCACTGATATGCAAATATGTAAACATTAAGTCTATTTCTAACCTTCATTGTATAGTGTAATTAGATAGTTGCATTTGTAAGGATGTATTAACATGAATAAACATTGATATTTTACATAGAGCTATATATATAACACTTTGTTGTTGTTGTCGTGTCCAAAGAAGAGTCTCAGATGTCTCCATGCATCTCCATCACAGTAGCAGGAATATCCACTATCTTGGGTGTGTAAAGCTGCTGCTCTGGGGTTTTTGCTCTTAATTGGAAAATGGGTGCCGTTGCCACGTTAGTCACCTTGGAAACGAACCAGAATTTGGTCAAATATTCCAAGGATCCAGGGGGGACCGCAGGGAGGTGTGGTCGGATTTCTCCCCCCCAATAATAACACTTTCGAAACTATTATAGACGCCTAAGATTCTTTTTTAAAGATAAACAATTCTACTGCCCTTACTGAAATGTAAAAATTAATGGGAAGCTCTGGCTCATCAATTTATACATTGCAGTAAAGACAGTAGAATTGTTTATTTAAAAAAATAATCATTCACGTCTATAATAGTTTCGAATTTTTATAAAAGAGGGCACACTGATGCATCATAATATAACACTTTGTAAAATAGTACAAAAGTGAAATCATACTGGGATCAGGTGAAAAAATTAAGAAAAAGACATCTCCTTATCGTACAGCTATTTGGCCAATTCTGTAATATTCAAAAATCAACGAAGAGTTGATATTTATTCTGACAGATGGCGCAACCTATTAGAAACTTTATTTATTTATTTAACAATTGCAGAGTACACGCTATATCCACAAATCGGATATTTGCGTGTGAAATATAAACATTTAAATGAAAAAAGAAAAAGTAGTTTAAAGAGATATATACATATTTACATATCAGTATGCAAATTGATTACATTAGTAGTCATTTATTTAGTTAAGTACATTCTGCAGAATTT
The DNA here is from genome assembly GCA_030710605.1 of Cordylochernes scorpioides. Lineage (NCBI taxonomy): Eukaryota > Metazoa > Arthropoda > Arachnida > Pseudoscorpiones > Chernetidae > Cordylochernes > Cordylochernes scorpioides. The sequence goes on from CP092863.1 coordinate 14,023,228, forward strand.
GTTGAATCTTTGGTGTATGTCCTTAGTGTAGACCAGATGTTGCATATTTGTTATGGGAAGTTAATTTAGTTCCCTAAGGTCAGCGGTCAGCGGGCAGTCAGTATAATGACATGCCTTTTTCTTAATATTTAACTCTCTTATTTTATAATACTGACCCCGTTTTTTATATATTGATGAGTTATTTTTGTGGTTGGTTGATAGAGGAAAATACAAGTGATCTAAAATTCATTAAAACAACAACAAAATCAATGTTTCGGACGATGTGGAGATATTCATTAGATACCTATTTTTAGTTTTGTAGATAGGAAATATACTTTTCAAAAATATGTGTTAAACAAAAGAAATTCTTCCAATAATATATTCACCAAACAAATTCTCTAATGTTATATATATATTTTTTAATTTTATATTCTTACGCCTTAAGCCAGGCAGTACCTTTATCAAATTATGTTTTCATATATTCCTCTAGTTGAATTAAAGCAATCTCTGGTCAAGACTATTATTATTATTGCCAAGACTGCAGAAAAATATCGTAAAATACTCATGTATACCAATATCAAGTAACAGCTAATAATTCTATTAAAAATAATTCTAAAATCAACAGAAATCTCATTATTTTTATAACATATATATGTTATATAAAAAAAATATGTTTTTCAAATATATTTCATAGATAAAATACTCAGCTAAATCGACCGCCAGAGGTCACTCTTCCCCTATAAAAACTCGTTGTTCTTTCCCGAAAATAATTAATTGAACAGGATTGTATATAGCCGAATTTTTGTGAAGTAGAGAGAGGTATCGACGCAAATATCCCTGAGTTTGGTATATCGCGTTGCATGATGTTAATAAAATTTAGTTATTCCCGATGGCCGGCTCAAAACCTTTGTACATTATGTAAATAATCTTTTGCTTTCCTTATTCTACTCGCCTTAAGCCAGGCAGTACTTTTATTAAATTATGTCTTTTTTATATATTCCTTTAACTCAATTAAATTACTGATCAAAACTATTTTTCATTATCATTCTTTAAAGATTTCAACCACGACTGCATTAACATAGTATAATCCTCAAGATAATTAAATACAAGCAGAAAATCTCTTTTCTATTCATTTTTATAACATATATATATATAAATATTCTATTCAATAGAACTATATGAATATATTATGTTATACCTCATAGAGTCAATTCTAAATATGAATTATAGTTTGAAAGGTTTGTGGGTGTGGTTATTTCAACACTTATATATACACTAATCGACAAAATTTGAAAAAGTTGTATTTTTAGCATGTATATCGGGATTCCGATAATAATTCTAAAATATATTTAATATACAGCGAAATTTATTGAACACACGAGATAATCAAGTGTGAACAAAATTGTCTCTGTCTTCTTCAAAAAACAAACAAACAAACAGACGATGGGCGACATCAAAGATTTTCCACTTCCTTAAGTTTTGTCCATTAGTTTAGCTTTGATTAACATGTCATGCTAGAAATAATTCATATGTCGCATATATTAGCAACTGAAGCATAGTCTGAAGCCATTGAAGTGAATAATATATTGATAAATATAATATGTTTTTACACTATCTCTGCCAAGAATATTCTTCTACTAAAGCCTTATCACGTTTTACATGCGACTGATATAAATTCAATTATATCTTAAAGAAATTGACACTATAAAAACACGTTTTTTTCAACTATATAAACAGGTCTTATACTGTAAAACGAAATTTTAAAATTATCCCGCAAGTGTTTCTTTTAAACGAAAAATTAAAATTTATTTTAAGGAGAAATAACGATTATTTATAACCTTGAGAATGAGGTGTGAAAGGGTGAATTGTGAAGAGTAATGATAAACGGAAAAATAAAATTGTATTCAATAAATGTCTTCATTTGTGATGAAAAAAATATTAGTACAGCATGTCTCATCAGTGGTGAACCCTCCAAGCAGTTTCGCCAGTTTACCATACCGATTTGCATAGCTCTACTATTGTATTAGACGTTGTAATAAAGTAGTTTCAATATCAATTTCTCTCTATGTGAATGTGTGTGTGTATGAGCGAACTTCTATGAAGGTTAAATCAGAAATTTGATATACAGTTAAATCTGTCTATAGCGCCTCCTCTAAATAGCGCATCCCTCTCTATAGCACTCGATTTTAAATATGTAGTAAGATGCGATTTACATTAGAAGTGACCTGTTTATAGCACCTCCTCTCTATAGCACCCTATTTTGGTGAGTCCCAAGAAAGGGCGCTATAGACAGGTTTAACTGTATATATGGACCTTGCTAATGATTCTTTTAAGGGGTAACTCTTTTAAAATGTTACAATTAACTTTGAAAACGTGAATCACAATATCAAACTTATTTATATAATTTGAGTCAAAAGGCGATCCATTAAGTGAATTTATATATATTATGTATTGGAATATCAATTGTTTCTTTAGAATAAATTCCGTTTTCTCTTTCATTAATTATGTAAAGCAGTTTGAAATATTTGCTATAACAGAAACTTCGTGCCAATTTGTTCTAAAACTCGAGATCGAGGATTTCCAGGTTAACCAATCACTTGCCAGAAAAACCTTGGGTCAGGGAAGAAGCTCTGAAGACATCATTGTAGGAATTGATAACAAAAATGAACACATACTAGACAATGTTGAAGAGAAAACTAATTGGATTTCGGTTACTTAAAATGAACCCAAACTAAGATTCATTGCTGACTTGTATAACTTTTACGTATCTACCTCCTAACGAAGTCCAACTAGAGAATATATATATTACGATCAAGATACACAATGGACTGGAGATAATTTTATACAGTGAACTAAACATTCGCACCAACCACCTTGGAGACTTTCTTAACCTGCTGGATATCCCAACTTTATTGTCGCGTAATCTTTCCTCAAGAGATATAATAACATCTACCTATGTTAATACTCTAGTTCCCCAGTAAGACCTTTCTTGATTCTCTCCCCCTTGACACATTGTAAATAGCATTGCTAATTATTGTAACTATTGCTGTTATTCCTGTATATACCCTCTTCTACGTGGAAAAGTTGTACAAGACAAAAGGGTCATAACAGGGACTTTTGTTGTTGTTACCACTGTTATTCTTGTATGTACCCTACATTTCTGTGCTTGGAGAATCCGTATAAGACTAAATTGTCTTAATAAAGCAAAAAAAAGTGAATTTATATAAAAGGTCGTTTTTTGACCAATGACAAAGTTGTTTTCATGTGATCTACAAAAATTTGTAAATTAAATTTAATGTGCAATGAATTGATAAAGAGAAAGCAATCTCTCGAAATATTTTGAGAAAAAAATTGATTTTATTTTTCTTTACAGATCCAGGTATTCCCTTTTATATAAATTTATTTATATAAACTTTTGCCAATCCTTTTATAGTTAATTATACTAATAAAAAACGACTTTCTCACTTTTAACAAAACAATTGGAATATAATTTGATTAACCTATTCAAAAAAATCATGAAGATATTTAAAGAAACGACGCTCAATAAAGGGGTTAAAAAGGGAGCAATATTTAATTGAATTGAAATATTTGTAAACAATTGCGTCTTCCCTCGCCTATTTTAATAAAATTTAATATATTATTTTACTCAAATCTTTGTGAAATGTCAAAGGGAATTTGAGCTGTTGACTTTGAGATCTAATTAAGTTGCTTGTGTCATATTATATATAAAATAGATTTAAATTTTTCTCTAATGCCGCTTCTTTAAAAAATTCTATCAAAAAATGCAGTGATTTATTTTTATATGGAGTGTTTCTAATTATTTTCTTCAATCAACTTTTCTATTGTATTCTGACATCTATCTTGTAGATCCATCCTTCCTTTCTGTGTTCGTTTACTCTGAGGAAATTAAATCTTCTTATTTATATATTGAAATTAATATTCTATGCCCTAATGGCTAACATATTGAGACAAACTGTATCACCCTCATCTAACAGATGGAATTATAAAGGACTTAGATCCTTTCTCACTCTTGTATTGATATCAAAAATAGTACATAAGTGAAATTGTGCTGGTATCAGATGGATAAATTAAGGGCATAAAAAGCATTTTCTGATAGTGCAACTAAAGGTCTCTGATAGATGGCACCATCTGTCAGAATAAATATCAACTGATCGTTGATAATATCAATGATTATTTGATATTTATTACCCTAAATTTCTGCTCGGAGAATCCATATAGGACCAAAAGGTCTTAATAAAGCTTTTTAATGATGACGATTATTCGACGGTTGACGCAAGCTATCAAGAACTCTGTTTTACGATCAAGAGTTGCCTTTTTATTCTCGTATTGGTATTTGTGGATATTCTCAAACTGTAATTTGATTTTTGTAATAATATCAAACTGTAAATTCATTTTCAATTAATTTGCAAGCGTTTGTGCTCATCAGACAAAGGTAGATATATGAAAAATGGAAGAGCAGGTAGGAGGGATATGGCGAAAACCTTACCTACTTTTTATTTCAAACGTTTGTGCTCATCATCAGACAAGAGTAGAGATATGAGAAATGGAAGAACAGTTAGGAGAAACCGGGCCAAAATTTTCCAATTTTTTTAATTTCTGTGGAAATAATGAACCATTGTGTCTGTGGTGTATATCCACCACTTCCTCTACAAGGTTTTGGATGGTTGAGCTTAAGGACAGCGAGTTTGATAAAGGCAAAGAGAAAACTGGTTTGAAGGCATTAACGAACTCGTATCTCAAGGAACTAAAGACAAATACCACTCAAAGATGCCAAATTTAAGGAGGAAATATTTTATCAAATTGTCCAAACGGGTATAAATGAAATATACACTCATGGAACACCCTTAAAGAAGTGAAAAGTCTTTGATATTACCAGTCGTTTGTTTTTTAAAGGATACAGAAGCAATTTTATTCACACTTTATAATCTCGTGTGTGTCTTCATTAAAGGTCACTGTGTATCAAATATCTTTCAAATTTATTGTCTGAATATCGATATACATACTAAAAGGTACAAAATTCTTTATTTTTGTTCATGAATGTATGTAACCACGAAAGAGAATATTAGTTGAATTTTAAAATAATTCACACTATTTAACATAACTACATTTCAAAATTTTATTAATATGAAATATATAGATAATAGATATATATTATTACCTTAATAAAAAAGCAATGTTGAGATAAAATCAAACGAAGAGGAATTCGAAGAGTGAGGAACTGATTTGAAAAATCAACACTTGGCGTTTTTTCCCTTTTAATAATGTAATTATTAAGACGTTGGGAAAATATTGATCACAGAACCTCAATAGGGGGCGATGTTTGCGCTCTCTCCATATACATCATCGGGGAATTAGGATTTTTTAACACATTTCCTATTAGGTACACATCGTTGCCTTCCTTTTTTTTTAATAATATTTTTCAATACCCCAAGTTAATTAGATGGTAAAAAACAAATGAGAACGGCAATTCAACATTCATTAACTCTCTACTTATAAAAATTTTTTAGAAATTTTCCTATTAAAAAAGAAAGAAGAGGTTTATGTTGTCTACAAATTATCAGTCTTAAAATCTCTAACGTTTTCTATAATTATTTATATGAAAATAGCCACCACGGCCAGTTGGTGTTTTTTATTTTCTCAACGTTTCGACAAAAATCTTTTGTTTTCGTCAGGAGAAGTAAATAAAATAAAACATTTGGCAAGGCGTTAAAAATTGTTTTCTATAATGGTTTTTATAATGTCATTGTTTTTTGTCTCTATGAATTATCATATGCCTACATTCATTATGCATCGTAAAATTATTAGAAGATGATATTGATTAGTGAAAAAGTGTCTCCATATTTTTTATAAAAATACGTCAAATGAATATATTTTGTCGATATTCTTTGCTAAGAACGTGCAAATTCATAGTGAAAATCATACATGCAGGTTGACATTTGATAGATTGATGACATAATACTTGTCAAGCTTATGTAAGAATTCTTCACTGAACAACATATCTGTGATCCATTGTCACAGTTTTCAAGGTAGATCAAACTGTTCGTTTCACCTTCAAAAATGTTAACGTGGTTCACAGAAACTTGTATCTTGTAAAAATTAATAGATAAAAAGTATTTAATAATAAATTATAAGTTTTTAACGAAATGATTAAAAAATAAATATGTTAAGTAAAAAGATATTCTATTAAATATTTAGGTTTAATATCAAATTAAAGAGTTTTAACTGAAATACATGTAAAGCATAAGAATAGAAGAAGAGAATAAAAATGTAGGTCGTTTATAAAGTATCACCAGTTCTTCCGTTCAAATCTGCATGCTTAATATCATTTGATGGTGATGAAGATGTGTTTAAAGGCAACGTAGCGAATTGAGGGCGTTTCAGTAGGCTATGTAACTACATACAGCTATTAAAAAGACCTAACCAAACCACACGATGAATTTCTTATAATCCTACAATTTTTGTACGAGGATTTGGTTAATTTTGGAATTTTCTGGAAAGACAATTTCCTGTTTTAAATGATTTCAAACCTGGAAATGAGCATCAAATAGAGAGCTGCCATGTTCAAGCAAGGTAGAGTCATATCATTCTGTAAGTAGGACTATGGCTAAATCTCAGAGTGAAAGGTTACCTATAGGGAAATATTAAATTTCTAAGATTTATCTATAGAGATAAAGCATTCCAAATCATATCTGAGAGAGAGATATATTGTAATATAAATAAAAATACTTGAATGCTAAAAAATGGTACCTGTTGAAGATGCTTGCAGAACAACTTGGTACTTGGTATCTAAAATGACAAGCCTACAGTTGAGGATCATTTTAGACTAAAGATCTTCCAGCCGGGACTTATCAATGTTGACCATATGAAGTTAAGCGGCTTGCTTTATCCTGTGAATAGCCATCAAAATTTTCCCTAACTCATTAAGCTTTGGAGGTCACAAATTTTCGTTGAATAGCTTTGAATAAAATTCATTATCACAATCATCTGTATTATAGTTGTAGATAACTGGGTTATGAAAAGAACAAATTTATACCAACTATTGCCAAATCTTTAAGCAATCACACATTTTTAAAGGTTAGTGTCAAAATTTTGTTCGGAGAGTCCGATAGATACGAATCTCAAAGGTGTGAATAAATATCCATGGGCTATTTTACTATTTTTGTAATAGTCTTGACATCTTGTTGAAACTTTAGGAACGATCTGGCGGCATACTGATGGTAAGCATTCTGGTTAAGTGAGAGGTCTTCCTCTTCTTTGATGGTATATTTTCTCAGTTTAACTCTTCATTTGGGCAACCTTGGTTGGAAATCATCAAATACTCAGTCAAACAGGGATATGGGACAAAAGGCCTGGTATTTATTTTTAACTTGAATTGTTGAAACAAACGTCGGTGATATGGCGCCACTATCGTTCTAAGTGAGTGCACCAGGAGAAATATTTGGCGCAAAACTTGCATCCACCAGATTTTAATTGAAGTTCGATGTAAAATTTTCTGAACGTCTCATTATTGGTATTAGCAGGGAGCAAAGTGAACCAAATTTTCGCGTTAATATTTGTTCTTCTCATCATAGGCTAGCAGCATTGAGCATAAATATCTGGCGAGGGTTAGGAGACATCATTCCTGTTGTCTAGCATTGATGATTAAGTAGGCTCAATTCAAGTATCCAGTAGATATCAAGTGGCTTTCAGAATATAAAATCCTTGTACGAATAGATGTAACAATGGTTTGAGTTGATATAGTTAATTTTGAGTAGTTGTTGAGTAAACCAAAACGGATTCAAGAATATTTGGATGCCACGAATCAACTTGAGATGTAGTGAGTCTTAGTCAACAATGAGATCATCTCGAACACGGCAGAGGCATCGATTATCGAAATTTTATATTCAAAATATTCAAATTTTAAATATAACTTTATATAATAAAAAGACCAATATTGGGTTGAATAAATGATTCATTTTTGACAAAATTTCGGATTTCTGAACGCCCACCTTTGTCAAAGTATCACTACGTATTTATTTTGTATATATTCAATTATTAAAACAAAAAAGGCATATCCTGACCCTTCACATCAGCATTTTAGATGGCAGAGCTCCTCGTTCCAGGTGGAACAAAATGCTCATTTGAGCGCTCAGGTTGGGCCTTTTTTGTTTTTAATATTAATTCCTGACCTTTTTCTATCTTTATTATATTTTTTCACACATATATATTCGTAAAGATTGAGGTTGCCTGGCCGGCATTCATATTTCTGTGAATTTATATATATAATTATATAAAAAAAACTCTAACTGGCCGAAGTGCCTATTTTTCACAGAAAAAAAAATATATATTCATTTTGAAAATATGGACCATAGGTGCTGTGATCTACATTTTCAAAGATTGGCTCCAGGATTCCACCGTATCAAAGCCAAGACTTCCATCCAAGATGACAATGTCCCTATGGCGATACGACGACAAAGCCGCTCTTCACGCCACAAGAGAAAGAACTTAAAAGCTACTAGAGATATATTTTCAACATTCTGAGAGTATCTTTGGCAGAATCACGTCATATCCATGTCAGTATCTCCAATATTTGCAAGCTGGGAGTCACAGCTCCAATACAGAAGGAGCTATGTAGCAAAGTATCCATTATTTTATTATCAGATTAGACATTTTGATATTTATTTTTTCTAATCTGTAAAATTACCTCATTGTTTCTTTTGTTATTTATAAATTTAGATTTTTTCTGTCCTTAAATAAATTGCTGTGTCATCTTGTAGTTTGTAATCCTAATTTTATACATGGCAATATAATACATACTCTGTGGAAATTAATACACTGCGTGACATTGAAAATGGAACACCAAGAAATAGTGGCAAGAAAGTGATGAAACTCGGCAGACAGAGAGAGAGACAGGGACGAACAATACGTGATCTTTATTTCAAAATGATAGTCATAATACAGAGCGAGAACGGCGTCGGCTTAGTAGCAAGTAGGACCACCGCGGACGGCGATGCACGCAGCAACACGTCTAGGTAGAGAGTCAATCAGAGTACGGATAGCGTCCTGAGGGATGGCTCTCCATTCCCTCTCAACCATTTGCCACAGTTCGTCTTCTGAACGCGGCTGTGGCAAGGCATGCAAACGGCGTTCAATGATGTCCCAGACGTGCTCAATTGGTGAGAGATCAGGAGAGTACGGTGGCCAGGGAAGCATCTGTACATCTTGCAGAGCTTGTTGGCTAATGCGAGCAGTGTGCGGTCGGGCGTTATCCTGCTGATAAAGGGCATTGGGTACCCCCTGAAGGTAGGGGAGTGTCACCGGTCGCAGCATATCATCAACGTATCGTTGGGCCGTCATAGTGCCCTGAATACGAAGTAAAGGTGACCTTGAATCATACGCGATTGCGCCCCAAACCATGATTCCACGTTGTCGCACGGTGGGGCGTTCCACAATTGCTGCCGGATTGGACCTTTCTCCACGTCGACGCCACACGCGTACACGGCGACTATCACCGGACAAGCAGAAACGCGACTCATCTGAGAACACGACCCTGTGCCATTCCGTCATCCACGTCGATCTAGCCCGGCACCATTCCAAACGTAGGCGCCTATTCGGTGGGGTCAATGGCAGTCTTCTTAGCGGACGGCATGAGTGCAAGCCATTAGCAACCAATCGACGGGAAATGGTTCTGGTCGAGATGGAATGATCTAGGGTGTCTTGCACATGTTGCAGGATGGCGGTACAAGTGGCTTGTGGGGCCGCCACTGCTTGTCGAAGGATACGCCGATCCACACGTGCTGACGTCACTCTGGTTGCACCGACATTCCTATAAATTGCCACATTTCCTTGTTCCAACCATCTTCTCCACAGTCGGTGCACCGTGGACGCACCAAAGTGTGTATCAGCTGCGATTTGACGTATGGACCAACCTGCCCTTTTCAGTCTGATCACCATGCCCCTCGTAAAAGCGTCTGTCTGCTTGAACTGCCTCCGTTTACGATGACCTGGCATTATCTGTTATTACACGTGTCTTTTGACACAAGAACAAAATTTCTACAATGATTTTCCTTGAAGAAATAACGACACGAATACTGTCCTTTCTGCAAGTTCCTTCCCTTATATCTTACTCCATGTGCGCACGAGAGCTGCGCATTTTACATCATTTGCATAACTCGGTTAGGCGCGTCTACCCTGAAATTTGCATAATTTTCTGGCCACTATTTCTTGGTGTTCCATTTTCAATGTCACGCAGTGTATATAATCAATACCAAAAATATAAATATAATAAATAACTAATAAAAATAAAATTTAAAAGCAATATAATTTAATTTCAAAACAAACGCAAAAATCAGGATGCAACAAAATTTGCACATAGAGTAGGATAGCAATAAAAAGTGACCTGAAAAAAAAAATTGAAAAGTAAAAATTATTTTTTTATTTAAAATTGAGAGGGGTAGAGAGATCAAGAGGAAATTCTAGAAATTTGAAAATGGTGGAAACTTTGAGTTTTTATTCCCAGTTTTATCCACGCAGCTAGTTAAAGTATTGAGATAAAATTAAATGGAATTTACATATGAAATAATCCTCTGGAAATATTTTAAGTTCTCTCTCTCTAATTGAGTCGTAGTTGGGTAATCTACGCTGGAATTTATACTTCGAATTAGGAAACTTTAAAATTATTTTATCTTAGAAGAAATGAAATTTTGAATTTTTCATTAAAAAAAAGGGAAAAATAAATGTTGCAATATGCGCGCCACGATAAAATAAGATATCAAGGGAATTTTTAAAAGAATAAATTTCAATCCACAAGGTGTGTGCTCTGTAATTATTTATAATTAGAAAATAATTAATTTGAAAATATTCTTTGCAAAAAGTATAGCAATTTTCTAAATGAAAAATAAAAGGATATATATTTTTATGACCTTATTTTCTAGTTGGATAGTTGGAAGTTTGTTTGAAAAAAAAAAGGCTGCATCATCCCTTCTTCGTTAATTTTATTCTCAATGTCTCAGTGGCTCCTTATCACTCTCCTCAGGGGAATGACCATTTCCTCAGGTACTCAATATAACGTCTGGAAGAAAATATAAGAAGAGCGGTTGATGAAAGTGCATATATGTAGTAATATATGTCGATATCCACTAGATTTACATATGTACCATAATTATAAATAGGTAAGATCTTCAAAATGTAGATGTGCTTGGCGATATCATGTAATCACAAACAAAACAATAAAGTTTTATTGAGAATCCGCCATATCCAAGGCAGAGCGAGATCCAGTTTCATCTAAATTACGTATTTTCATCCCAGGGAACTTCCATAAGTCGTTAGTGAGTTTTACGAAACCGCCGCGCCGGATAACAACAGATCATTTATCTCAATTTTGCTGATCAGACACCCTTCTGTAATTTGACACTTCTTCGGTCTCTGTTATCCCTCCTAGGTACTATCCAACCTGCCTCGTCCTTTGTGTTATCCATAGACGCTTGAAGCCACTTGGTCCCATGACTGCGAATGCTTGCGGTACGACATATATATATATATATATATATTATTATTAAAACCGAATAGACAGCTTCTTTCTATTTTAAAATATTGACGTTTATTTAAAGGAAAAAGCGCTCAAAACAAACATTTATGAATACAACGACAATTTTCTATAATGTTCTGCAAATAATATGCATTTATTTGAAGAAAACGATATCAGTAATGAATTTTAAAACTTTAATTGTTCAATGTATTACTTACAATTCCATATCATAATGATTCAAATCAACAACAACAATATCTCACCAATCATGAACCTACTAGGTTAGGTATGAAGTAAAGTCAATAAAATAAATTAAAATTTGTTTCGAAATTTTGAAAAAATATACATCTCTTGTGTATTTTATTCCAATTATTATTGTAAATTTTTACTTTTATTACTATCGTATTTTCTCTCTCTCAATCCTCTCCCGTGAGAGTTGATTGTTTACCTCCATCTTCACAATTAACTCTCGTATCTCGAGGGAAAACACTTTCGCAACTTGTTATTGACACTCTTAGTATAATGGGGAAATATTGAAATAACAATATTTTATCATTTCTTGTAAGGTCTCGGTAATTACACTCGTGGACACAACTTGAGTAATTTTGAAGATAGAAGATACCTGACCGGTATTCATATTTCTTTAAAAAATAGACACTTCGGCCAGTTAAAGTTTTATTCACTCAACGCTGACGAGTTTAATATTTATTTTTAACTCGTGCTTTAGATGTACTAAATTGAAAAAATCGCGTAAGAACGCTCTTGTTACCTTAAAACAATTTTTAACGCCTTGCCAAATGCTTTTTTTATTTCTCTGACGAAAACAAATTATTTTTGTTGAAACGTTGAGAAAATAAAAATTTAACTGGCCGAAGTGTCTATTTAAAAAAAAAAACTTAAAGAAGTTAAACCTTATTTTAATGTATATTGTGATTCAGACAATAACTCTGAAAGACATTTGATACATATTGATTATTATTAAGGACACACGAGATAGCCAAGTCTAAACAAAATTCCCTCTGTCTCCTTTAAAAAATTAAACGACCATCTGAAAGACAAAGACTTTCCACTTGCTTAATTTTTTCCATGAGTTCAAATATCAAACTGCGTATTTTTATATCAATAAAACAAACTGCGTCTACCTCCTTTAAGATTTAGATTTTTTGTTTTCTTTCATAAATATTTCTGTTCATCACTTTGTGAATTTCTAGATAGATTTCCAATTAGTTCTTGTTATTAGAAAGTGTGATTTTGGAATTCAGTTTTCACTTATGATGTGATCCTGTGTTCTTGTAATCATCTCACTAGATATAGCACAGTTAAAGACCTTCATACTGAAACAGTTTTGAATAATAAATGTTCCTGCAATTAACTATTTTTAGCCGTTTTACATCTAAATTTTAATCATTCATTACACGCAAAGAAGTTAATTTGAGTCACAAATTCCATCTTTCTAACTTTCTCTGTGTGTGTGAATATAATAACTTCTCTTTACACTAGTATATTTAAATTGTAAAGTTATGGGAGAGAAAGATTTCTTTCAATATTTAAAACAATTTAATAATTTTTGTAGAAATTATTTTGAATTATTGGTTAATATAAATCTCGTCTATTTTGAATTATAAGTTTATATATATATATATATTTTTTTTTTTTTGAAAATAGAGCAATCCATATTTAATTCATTAGATAATAAAAAGGCATATATTGGATTTAATAAAATATTTATTTTGCCAATATTTCGGCTGGCTGAACGCCAACCTTTATCGAGGCATTACATTTTTGTATACACAAACTCCTCAGTTTGTGTATACAAAAATGTAATGCCTCGATAAAGGTTGGCGTTCAGCCAGCCGAAATATTGGCAAAATAAATATTTTATTAAATCCAATATATGCCTTTTTATTATCTAATATATATATATATGTAGTAATCCCGACCAAGCCGTTGTGGAATGTACTGGGCAGTCGTGGTCGTGGGTGCGTGATGGAATCCCGCACGGGGACAGCAAGGGACAGAGACAGGTGTAGATGGTAGCTCCAAGAGGTAGAGGTAGACCACGGACGAAGGCAGTCGAACCACGGGCGCCGCGGATGCCCAAAGCCTACATCGCGGATAGAAGAAGGGGTGAGAGATCCGACCGACCGTATAACGGCGTCACTCTGAAAAACTACTTTGTCTCTTTTCTGGGCCCTTTTATATTGGATCCCCGCATATGGCGGTGAGTCCTGATTGGCTCTTGTAATCACGCCACTTTCTGGCCGTCGCCTTGTCGCCGTCTGGTCTACCTTTACTTCTTTGTTTATTTGTCACTTCCATTGTTACAAGGTCGATACATATTTTTATATAGATATGGGGTTATAATAAATATCAGAAGAAGGTTGTGAACTATCTAACTCAAAATATACTACATATATATATATAAATATATATATCGTCTAAGATTATAATTTAGGAGTTCATTTTCAAAATTGTTTAAAACATTTTTTTTCGAAGATAACCGAATTTTCAATTCCACTACTGGAAACATTATAAAAATGATCTAAACATCTTAACATATATATTACTTTTATCATTGCAGTAAAGTCTGTAGTAATAATAATTGATAATATGTATGAAAAGATACACTTTACCAAAAATAATTATAACAAATTTTATCAATAGATGGCACAATTTAATATATGAATATATATTTCTATTAAAAATAAAGAAGGCATCTCCTGACCACGAGCACATGTGCTTTTTTAGATGGCAGAGCGCCATCTAGTGGAGCAAAAATAAACTAAACGTTTATTTAGCTTGCTCCGAGATATTTGGCGTGATTTATCCAAAAATTGGGTTGGCCAAATATCACGGTGCAAGCTAAATAAACGTTTAGTTTATTTTTGCTCCACTAGATGGCTCTCTGCCATCTAAAAAAGCACACGTGCTCGTGGTCAGGAGATGCCTTTTTATTTTTAATATCAACACCTGACCCACTTATCTTTTATTTTTTCTATTGTTTTTTCATATATATTTCTATGAAAATAGTACAAAAGTGAATTTGTACTTGGATCAGGTAGGTGGATTAGGTAAAAAGGCATCTCCTGATCGTGCAAATAAAAACTGCTAATGGCTTGCGCCATCTAACGGAATAAACATCAACTAATCGTCGATTATTAATTATTCCAGAATTGGATGAATACGTGGTTAGCTTTTCTTGATTAATCAAGAATGGGTATTTAGCCAATTCTGGAATAATTAAAAAATCAACGATCAGTTGATATTTATTCAGATAGATAGCGAAAGCCATCAGCAGGTTTGAGTTGCATAATCAAGAGATGCCTTTTTAAAAAATTATTAAATTCGAATTCATTCTTTTAAGTATGCGAAATATGTCTATTCCATATGTGAATATAAATTTATATGTTGTGTATGTATTTTTAAAATTGATATAAATCTAATTTCTTTTAAAAGTAAATATAAGAGATACTTTGAATATAGAGAGGTTTTGTGAATAAATATATTATATTTTTTAACCAGAGTTCAATATCCTGCGAAATAGATCAATCACATGTAGGTATGTAAATAGGATATTGCTAAACATTCTGTCAAACGGTGAATTATTTTCCTGAGCAGTTTTCCATTTTGTGACAATGGGATTCTGTATGGGATATAAAGGAAGAAGAAGATAAATAAATTCCAGGGAGAATTCCATTTTGAAGATAAATAAATTCGCTCATCAATCATCTCAAGCCAGAATTTACTTAAATCACAGAGCTCATGTGCTGAAAACTATTTTTCAAGATAGAAAATGGTTTACACACACGTAAAGTTTCAATTAAATCGATAAAACCGTTGTTTTCTACCGATATAACCTGGGATCGAATCTCGTATTGGACACTTTTTTCCTAATTAAAAAAATGCTTCAATGGTCCCGATTCGTACTAAGTCCAACCCCACCAGCTAATGCAAATATTCAAACGGGGATCTGGAACACTTGTAAGAGCAAAATTTGAACTACTTATCACATGTGTAGACATGTGGTGCACTCACAGGTTTTTTTTTTTTTTGCTCATCCCTAGTACACGTGGTACAGGGCATGCTAATTATGGTGGGAAGATGTTGGCGACTGCATTTACTGTAAATGCACCACATGTCTACACATGTGAAAAGCAGTTCGACTTTGCACTTACATATGTGTCAGAGCCCCTTTTGGTACTCGCACTCACTGGTGGGGTTAGACTTTTATAAGAACCAGGGCCATTGGATCATTTTTTAATCATAAAAAAGTGCCAAATGCGGGAATCGAATTCGGGTCGTAGCGGTCGAAACCAAACGGTTTAGACCATCCTTCCACCGACCCCCGCTCACTCACAGTTATATCAGTCGCCAAATACTACCCACCATGTGAATCATGGCATTTACTTCGTGTACTAGGGATAATACTTAATAATATTTAAAATAAATCTAATAACTAATAATACAAAGCAATAACGCGCCATCTATATATATAACGAATGAAGACATTAGGACGCGAATGTTTCTTATCACAAATAAATCAAACTTCTACTGTCCTTACTGCGATGAAAAAATATTGGGAGGGTTTGGCTCATCAGTGGTGAGCCCTTCCAGCGGTTTCGCCAATTTAATCTACCAGTACGCTTCTTTAGAGCTCCAATACTGTATTGGATCATTCTGATTTTACATGCTGCACTGAAGGGTGGTATTTTTCATCGCAGTAAGGACATAATAAGTTTGATTTATTTGTCTTCTTCTTTCTTATCTCTGAAGTAAAATGCGCCTGCCTTTGCCATTAAGACTTGGAGCACTACTCAGTGGCAGGCCGACTTATCTCCAAAAGAAATGGCTGCCTCTGACATGAGGAACAGACGCCATGTGCAGCCGCTCCTAACATGAAGTACAAACGCTGCTCATCCTGTATCCCTGGATCAGGAGCCCTTACAGGGTACTATCAGTCGGGCCAGATGAACCCAGGTTTTTTAGTGAGCTTGTTACTGCTCCCCCTCCTTCTTTTTCATCCGGGCTTGGGACCAGCAAAGGCAGTGTTTGATTTATTTGTGAAAAGAAACATTCGTATCTTAATGTCTTCATTCGTGATAATAACTAATAGTAAATCATTTCTAAGAAGGAAAAAATCTAACAGCGACGAAATTCTTTATTGGAGAGATCTTACTAAGTTGTTACCAGTTGTAAACAAGACACACTATATCCGATCTGGATAATTACGCGTGAAACTATTTACAATAATCCATATTGTAGTAGAGTAGAAGGTAACAGAATTGTTTGCATTAAAACTGATATAAACTATAGATTTCAAAAATGAGTTGATATATATGTGCGTGAAACGGATAGGGAATATAGAAAAACAATATCTTGCCACTTTCCTTTAAGAAAAAAAGGTTGATTTTAGAAAATATTTCAGAAATATCTTCAAGATTGAAAGTTTTACATTTTCTTTTCGATTTTTTTGAGAAAATCAATTTTAAATATCGAATTTGAAATATAGGTCCGAGATTAGATTTAGATTTTTTTTTATCAGGATGCAATAAGCTAGAGAAATTTCTTTGGGAAGTTCCTATTGATTTCTGAAAAGTTATCACAAAATAAAATCCTTGGAACTCCTGAATGGTTCTTGATGAAAAATCAGAGAGGAGAGAGCAGTATGCTTAGCTATATATAATCATTTAAAATATCTATAAAAGATTTTATTTTTCATTTTGTTATCAAATACATTCATTTTAGAGTTGTTCTTTTTCAGATATTTATATAAATAGGGGCATTAAAAACAACGAAGAGTAACATAAAAGAGTTTTTCTTGAGAATAAGTATACTAGTTTGCTCAAACATCTTAACAAAAATAAAAAAGAGAGTGATATGAAGTTTAATTTTAATTTGAATACTCAGCTAATGATTAATTGCAACCTTTAGGTGAAAACGTTCAATTTTAGATAAAATAAAGCTACAAAATGGTGGCAACTGGTAAAAACGAATTGGTTTAACATTTTTTCATTAGATCTAATCTGAAAATAAAACAATTTTATATCTATTTTAATGAAGCTTAGTTATTCTCTCTTTTGATAAGGTTACTTAGGTTAACCAAATTTATAAACCCATGTGGTCATTTATATATAAAAAATACACTAAAAATAAAAATATATTCATATAGGAAGGATATCCATGCGCGTGATGCTTCCAAATTCTGGTCTTTTTCAAGTTTAATGAATATTTTATCGATAGCCTTGTCTGCAATCAATGGAGGAAATGACATTAATGAAGCTTAGGCTTTCCAATCTTTTGTGTGTCGTCCAGAAATACAATTCGGAGGTGATATCGAAACCCAAATTAGGCGGAGGGCACATCGCGGCAATAAATACCTAATTAGGTGTGGGAGATAACCATCTCTTCCCCAATAAATACGTGATGGTGACAAATATAGTTCTGTTCTTCTCTTATTTTATATAAATACTACATATATATATACTCGTCAATAGGTATAGTTCACAATATATATATATATACCACCTCTCTCTCCAATAAATACGTAATTGGTGTAATGGTGAAAAATATAGTTTTTTTAAATCATATTTTATATAAATACCACATATATATTCACAAATAGGTGTAATTACATATTATATATACCACCTTCTTTCTCCAATAAATTCCTGATGGTGGCAAATATAGTTCTATTTTTCTCTTATTTTATATAAAAACCATATATGTGATATCTTGGGACCTCTGGGACCAGTGTTACCTGATGCTAGACGAACCTCGATGTCAACTCTACCGTGCAGTCGTGGTGGAAGGCGACACAGCTGGGCCAAAGGTGAAATAAACAAACAGAGATTCCACTAAGAAGCGTCTGACATCAAGAAGGAATGGGATGAGGAGAGAGAGAGAGATCTTAAGAGCAAGTGTTACCGTTGGAATCCAAGCGAAGACTGACAATTCTAGGGCCTCGATTTAACACCACGACCTTGCTGCTTTCTAATTGGCTGACCTATTTAGGTGATTCTTTCCTAATTGGTGGGACTTTTTCACGTGGTAGTGGGCTATTGGTTGACCTACTTAGGTATTGTCTTCTGATTGGGCCGGGCTTATCTCTTTGACGGAAGAAATACGTCCGGTCTTGTTCCGGAAATTGGGCGTCTCTCAAACTTTTATAACTTCTGGTCACAAGATACGTCCTGTCTTGTCCGGAAATATTGGTTTAAACTTAGCTCGCAGGGTGTCCGGGGTCAGAAGGTTAACTGTGGCGTTATTAATAATTATGTTCTCTTCTAGGCCTACCTCTTAGGTTTGACTTCTACGATCCTCTAAGCCTGATTTGTTTTAACCTTAACTTTCTCCTGTCTCTCTCCATTCCTTCTATCTGTACAGTTGCGATACTTTATTAGATTCTTACGCGGTACAGATTGATGTTAGTTGAGGCTTTCTATGTGCAGTACATAAGAAGTTATATACAGTCATGGGGTGGAACATGTGGTAGTGGATATTTAGACTATTTACAACAATTCCATGGTCTTAAATCATCACAGATGGCCCCGGATGTGAGAGGGTTCATATGGAGGGATTTAAGAGAGCGGAATAGGAAGACTGTTATTAAGGAAGTAATTTTTAAAAATTAATTGAAATGAGTTGGTATATAACATGGGGTTGATTTCTGTATATCCATAAGAGATAATAAAGCATAAACAACTAATATTAAACATACAAGTAAAAATAAAAATATGAATAAAATATTTAATAGAGAGCATATAATGACGATAGGTAAAAATAAAAATGATTTGATGGGAAAATCATGATCTCTTCGTGATGGGCGTTAGAAAGGGTTGAGGGGTTAGTTATTACTTGGTTGAGGCAAGGTCACTTTGACTCAGGTCCCAAACCATTTAATGTGCACGGCGCGGAAAACCTAGGCCATGTTTCACATGTAAATTTAAGGACCTAATAAAGTTACAGTACCACAATCGAAAAGTAAGATAAGGGGATTGTTATGGGTTTTAGTAATTAGTCGTTAAGACGTACGCATGCAGGATAAAGAGGGCGAAGATCAGTGACCAGAAATCAAAGTTTTAATTAGAGTCGTCAGGGGCTTAGCGAGAAAAAGAGTAAAATAAAAAAAAATGTGCCAGCGTGTGGCATGAGAGTGCCCTGGAATAAAAAAAAAATACAATTTGCACGTATCCAAGCCAGAAGTTGGGATAAGGTAAATCTGGGGGACGATGTGTCAAGATTGTTAATTACGAAATCAAAGTAGGTCAAGTCTAGCCTGCGAAGGAGTTAAAAGTTTCTGCGGAAAAGGAATGTTAGTAATTCTTACGAAGTAACCTTTAAAGTGGTTGTTTAAGAGGTTATTGAAGATTGCCCTGTTTTTAGATCATGAGTTTTAGTTTGATTATAAAAGAATATATCATTGAGATATGAAATTGCGAAATTAAGGCTTTGCATATAGCGTTAAAGGATTTGAAAAATCGAAAATAGAATTGCGAAGTTAAATGCAAAGTAATCTTAAAAAGAAAAGTAAAAATAGTGATGATGATACAAAGATTAACACACTACAGCAGTATATAAGGGGTAATAGAAAGTGAAAATATTAAATGAAAAAAAATAATGAGCAATAATATACTCGATAGCATTGACATGGTAGCGGAAGGTGAAACAATGTAAATAACATCTAATTTATAAAGTGAGAAAAAATATAAAATGATAAATGCAAATTAGTGATATAAACATGAAATATAAACTTGAGATTATTAGATACGAAAGATTAAATATAAAGTTGATTATAGAATAGAGTCATAAAGCAAAAGTAAATAAGTTTTGGTAAAGAAAAATAAAATAAAATGACACTAATCTAAACTGATTGGTGAGGTAAATAAAATATAAGAGCTATATAATGATTATATACAAGATATTAAAATGAAAAAAAAATGTTCATCGAGAAAGAAGAGCAAGTAAGATTATAAATAGAAATTATATATCGTGAAAGAATGGAAAGTTGTAGGCCAAATGTAATGTACCTGTTTTTTTTTTTTTTTTTAGGATGGGTAGAGAGAGCTTTAAATTGTCCTCGATTGATATCTTTGGTCTTGTTGGCCTAAGTTTTTCTAACTTATCGAATTTGTTTTATGTTTGACGCGACTCGTGAATCACATTGTTTCTAACTGTGAAACTTACTGAGTCCTAATGTTGTCGTTTTTTTAAACTTATGTGGGTGTGTGTGATTTTTGTAGGTAAAGTGTTGTCTTTGGCACGCACTAATATTTAATTTAATAGGTGGCGAAAGTTCATTAGATAACACGGGGTGGCGACGGATGTAACAAGATGTCGGCTGTTTGTTTGCTCGGGGGGGCGAGGGGGAGCGAAGCTATTTTTAATGCGATTCCGGATGTAGGTCAGGGAGGCCTTTTGTGGGGCTGCTTGCTTCTTCCAACTTATTGGAAGATCTCTGCATTAAGGTGCAGAAAAGGCGCTGAGCAAGTCGGGGGTATAAGACGGGATTTCTGCGCGTGAAATATTGTGGGACATAAATGGCCGAATTCTATCAAGTGGACATCAGGTGTTACGCGAGGTGTTGGAATTAGAGGCTGGGGCGCGAGGAATAAGATATCTTCTGTATAGTATTTAAGTTTGTTCACATGAACTGTATCATCTTCTTTATTTAGGGGTCGATTGGGTCTGTTAATTCGGACTACGTTCGGAGATATTATTTCTATAATTGTAAACGCAAAAGCGTTTTGATTTGTCACGTTTGGGGACAAGCGTTATGGGATTGACATTGGGAGATACAGAGGTTGAATTATTCCGTGTGTTCAAGCATTTGTTAGATTTGTGTTTGTATTTCGAAAATTCGGATATTGTATCTGTTATTAAATCGAATGGTTTTTTGGCGGACTTAGTAAAAATGTTATTCAATGATATCAGGTTAGAATTGAATGAAATTGCGACTATCGACGTGAACAATGTGTGGTTAAATAAATGTGTCACAGGCGTGGTGAAGGCGTCTTTGGCCTGAAAATTGAAAGAGTTTAGTGGTGTGGCGCTGTGACACGAAGCGAAAAAATTGTAAATGAAAAGGTGTCGCGTGAAGTCTCTGTTTTGTACAAAATCTAACCTGTTACACTAAGAATAACAAATTTACTAAAGTCATGGTTGTTGGTTGTACGAACATATCGATAATTTTTATATTGTTAGTGGATATGACACGTTTAATGTGATTTTTTTGTGTGTGTGCGTTTAGTAGGGCGACGTAATAAAGCTTGTGTGGCTCGAAATTAGATTTGGGTGTGAAGTCGCGCATTAAAAATTTGTTAATTAGAAAAAGTGATGTGAGAGGGTGTTGTATATTTTGTTGAGAGAGATTTGTCGATATTTAACTATGCGTGTAAAAGGAAGGTACGAGGGAGTGTAGTTATGTGGGAATTTAACGATTGGAATAGTTTTGGAAGGCTATGATTTAAGTTACTTCTGTCTAAAGATATGAAAGAAAAGGACATAGGGGCGTTGAAAATGGGATTAGGAACATTATAATGAGGTTAAATAAGAGTGTTGGAGTTCACCACGTGTGAGCAACTCGTTCCAGGAGGGGAACATTTAGAAAATGGGACAGTTGTATTAACCTGTCCATGGGACACGTGTTGCTTGCACGAGGTGAATTGGTACAAGGTAGTTGGTAGAGGTACATTATCTTGATACAGGAGTAGCTGAGAACAGTTTATAATTAGTAGAAATCGTTTTATGGAATTAAGGAATAAAATGACAAAAGGCAATGGTGTATCGATTATACGGAATTTTAGATTTTGCGTTATGTTAACTATTTTTACGTTTAAAAAGATATAATCTATGGTGAAAACATTGTTAGCTATGGCATTAATAGTTAAGTTAAATGGATGGACAGGTATTTTCTTTTACAAACTGGTTTCTATTATTTTAAAAGTATTCTGCCTAATTATAGCGATAGATGCTCCTGAATCAAGTAGTAGAGTAGGTTTACATTATTGGACAGTTCCGCTCGAACGAGCAATTGTTCAACATAAGGTATAGAAGGAGGAACCTACTGTTGTGCTGTCTTGTATGTCGGGACAGGCCTGGTCTGTTGTCATAGTTGGAGGTTCCTTGGGACAGTCAGAGTTCACTGCTTGCGCTGGGCTCGTGGTTTAGAGAAGGTCGGGGGAGCAGGTAACATACGCTCGCGTGTTGGTAACTCGGAGGGGTGCTTGCAGGAGGTTTGCTGGCTTTCTCAGTCTTGTAGAGTATTGTAGTTGGGCCCGATCTGCTTGGGCGTCGTAGTTGGTGAAGAAGCTCTGCGCCTCGTACGAACCATCGTAGCGATTCCACCTCTCGCGATGTCCGGTCACGGCAGAGAGCTGAGGTAGCGTCGTCGTCAACCTCCCTAGGACATCTGACACCGGCGGCGGGGGTGTGACGTCTTCCTGGCCGGGGGCGATTTCCTCCGTTCTACCGAGAGTGTTTTCGTTTTCTTTCTTTGGAAAAGTGGTGCTTCCGCCACTTTCGGAGTCGGGATCGGACTCCATTGGTTCCTTGGGATTCTCCTCTCTTCCCTGTTCCATCTTTCTGTACAGACAGTGGTCTATTTGCTTACTTGTACCTTGGCGTCCACTATCCTGTCGACTCTTCGGGACGGGGGAGTCTGTGATATCTTGGGACCTCTGGGACCAGTGTTACCTGATGCTAGACGAACCTCGATGTCAACTCTACCGTGCAGTCGTGGTGGAAGGCGACACAGCTGGGCCAAAGGTGAAATAAACAAACAGAGATTCCACTAAGAAGCGTCTGACATCAAGAAGGAATGGGATGAGGAGAGAGAGAGAGATCTTAAGAGCAAGTGTTACCGTTGGAATCCAAGCGAAGACTGACAATTCTAGGGCCTCGATTTAACACCACGACCTTGCTGCTTTCTAATTGGCTGACCTATTTAGGTGATTCTTCCCTAATTGGTGGGACTTTTTCACGTGGTAGTGGGCTATTGGTTGACCTACTTAGGTATTGTCTTCTGATTGGGCCGGGCTTATCTCTTTGACGGAAGAAATACGTCCGGTCTTGTTCCGGAAATTGGGCGTCTCTCAAACTTTTATAACTTCTGGTCACAAGATACGTCCTGTCTTGTCCGGAAATATTGGTTTAAACTTAGCTCGCAGGGTGTCCGGGGTCAGAAGGTTAACTGTGGCGTTATTAATAATTATGTTCTCTTCTAGGCCTACCTCTTAGGTTTGACTTCTACGATCCTCTAAGCCTGATTTGTTTTAACCTTAACTTTCTCCTGTCTCTCTCCATTCCTTCTATCTGTACAGTTGCGATACTTTATTAGATTCTTACGCGGTACAGATTGATGTTAGTTGAGGCTTTCTATGTGCAGTACATAAGAAGTTATATACAGTCATGGGGTGGAACATGTGGTAGTGGATATTTAGACTATTTACAACAATTCCATGGTCTTAAATCATCACATATATATATATATGTCGTATTGTAAATTTTTCCAAAGTTTCAATATCTGGAAATGACAATTAAGCAGTCGTTAGGCCTTTTTCCTTCTTCTTTATTATAAGCAATCAGCGCGAGGCCACACACACTGGACAACCACTGACCGTCCAATTTATCATTATTTAAAAAAAAAAAAACTTTAGTAAATTTACATATCATTCAACTTTTCTTTTTTAACATGGAATTTACATGTTTAAAAAATGTATTTGGCAATTTGTGAAACAATTCAGACAAAAATAAAAGATTAAACAAAAACTAGTACATTAAAAACAATTGTGTGTTCAATATGGAATTGAATCATGGTTTACTATATACAAAATATATCACTACCCCCCACGAAGAGAAAAAATAAATAAAATAATACACAAAAAAAAAACTTCCCTTCTTTTTTTTTCCTTTTTTTTTTTACAATGGTGGCTGGGAGGGGAAGGACGGTAAAGGACAAGATATATTTTGAACAACAAAGAAAAAAGAGTGAAAAAAAAAAACTATACATACAATAATTTTATATACAAGAAAAGATGTTAGATGTGTTAGGATGACCAAAGTTCTGTTAGTTGGGATCACAGAAAAGGTGCCCAAAAACTTAACTAACATAATGCAGACAACTGGGGAAAAAATTTCTGAATATCAAGCACTACATGTTTACATACCCTCATACACATAGGTATAATCCCATTCAATAGCAACTTTTATTGCTGAATGGAAGTATGCAAAATTTAGGGTTAGTAGTGGAAAAACTTGCCTGTTAAGCTAAGTGCCCAAGCATTGTTCCAGGTCCTCTTCTTGAAATGGAAAAATTGTTTTTAGGTTTTCCTCGGTATCTTCAAATACTGGTTCCCAGAGTCTTATTTTAGAAATATTAACTATTGTTGTACGTTTATTTTCGGGTTGACATGGCTTATCTATTTCTATTGTTTGGGGGGAAGGTATGGCAATTATCGTATAAGGTTCTGGGTAAAAAGCTGGCATAAGTTTACCTTGGCCTGATTGGTAAGGGATCTTATACAGTACCTTATCTCCTATTTTTAAATTGGGCGTTTTATGGGATTCATTATATCTTTTGACTAATTTAAAAAGCAGTTTTTTGTGGTATCATTGGCGGTTTTCCTAGCTTCTTCTATGGGGGGATAGGCTATTGTTAGGTCACTGGTATAAAATGGATCAATGCCGAAAAGTAAATAAACGGGAGGAATTGTAGTTATTGAATGGGGAGTATTCCTATATTCTTCTAATGCTTTTTGTAATAGCTTGTGCCATGGAATTCTGGGATTTTGTTGATGGTGAAGTCTTAACTTCGAAATGATAGTGGCATTAGCCCTTTCTACCAGCCCATTACATTGTGGATGAGAAGGGGATGTCATAACGTGTTTTATGCCTTTTTCCTGTATGAATTTATTGAATCTTTTGGAGACAAATGAGGGATGTCTGTCGGTAACAATAATCTTTGGCTTACCTATACTTAATAATTGATTTATAATATTTATATACGTTGCTATCGAGGTACTTTTAGAAGGAAAAGCCCAAATGTATCTAGAGTGATGATCAACTACTACATGAAGGCAATTTTTTGTACTATTATATTCTCCTAAGCCTAAAATACTGTCAAGAGCAACTACATCAAATGGTTTCTCAGCCAGCGGTAAAGTACCCATGAGTCCATATGAAGGTGTAGTCGGCTTCTTTACAGATTGACATGTTTTGCATTTCAAAATATCATTTTTTATTTTACCTATCATACCTTTAAAATAATATTGTGTTGATATTACCCTAGCCATTGCACTAATACTTGGGTGTCCTAAACTTTCATGGGCCTTAATTATCAATTCTTGTTGTAAGGATGGTGGTACTACTATTCTATCTTTATTTTTTAATCGAATATAAGTGATATTGTCTTTATTGAAATATAATTTAGATGAAGGCTTAGCTAAGGATTCTTGTCCTTCTTTTAAGTCTTGTATGGATAGGAAGCAAGAATATGGTAAGCGGGACAACATGTCAGCTACATAATTCTCACATCCTTTATTATATTTGAATTCTAAATCATATTCTGATAATCTTAATGACCATCGAAATAGTCTACCATTTGTATGTTTGAAATTTTTTAACCAAATTAATGCTTTATGATCAGTGTGAACTATTACCCGCTGACCTGAAATGTAGGGATGGTATCTCTAGCACGTTTCTATTATTGCTAATAATTCCAGCTCTGTGATGGTATATTTGGATTCTGCCCCCCTTAAGGCCCTACTATAAAACGCTATGGGTTTCATTGTGCCATCAGGATACTCCTGTTTGAGCACGCCTCCTAAACCTGCAGTACTAGCATCACAAAAGATATGCGTAGTTAATAACGGATTATAAATTTGGAGGATTGGTTTCGAAACTAATGCTTCTTTAAGAGCCTCAAAACTTTTTTGGCATTCGTCAGTCCATGTAAATTTTATATCTTTTTTCAAAAGATTATTTAAGGGAGCTCTTAATTTATTAAAATGATTTATAAACTTAGCATAATGTGTAACGATTCCTAAAAATGATCTTAAGCACCTAACATTACGAGGAGGTGGCAATGATTTAATTATATCAACATTAATGCCTGAGGGAGACATTTGGTCTCCAAAAATTTCATAACCTAAATAATTTATCTTTTTCGTAAAAAATAAACACTTTTCCTTCCTAAGTTGGATACCCTCTTTTTGTAGAATTTCAAATATTTCCTTAAGATGTTCCAAATGGGATTGCGTATCGTTTGAAAAAACCAATATATCATCAAAATAAGAAATTACATTTTTAAGGTCATATTTTTGTAATATTGAACTAAGTATCCTATTAAAGATGGCGGGAGCTGTACGTAGACCAAATGGTAGTCTACACCATTGATAGGAACCTTCTGTGGTGGTAAAACATGTCATATATTGATCCTTTTCATGCAAGGAAACAGTCCAGTATGCAAGACATGAGAATACTTTCGACCCTTGAACCTTCTGGATGATATTTTCAATTAACGGAATTGGAAAACTGTCACCTATTAATTTTGAATTTAATTTTCTAAAGTCAATACATAGTCTAGTCTTATCACTTTCTCCTTTTTTACGGGCTAGGGTTACTGGCGAACTGTATGGTGATGAAGCAGGCTTAATTATGCCATATTTCAACAACTGACTAATTGGTTCTTTAATTGTTCCGTTATCCTTTAGATTATGTCTATAAGGTCTGAGACAAACAGGAGTCTTATCTCTGAGTGTTAATCTCGGGGTATCTACCTTTAAAGGTCTAACATTATACTTATTTTCACCAAAAATATCATCATAGTCATTCATCAAAACATGGAAATTATTTCCAAGTCTGACGTCATTATGTATATAACTATCTTCTGAGTTTGGTAAAGGCAAAGGTCGGAAGTTTGGTTGATAAATAGGTCTCGATTTAAAACAAGAAGGAAAATATATGTTAGATTGATTTATAGTTTTACCTATGGCATGTACATTTTTATACGATTACATTTCCCTGATAGTCTTAAACAAAAATTATGTTTGTTGCAATATTTAGCAGATTTAACAAGACTTAAATAATTTTTAGAATTATCATATTGTAAGGCATCAAGTTCTTCTTTAGAAAAAGTATAATCAAAATTAGATAAAACACCATCATTTTGTATAATAACATTTTTATCAAAATCAATCTTTAGTTTAAAATATTTTAGGTACTTTGTGGACATTATCAAAAAGTTCAAATTAGGATTATCAATAATATAAAACAAAATATTTTAAGTTATAATTCCAATTTTTATATTCAAACAAATCTGGCCTTTTATGTTAACATTATTAGATACAGTACTTATTTTATCGTAACTAGAAATATTTATGTTATTTTAAAAATTCTTGGGCAAAAAAATGAGTAGGTAAAATATTAATCTCACTACCTGAATCAAAAAGAATCATAAACATACCCAGGAACCATGAGTCTGCTGTCCCCACATCCGCTCTGATTCCCGGGCACCGTCAACATCCCACTTGGCCTTGATTACCGGGGTTCGACGCACTTTGTAGGCCGATGGATGAAGTCCCAGGATGGCCAGGTTCGTGGAGTTAGCCGGCGTTGACATCTCCATGCTGCGGCGTGATAGATCGCCACCGCTAGGCCATGTTGGGGCGATTTCCTCCAGCAAAGTTGTTCCTCCGTCCGTTATTCCATCTTCCGTCTCTTTGTTGAGTTGTGTGCTCCAAAGATTCGGCAATACGAAGCCAGTCCTCTAAGGAATGTGGCGAGGAAGCAATCAGAAACTTCTCGAGTGGGCCGGCACCAGATGTAAGAGATTCCAAGACTAAATCCTTTGGCATGTGTAGTTGTGTGCCAATTTTTGCCTTTTCAAAATAATAACCACGAACTGATTGCGTCTCTTGCTTAGTTAGTTGCCAGAACTTTTTATGTAGCCCGCGTTCAAACTCTGGGAAGAAGGTCATCATCCTAGAATGTAAATCTTCCAAGGTGTCAATTTCGTCACAAATTGTGGCATAAATCTCAAGAGCATTGCCCTTAAAAAGAGTGGGTATCATGAAAAGAGCATCTTCTTGTTTGATATTCCGGAGCTTGATCTGTTGGTTGAAAACCTTCAGCCATTGTGAGTATTTAAGCCCTTCTTCAGGGTTAAAGCTTGGTATCAAATCTTTGGGGCAATATTCCATATTCGAATTTTCTTTGAGATCAGTTTTATTAATAAATGAAGTATTTTTTGGGCTTGCCTTCCTCTTTCCCATGCCTTGAGATTAAATAAAATTTCCGCGAACAAGTTCGAATCCTGTCGACTCTTTGTCGTATTGTAAATTTTTCCAAAGTTTCAATATCTGGAAATGACAATTAAGCAGTCGTTAGGCCTTTTTCCTTCTTCTTTATTATAAGCAATCAGCGCGAGGCCACACACACTGGACAACCACTGACCGTCCAATTTATCATTATTTAAAAAAAAAAAAAAAAAAACTTTAGTAAATTTACATATCATTCAACTTTTCTTTTTTAACATGGAATTTACATGTTTAAAAAATGTATTTGGCAATTTGTGAAACAATTCAGACAAAAATAAAAGATTAAACAAAAACTAGTACATTAAAAAAACAATTGTGTGTTCAATATGGAATTGAATCATGGTTTACTATATACAAAATATATCATATATATGTAATGTCAAATAGCTCCATCCAGATGGGACAACTGTCAATCATCCCTGGACCCCGGGAGGGGGGAAGCTGATATGTAAATAAGGAAAACGGGACGGTGGCTAACGCCGTCCATTAGGATTAACTTTTAACTTGGGTAAGTTGTACAAAACTCTCTCTCCCTACAAATTCCCCTTGTAATAAATTATTTATTCCCAAATTTTCCCTTGCTTTATTTATCTCCGCGACAATATTTTAAATAAGGCATCTATATTCTTCTTATCTTATTCTTATTGTTCTAATCTTATTACAATCCAAAAAACGCCTTATTTTTTAATATATATATATATATTATAGACTGCTCTATATTCAGAATATATATATATATACTCGCAAATATGTATAATTATATATTATATACCACCTCTTCTCTCCGATAAATACGTTATGGTTACTAATAAAGTTCTATTCTTCTCTTATTTTATATAAATACCACATATACATACTTGCAATTAGGTAGAGTATATATTATATATACCACCTTCTCCTCAATAAATACGTGTTGATGACAAAAAATAGTTCTATTTTTATCTATTTTTTATATATATATACCATATATACATACTCGCAAATAGGTGCAGTATATATTATCTATAGTGTATTTAACTTAATATTGAGACAAAGTATTTATTATTTTTTGAAATGAAGGCGATAAAAACGTGGTGATTTTCTTTTAATTGTAAAAAAACAAGCTTTCAGGCAAGAATGCCCTTCTTCAGGTTACAACTTGGAAATATTTTAAAACTATGGACATGAAAGATAGCCAAATAAAGTAGGTAAATAGTTCAGCTGGGGGGATTGGCGAGGTAAAACACGGAGTATTGGGGTGGGAGGTCGATTTTTCGGTTGAAACTTTATTATTTTATTAACAGATTATATTAATTTTGCTAATTATATAGATTTTTCTATATACTCTGTAAACTTCTCCCGTTACCACTCTGGTATTTTATAAATGTTGATGTGTTCTTATATTAAATATAATTTGCTGTGTCATCCTGAAGTGTGTCTTTCTGATTATCTAATCTACGCTTCAATATAAATATATATATGTATAATCTTATATAACTTTATTATTGAAGATAGAGAATGGGAGACTGTTCTATGATGTAATATTAATATTTTATAATCATTTAAAAAGTTTTATATTATGTTAATAATGCTAATTTATTGATTATATCCATAATATTTGTTGATAATTATGTATCTCAAGTTCGACACATTTATTGTTACTAGATTGTAGATAAAAATGATCCATTATAATATTCTTTGTTAAAAAACAAATATTATATAAATTTGAAGCCTAAGGCTCCAAAATATTTTTTCAATGTTTTCTATGAAAAATACCTAACAGAAAATACCTTAGTGGAAGAATGAAACAGAAGTAAATTTTACTAGGATTAGTGGAGATAAATAATTTTAAAAATCATTCTGATTTTGCAACTGAAACTGCCCACGATGATGAGTACAAACGTCCTGAAACGCTACATGGTTGGTTTTCCTTGTTTTATCAAAAAAGGGTGTTTGTCCTTTTATACGAGAAAATATTTGAAAATCAGCTATCAGTTTATAATTATTCCAAAAGATGGCGTAAGCCATCAGCAACTTGCAGTTCCACAATCAGAAAATTAGTTTTTATAACGACTTTAGTGTTGAATTATTTAGTCAAACTAACTCTCTATCTTTTCCTTTAACGCGAATTTTGAAACATGAAATTCTAGGGCATTCAGCTGACGACTTTCTAAAGCACAAATAAATACATATTCAATGTATTAATTTATAATGTGCTTATATTAAGAATATAGACTTCGCTAATCATATAATATAAGCTCAGAATTAGCGATTTTAAACAAGATAATTGAAATAGGTTGTTAAAAGACAGTTATAATCTCTGGTTGAATTCTGGGCCATTCAAACTTATTGAACGAGGCAGTTTATGACTGACAAGAGAGCCATAAATAGGAGCCGTCAAATCTTTCGTCTAATGAATAAAGGATTGATTTTCTGAGGGCGTTAAACGAATTTTATGGCATTTCCTCAATAATATGGAGTGATCATCTATTCAATAAAAAGCACCTCTTAACCTTGTTAATAGATCTGCTCCATGTAAGAAATAATTTTTGGAAATTATTTTCAAATTATACTTAATATACACACGTCATTTAGATCCTGAACATTTCTATAATATATAAAAGAGAAACTCATACATATGGAGCTGAATTCCAATTTGGTTTAAAATCCGTTAATCTTTTGTCACCGATTTCTACCTATATAAAAACTAGAAAAGGGAGAAATTCAGCCATTAAATCGTAAAATAATTTTTAATGTCTAGAAATAAATAAAATATATTGGTTAACAACTTTAAAAATTTTAATAGGGATATATAAGTAATTTATAGTCATAATTTTTATAGCATCCCTACTTTCATGGCATGTTTAATTTTATTTCATATTAATGGTTATAGAAAAGTAACAAATTCACCCTATTTAGTTTTATCTAACTTGAAGCTGGTAAAATTCTCACAGGGGAATAAAGTATATATCTATTTTCCCATAAAATAATAAATATTTCATCATTGAGGAAATTTTCAAATATTACCGAAACAGAAAATATTGTATTCTGAATATATATATTTTCAATCAAATTGTATTTTAAAATAAGTGTTGGAATCTTCTTTATTTAGAAGTATAAATTCTCCTATGTACGTTTATATTATCAAAATATTTTATTTAGATACAATTTTAAAAGAGATCTAATCAGAATTTTATTTTTAATACCGTCATTAAAGATATCTTTATAAATATTTATTAAAGATTTTTCAGTTATACCTATAACCTGTTTAAATTTTTTTTAAAAACAATAAAGAAATAAGAAATAAAAAGGTCGATATAAGGGAATGATCTTTTTATTTTTGATGAGTAACTCAGGCACAAACGCGCAGTTTCTCATATCTGTTTTATATGCATTTCAATTAGTTTAGTAATAGTGGCAAGGTATTCAATTTGTGAATTATAAATTGAAACAAATAGAAGAGATATAACACGATATCTAAGTTATTTATATGTTAAAATTCTATAATAGAATTGTGATCCTATTCTCTGACGGCAGACATTTTATATTCTACCTGATAAAGTATTGTATCAACGTTATGTATGAAGAATAACTATACAGTATCTTTTTAATAAAGACAGTAGTTCTTTGGGTGAGGTTTGTCTTTTTATTGTTGTAATGTAACCATTCGAACACTATATGCTTGTCTACAGTATGGCCAAAGAGAGGTGTCTCTTTTGGTGCTTTTACATTCATATGTGAGGACGGAGGAATTCAGAGTCAAGGGAATAGGTTTCTTAAGGTTGTTCAAAGTATTTATTTAATCCAACAGCTTATTAAAATACTAACATCGTAAGAAGAACAAAACAAGGATTTATATAGCTGTATCATGTGTGTTTGACATGCTACAGCAATATTTTATCTAAGAGTTTTAAGAAATATTTGATACAATAATTTTATTCACGATCGAACGTTGTATCCACTGTACATATTACATCCCTATGAGATAAAATCTAGTGTATATTAAAATATATGTGTTATATAATTAAAAAAGATAGATTTTCTGCTTGAATTTAGATCAGTAATTTAATTGAACTAAAGGAATATATAAAAGAACATAATTTAATAAAAGTAATGCCTGGCTTAAGGCGAGTAAACAAGGAAAACAAAAGTTATTTACATAAATGTACAAAAGTTTTGAGCCGGCCATTGGGATAAAACAACAACGAGTTTTTATAGGGGAAGAGTGACCTCTGGCGGTCGATTTAGCAGAGTATTTGAATCTATGAAATTATAATTTAAAATAAAAAAATATTTTTATATAACATATATATATATATATATATAGAAGTAAACTTCATATTAAGAAAATGAAATTTTAAAGTTGCATATACAATGTATAGTCAAGTACAAATTCACTTTTGTACTATTTTTCATACAAGTATATATATAACGTATTTTATTATTAGCCTAATTTGCGTATTTGTTTCGCAATTAGCAATACAAATAGGTATCATTGATTTTGATAAATAAATAGAGTTATGAAAAAACAATAGAAAAAATAAAAAGGTCAGGTGTTGATATTAAAAATAAAAAGGCATATCCTGACCTGGAACACATGTACTCCTGGTCAGGATATACATTTTTATTTTTAAATAGAGTAATATATGCCTTTTCAGTTATATATTATAATGTAAACACAAAAGTCAATAACAGATATGTATTTACAAAATATTGTTTGCATATATCACTCCTTTACCTTTGGCGCAATAGAATATTCTTTATCACATATAGATGTTGTACACGTTGGCAAATCGGCCTAAAATTCTGATAAAGTGTAAAATAGTAAACAGCTTTTAGATGGGGGCAAAAATGAATATCCCCTGAAGGTATAAATATTTTATAAACATTCGAATATAACCACGAGTTCTAAAAAATAACCTTTTTTCTTATATCTAAAATATTTCGGGATAATTTGAAATATTTTTGATAGATATATACATGGTAAATTTATCGCTACCTGAACGTGTTAAAAAAAAGAAAATTTTAGGATTTTATTGTTTGTGTTGGGAGGGATATTTGTTTGAGATAAAAGTACATAATTTATGTAAAATTAATCATCCATAAACGGCTGTTAGTTTTCTCATCTGAAACTTGAAAAAAATATTTATCGATGTTTTTATCTGTGAAGCAAATTTATTGTAAGCTGGAATATTCTGCTTGGTTTTATTGCAATATAATTTTAAATAAAAATTTATGAAACATAATTTAATTGTATCAACTGAAATATAATTTTTTTCTAATATGATACATTGAATGTGAAAAATGAAATGAATATGAAAAAAAAAAGTAAACAATTTTATATTTATTATTATTATTATATTATTTATTAATATATATATTAAAAATTATTTATATCAGAATTAATAATTATTATGATATATATTTTTCTGCCATTTCTGGACAATCCTCATAATTCCTTTCCCATAAAGCTCATTAGATTTGAAACTAAGCTGTCTTCTGTCTTCAGCATCCACTTGATTAACCGTCCAAAAAGCCGTCTTTTCAGGGCTTTCTTTAAAGATCTAAAAACAGGAAATCTGTTTGTAGAAAAACCGTGACTGCATGGAGAAGAGTCCATTACTTTCTAAGAGTTTCATTTATTTATTTTCACACAAAGATTAAGTGTTTTGAGGTTTCCTTCGTCGTTTACAGAGGTTAAAGTGGGTAACGTCATTAATCCTCGCACACTCAAGGAACACAGTTCTTAGAACTTTCGGAGAAGACAAGGATGGACGACATTTCTTCTTTGCCTCTACTCCTGAGGGAACCTTCTGCTTCCCCTGTCTTTCTGTCTAATGGCTGTACTATGTTTGATCAACAGCTACTGCATTCCAAGAAGTACATTCCTATGGTTGTGAGTCGTCTAAATTGTGTGCTGAACGATCTTTTTCTTGCTTGTTGTTCGGGCGTAACATTATGCAGCTCTAATTGGGTACTTTAATTTTGGCAGTCTTAGATATCTATAGAGGTCTATATGTTTGATCTGTAGTGAAGCTAGACCTCTTTCGGTGATTCGTGAATCCTCCAAAAGAATTCTGTTTCTTATAGAATAATTATATCAACAAGATGATATGGTAAATCCTACCGCGCTTTTTTAAGTATCCGTTAATTGTAAATGGCAATTTGGCAATTGAATCACGTCAATTGAACAACCCTTGTAAATTTAAGTTCAGAGTCTAGCACTTTCGCAATTTACATAAAGAATGGATGTGTTTAGACGTTCGAATCTCCTCTCTAACAATGATGACAACAAATGCTGAAAAATCTCAATATCCAGAAATCGTTGACACCAGGCACACATTGATGAACTTTATTCTGGGTAATAGTATAACTGCAATTATTATGTCAGATTAGGTAAATTGGTATAATATATTTTGCTCATAGTATCAACATCAGGTAACAAATGTTGCACCAGAGATTCCAACTGGATAGTAAGCTAAGCTCTCGAGATTTAAGTTGACCCAGCAATCTCAAATACAGCTAACAAGTCTCCTTATTTGACATATTTCCTTTTGAATTTACCGTTCAGGTTTTATGAATAGTTTCTTTTATAGTACTGATGAGTAGGTTTGGAATGCAGTCCACTCTCACCAGTTAAAGTATACAGATTTACCAGAATTCGACTAAGTCTAAAGAATTTATTTCGAGCTTTAACTTTGAGTAATTCGAAAATTTAGCGTGAAATTCGAAATACCGTTATTGCCAAATCTCTCTTCTTGTTATTTCCATGCATATATATAGGCTATTTGACCTCCTCAACGTGCAATTTGAAATAAATCCTTTACAAATACATATTTAATGAAAATAATATATTGCAGAAATATATAAATATCCCTTATGTAATATCATTTGAGAGAAGAATTCCATTCAGGGAAGCGCTTCCTGCAAATAATACAATTTAATTGAATCGGGCTTTCGGTCCTTGGATATCTTCTTATATACAGGGTGGCTGAAAGGTATGTTCCTTAAACCATTTTGCAATAACTCAGTGAAATGATTACATAATTTTAAAATTCAAAATCAAATATAAAAACTATTATTAAGGGAAAATTTTATTAAAGGAACATATCGAAGTGGGCTCCATTGGCCTTGATGCAGGCCTAGAGGTGTTTGGTGATAGACTCCAGCGCAGGTACTAGACGTCGATCTTGGCCCACTCTCGCTGCAGGACCTTCTTTAGGGACTCCAAACTTTTGTGGGGTGAAGAAGAGACATTTAGCTTCAAGTAATTCCACACGGAGTAGTCCATCGGGTTTAGATCTGGGGAGTTTGAAGGCCA
The DNA here is from genome assembly GCA_030710605.1 of Cordylochernes scorpioides. NCBI lineage: Eukaryota > Metazoa > Arthropoda > Arachnida > Pseudoscorpiones > Chernetidae > Cordylochernes > Cordylochernes scorpioides. The sequence continues at coordinate 14,059,346 of CP092863.1, forward strand.
AATGTCTTTGCCCAAGAACCCAGGAAAATACGGCTGGCAGAAGGCTATCGTCGAATGGGAGCCATGAGGTGAAAGAAGCATAATTAAAAATAAAATATGTAGGAATCTTTGTTTTCTAGGCATACAGTTTATTAACATTAGCCTTTCGAAACACCAAGAATTCACGCGCGCACGCGCTTCAAATACTTTTCTTATGTTAATAAATAACGGGCCCATACTTTTCAGCCACCCTGTATAGTTAATCTTACTTCTGTAGAAGATCTCAAAGGCCTGAAAGCTCGAGTAAATTAAATTATCTTTTTACAATAAACTCTTATCTGAATGAAATTTTACATCTCAAAAGGTAATAATATACATATATATATCATTTTTGCGATTTTTGGGTAAATTATTCACATGTTTTCGTTATTTTCATGATAATAATCACAAATTTCTACATTTTATAAACCTTTATTGCGATTGAATTGAATAAATATAAAAATAATTGCATTTTCTTTTATTAAGAAATTGGAGCTAAGCTTTCACGCAATCGCGCTTCATCAGGCCACTGGCGCGATCGCGTGAAAGCTTTCCTTCCAATTTCCGAATAAAAGAAAATCTGCAAATATTTTAATGTTTATTTAATTCGATTAAAATTTTATTTGCATCTATTATGATGCATTAGCGCACCATCTGTTATGAAAATTCGAAACTACAGGGTGATCCAAAAGTCCCGCACAACTTTAAAAATTAATATCTCCGCGAATATTTGCGCTAGAGCAATGCGGTAAACACCATTGTGTTCAGGATGCAATGGGATTTTTTATGGCAAATAATGAAATTTTTCGAAATTGATTTTAGCTACAACTTTATTCGCTAGATGGCGCTCTTCCAGAATCAGCGATTCAGCGGCCAAATTTTTTGATAAATTGCAAAATATAACTGAACGATAGGTATTTTTCCTTTTTGAATACCAGGAAAGAACCCTAATAATAGCAAATGATGAATTAATAAAACACCATTTCGCCACAAGTTAGAAGAAATGGTTAAAGATTATCAAATACAATCTGAGATATGTAAAATAGGTATATGCAAATTAAAACATGTAGCAAAAAAAAAAAAACAGATATTTTAGATTCGGTTTGCTGGAATCCTCTCAGCTATTTAAATTTAAATTTAAATTTCTAATTTTTTTAATTCAACTTTCTCTCAGTATCGATTATATTTATTTTAATTCATTTGAAAAATATTTATCTATCTCTGATGATTTATTTTACTCTGGAATGCCGTTGTTGTTTTTGTTGTGTCCAATAAAGAGCCTCAGATGTCTCCATGCATCTCTATTAAAGCAGCAGCAGCATTGTCCACTATCTTGGGTGTGTAAAGCAGCTGCTCTGGGTCTATGTCAAATTTCTGCAAGGCTGCGGCCATTGCTGGGCATGAGAATATGTGAGTAGGTGTTAGTTCCACACCAGGACAGTTGTTGAATGTCCTATAGGTTCTAGTGCCATCTGGATGTATTGTCATTTCTTTATAGTGTTTTGTTCTAAGCCGTGTTATAGTTTTTGTCTTTTTTTTCTCAGTGTTTATTTCGCATTTTGATTTTTTCCTTATTTTTGTTCAATTATCTTGTATTTTTCCAAAGCATCAGCGTCAAATAATGGCATTTGTCCTTTCCTTTGGCTCAACCTTCTGGCTTCCTTTGCAAATTCAACTGCCATTTCATTAACCCCGATCCAAACACTGGCAGGAATCCATTGTAGAATACAGTTATTCTCCAATGATATCAGTTGAGTAAGTAACGAGTGTATTTTCTGTGTGATTATACATGTGTAGTATTGCCCTTCTGAATTGCTTCTAGATCGGATATGAAGTCGTTATACGGTATATTATAATTCCTTCTGCTTGATGCAGGGATGGTTGGTTAAGGCATACATCAAGAGCTTTCCAGATAGCTGTCAATTCACAAGTGAAATCTTTCTTGCTCCTTCTTTGATTTTGATGTATGTTCTATCTTGCAGTATTATGTTAATTCCAGCCCCTCCATTACTTATGGTAAGGTCTGATGATCCATCTGTATATGCTGTTAAATAATTTATCTGATCGCATAAACCAATTGTGTCAAGTCCTTTCTTTTTAAGTATGTTTTTGTTCTTTTTTTTATTGCAGGGTTCATTCAGGTTAAGATTGATGATTACATTTGATGGCAATGGGGTAGGAAATATTGGTTATTCTCGAATTTGAAATTGATTATGTTTCATATTTATGCTCTTTCTAATATTGTTGTCGTACTGAAGTGTTGAAGATCTTTTGAGCCGCTCTTTTTGTGTCCAGTTTAAATAAGTTCTATCGGATATGTGTTCGGTTTATTTAGTTTTTAAGCTATTGGTGAATTTTATTGTTTTTAATTGTCTTCTTCTTTCAAGTAGGTCTAGACCACATTCTCTCTGAATTTTCTAATTGTTGGTATTTGAAACAGAACCAGTGATTAATTTGGCCGCTTTTGCTTGAACACTGTCTAGTCTTCTTTTTAGTGATGAACTTTAGGGAGCCCAAACAGGTGGCCTTATTAAGATGATATATGTTGTTCTGAGAATTTTGGGTTTTGCTCCCCAATTTGTTCCACATAGCCTTCTCAGAATGTTTAGGTTTCTGGTAGCTCTATTTGAGGTGCTAATTATGTGTTCTGTAAATCGCAATTCCTCATCAAGTGTCACACCTAGGTAATTTGGAGATTTAATTTTATCAATTATATGGTTGTTTATGCTTATTTTGTAGTTAAATTCATGCCTTTTTTCCTGTCAGTGAAGGATACCTATAGGTTTGTGTTTATTGGGTTTATTGTCATTTTGAGTTTCATTGCCCACTTCTCCAGTCCTCTCATTGATGTGTTCAGTATTTTTCTGATATTTCTTTACTGCTACTTGTGTGCCATATGGCTATATAATCTGCATAACAGGCAACCTTTGTGTCTTCAGTGAAGATGGATGTTGTTAAGGTTGTGTCGTAATTAGATGTACAACAACTCAAACTTGACCATGACTCTTTATTTAACTCTTATTATTTTCGTTTGGCCCACAAAAAATGTCCAATATATATACACATATATTCTTACATAATGAGACTTTAAAGAATGCAAATAATCTTCATCTATTTACATACACTATATACATCTCCCCCCTTAATAATACTTCAGTCGGTCTGGGGGTTTCCTGGCTCTCTGAAGCCTAGGACTGCGGACGGGCACTTGCACAGCGGCATGCCTAGGTTTAGGAGTGCAAGAGGGCACGTGCACAGCAACAGGCCCTGGTCTAGGAGTGCAAGAGGGTACGTGCACAGAGGCAGTCTCCTCCTTGTTTCCTGATTAACCTCTGGAACCTCCTCTTCACTTTATTTCTGACTTCCACCTACAGGCTTCTCTCCTGATGTTCGAGGAAGTATCAAATTTCTTGTCTCCACTTGTTTCTTTCTCACAGGTCGCAATTGATTGATATGCCTCTTATACACGACGCCCTCGCAACTTATAAGGTAGTGACGGTAGCTCAATAATTTCAAAATGGTACCTTTTTACCGTTTAGGTCCAGTTGCATAGTTGCGGAAATAAACCTCGCAACCTGTAGTAAACTGCTCCTGCCTTCTTACGGCCTCATGAAATACCTCTCGCGGATTTCCCATCTTGGTATTAAATTCGAGAATCTTTATTTTAAACTTCTCTTCATTAGCAGTTCCGCGGGGGAATTCTTTTATTACAGTTTGGGGGAATGCTCTATGAGCAAATAGGAATCTTTGTAGATCGTCTCTAAATCATCCTTCCCGTTATTCTTTCTCAAAAGGTTTTTAAACTCTCTTACATAGCTCTCAGCTAAACCATTTGTACTAAGATTATACGGACTGGTCTTAGTGTGCCATATACCATTCAAATTGGTAAATCGCTCGAATTCACCGGAGACAAACTGTCTTCCGTTATCTGTAACCAAAAATTAGGGCAATCCAAATCTGGCAAAATTTCGCTAAGATGATTTATAATCGTTTTGCTGGTAATATCTTTGATGATAAAAATTTCAATCCACTTTGAGTATGCGTTCCCGAGAACCAAAAACATTCTTCCCATGAACGGACCCGCTAGATCAAGATGAAGTCGATGCCACGGTTTTTCGGGCCAAGTCCATTCCGAGATGGTAGCCGGGGGCATGCTTGCCGATTCTTGGCATACTATACATTCTCTAGTTAACTCCTCGATGTTACTGTCTATGCCTGGCCACCAGAAAATACCGTCTGAATCATCTTCATTTTAACAATCCCCATGTGTATTTCATGCAAGTCATTTAAAATAAAAGATATTAATTTTTGGGGAATTACCACTCTTTCACGCCATTGAAGACAACCAAACTCCAAACTTAATTCCTCATTGATCTTATAATGAGGAGCTAGTGGGTTTTCTCTCGGTACCCTTGGTAATTTCCAGTTGCCTTCTCTAACATTTCTTAATACTATAGACAGTATTTTATCTTGGGGCGTCTCATATGCCACCTCCATAAAAGAGAACGGTACCTCATTCAAATTCCTGAGAAGAAGTACCTGGTCTTCATCAAGAGACTCCCTGACACTCGATTCTAAAGGAAGACGTGACAATGCGTCAACATTGGAATTATCACTAGTTTTTCGAAATTCCACAGTATAATCAAATGCAGATATTTTTAAGGACCATCTTTTAATTCTGGATGATGCACATATGGGAATTGGTTTATGAGGTGAAAATATATGAATTAAGGGTCGGTTGTCTGTGACCAATAAAATTTTTCGTCCCAGTAAGTATTGTCTGAATTTCTCAACGCCAAAAGTTATGCTCAACGCTTTCTTTTCTAGTTCCACCGATTTCTTTTTATATCTGTTTAACTTCAAACCTTTTTCTAGCAATCTTCTAATCACTAGAACCAACTTTTGTTCATGATCTTCAAAGTTTTTTCCTGCAACCAAAATATCATCTATGCAGCAGGCCACACCTGGCAAATCAGCAAATAGACCTTCCATAATCCTCTGACATTTATTTGGTGCTACCGCTACATCATATGGTAGTCTTTTATAAGAAAACAACCTCTTTGTTGTGTTTATATCAACAACAGCTTTGGCTTCTTCCGCTAACATTACTTGTAAGTAAGCCCGTGATAGGTCTAGAGTCGAAAATACGGTGCTTCTAGATAATTTTAAAAATATCTCATCGATCGATGGAAGGGGATACCTATCTAATTCTATTGCTTTATTAGCTGTACATCTAAAGTCACCACATATCCTTACACTCTACCATCCTTTTTTAATACCGGTACTATTGGAGCGGCCCAATATGCATGAACTATAGGTTATAAAATGCAAGAATTCACTAAACGATCAATTTCATTCTCTACTTTGTTTTTTAGAGAGAAAGGTAAACTTCTGGCCTTACAAAACACAGGAGTCACATTTTAAATTAAAATTTATTTTAACATCCTTTAGACAGCCCAAATCTTTATTAAACAAATCTTCATATCTATCAATCAAACTATTTCTATTAGATTCATTATTTAAATTTTTAATGCTAAACAATCTAGAATAATCAAGTTTTAACTGTTTGAGTCATTCTCTTTCTAACAAAATCACCTGGATTTCTCATTTACAACTATTAATCGTAAATATTGGATGGCTTCTTTTACAAAAACATTTCTTTGCCCTATAATCTCTATTGATTTACCACAAAAGGATTTTAATCTTAAAATTGTTGGAAATAATTTTTTACCTTGCCAATAAATCTTATAAATATATTTAGGTATTAACATAACTGGACTTCCTGTATCTATTGTAAAGCACAAAGAATATTCATCTACTCTTAAATTTATTGTGGCATCAGTTTCGCCCTGTACAGAATATATAGAGTCCTCTTGTACAAATTTACATCCCCACATTTTTTTACTAGCTTTCCAGACCCTACTTAAATGACCTAGTTTTTTACATTTTAAAACAAGTCTTTGTTCTATGAGGGCAAACAGAGGCCACGTGTGAATGTCTTTCACCACATCTATAACACATTATTTCTCCCCTTTGCCTGAAAGGCCTATGCTGCACCATACTATTATTGTACTCACCCTTTTTATCTTTTCCATTCACAGGGGATCTCTTGACCACTAATTTATCTTGTAATTCTCATGTATTTATCTGCGCCAGTTCGAACGAGATCGCCACTGCAAAACTTTATCCAGGGTGACATCGTCGTTTTCTTGTAGTAGCTTCTTTTGCAGGCTTTCCAACTTGATTCCAGCCACAAAACGGTCTCGCACTATGGTTCCCAGCATATCGCCGAAATTACAATTTATTGCTAAATGTTTCAATTCTCTAAGATATTCCAAAATTGATTCTCCTTCCTGTTGAATTCTCTTTAAAAATCTGCATCGCTGTGGTATGATACCACTGGTATCACTTTTTTCTTTGGATCCAAATGAAGCTTAATTCTTTGAATGATAGTATCATAGGGTTGATCTTTCATTAGACAAGGAATAAAATGTCGTTTCCCTGCTTCAAAGTTTCAGAATCTAGAGGCGAGGTAAAAATCAGCACTTTAATCTCCTCCTTCAGATGCCAAAAAGAAATCCTCAAATTTTTGTACAAAAAGTTCGAAGTATAGCATCTAAAAGGTACTATTAACTTTGAACTTGCCATGCTGATCTTTTCTACTCTTTTGTATTCTTGATCCAGATAGTTTAAAAGATGTAGTTGTTATACTTTCATAGACTCCGTTTTACTCAGCTTTTTACTGGCTCTGTAGATCGCGCATCCTCGTCGCCATTTTGTTGTGTCGTAATTAGACGTACAAGAGCTCAAACTTGACCAGGGCCAACAACAAATGTCCAATTTATATATACATATATTTTTACATAATGAGGCTTTAAATAATACAAATAATATTCATCTATTTACATAAACAACAGTTAACATGTAGCGAGAAGAGTAGAGGACTGAGCACAGATCCCTGAGGTACACCAGCCCATGTTCTTCGGTCCTTGGAAAATGCTCCATTGACCCGGACCTTTATCCTTCTTCCCCTTAAGAAGTCTGCAATACAGATTAAGATTTTTCCTTTTACTCCGATGTTGTGCAGCCTTTCAAGTAATTTCTCCCTTCACACTCGATCAAAAGCTGAGGTCATATCCAGGAATACGGCCGTTGTCTTCTTTGGCGGTTTTTCCTAGAAATCTATTATTGATTGACAGAAGTAGAACAGTTTATCAGTTGTACAGTGTCTGGATCTTTAGGCAGTTTGGTAGAAGTTTATTTTATTATTGTTAGTGAGCCAGACTATGAGCCTACAGTGGATAATTCATTCTGTTATTTTACAAAGTATGCTGGTAAGAGCAATTGGCCGATAGTTCTTGCATTCCTTGGCATCTTTGTTTGGTTTCAGTATTGGCACTATAATTGATATCTTCAAATTCTTTGGTAGTTTACCAGTTTGCCATGAAATCTTCAGTATTCGTAGGAGTTGATTTTTTAGCTTTGTCTCCAAAGTGTTTAATCATTTGACCAAATATTAGAGCATCTCCAGGTGACATCTTGTATTTAACTTTCCTATTGATGAGTTTAGCTCATTCAGTGTGAAGTCTCTCGAGTAAATATCTTGTTGATGGTAATTTCTTGCTTGTTTAACTAACCTGTTTACATTATTTTTTAGAGTCCTGCCTTCATTCGTATAGCTGAGTCTAGAAGTGCTTGAAAGATATTCAGCAATTATTTCAGCCATCTGTTTGTTCGTTCTCGCTATTCATATCGGTTAGAGTATTGGAGGATTAGTGTTGGTTTTTATTGTTTTATAACACTAATTATATTTCAGTGATGGCTTTCCTTTTTTGGATCCATTTTTTTTCGCAGAATTCTGCCCATTTTTCTTGTTTGAATATCCAAATTTCTTGTTCTATTTTGTGACTAATTTCAATGAGTTCCTTTATGATTTCTTCTGTTTTATTTGTTTTAAGAAGTTCATTAATATTGTCTCTCTCTGCAATCATTGCCTCGATATTGTGGTCCTTCCAGTAAAGTATTCACAGGTCTTTACGTCTACCTCTAGGTATCGATACTTTTGCAGCTTTGGATATGTTCGAAGAGAATTTTTCCAATTTTTTGTCAATCGTTCTATGATTTAATTCTTCGTTGCACAGTTCTTCAAGCTTTTCTGTGATTTTTTTTCCAGTTTTCTTTTATTCTGTTGGAAATTCTCAATTTTGAAATTTAGGGTTGTTAAAATTGTGGTCTGTGGTCACTGATTGCACTTTTCAGAATTTTCCATTGTGTTGTGGGTGCGATGTTGTAATTTATCGCTGTGATGTCTATTGCGGATTCTGTGTCTGTGGACTTGGATAGATAGGTGTTCTTTTCGTTATTTAACGGTGTAAGGTCGAGGTCGGTTAGCATGTCCTCAACCTGCTGACCTTTGTTATCCTGGACAGGTGATCCCCAAGTTGGTCTTTCGGCTTTAAAATCACCAAGTATGATTGCGATATCCGAAGACGCTTCACTTAATGTCTCTATCAGGCCTGTATTGATGCTAGTATTATCGTGGTGATAAACATTTATGATTGGAATTGTTTTATCTGTAAGATAGATTTCTATTGCCTGAGCTTCTGTCGTGCTTTCTCTAGGCTTACTCTGATTATAGGCGATTTCCTTAAATTTGATTTCTAGAGTTTTAATCAAAACGGCAAGTCCTCCTCCGAATCTTCCCGGTCTGTCCTTTCGTAGTGTTGTATAATCTTTGATATAGAATCTCAGATTCTGATTCAATTTTGTCTCCTGAAGACAAGCAATATGCACATTGATGTCACAGAGAAGACAAGTCAGCTCTTTATTTTCCTCTGGGTACCATTTATATTGAGTTGTAGTAGATTGAATTGTGTCCTCGTAGTAGATTTCTCATCATGAGCTCGAGCTGCAGCTCCTGACGCGGCGGTTACCCCGGACGCGGTAGCATTACTGGAGATATCAGTTTTGCTCTTCATTTGAAAATGGGTGCCGTTGCAACGTTAGTCATCTTGGAAACGAACCAGAATTTGGTCAAATATTCCAAGGGTCCAGGGGGGACCGCAAGGAGGTGTGATCGGACTTCTCCCCTTCCCCCTGGAATGCCGTCACTACAGGATAAAGCACTCTTGGTGATTTTTTTAATTGTGATTCAGAATCTGCCACTGAAGCTTTACGAGCGTTTCGTTCCTTTAAAGATATTCGAAGCGGTAAGGGACCAATGAGTTGCTTCTCTCTAAAGCGATTGATTAAAAGTTTTGAGGAAACTGGATCTCTGGAAGCAAAACCTCGGAGTGGAAGACCATCGACATGCAAGTCAGTGGCTGTTACGGTTTTGCAGAATGCTGAAGCTATTGAAACGTTATCCACGTATGGAGAAGTAAGTGCTAGACAAGTTTCTCGACAAACGGGGATTTCGCATGGAACAGTTTGGAGAGAACACACATTGAGAATTTTTCTATAAAAATACCCTAACAAAATTCAAAGTTTTCACGAGTTGAAAGTCAGCGATTTTGAGAAGCGTCAAGAATTCGCTGCATGGGTTTTCCGGCAAATTGATATTCATGAAATCTGGCTGTCAAATGTTCTAAGAACAGATGACGCTCACTTTTATCTAAAGGGAGAATTTAACATTCAAAACTGCCTCATTTTGGCAGCAGAAAACCCTAGGATTTTTACAGAAATACCACTTCATCAGCCCAGAGTTACAGTTTTGTGTGGGTTCACTTCTTCTTTTATTATTGGCCATTTTTTTTTTTGATGGAGGAACTTTTAAAACCGTTTTTGTAACTGTTGAACGTAATGTTCAACTTTTGAGAGAAAAGGTTATTCCCATATTGCAGGACAGACAAGCACTAAGCGAAATAACATTCATGCAAGATGGAGGACCTCCTCATATCTCCCGCGGTGCCAAACAATTGCTGAAGGATACGTTTGGTGAAATTCGTTGATAAGTCGCCACTTTATATACCAGTGCCTTCAATATCACCAGACTTGACGCCTTACAATTTCGGTTATGGGGGTACATTAAGTCGCGTTTTTATCGATGCCGGCCTACCACATTGGCCATGTTGAAAGGCTTCTATCAGATGGCACGTTTTATAAATTTCAACTATTTAATTGTGACCATTCTGTCATCTATCGTCTGCAGGCGGTGTTTGAGAATGAAGGGCGCCACATTGAGCAAGGATTGTGACCTAATACAAGAGAGAAGGCAGTTACCTCATGTGTTATATTTTGCAGCTCTTTGTTTTGGGTTATGGGAATAATAAATGCTGTCCTCACATCTTGACTCTTTTTTTTTTCTGTGAACAGTAATTTTTTTGTTTGTCATTTGCCCACATCTTATACAGTATTATGTCGTGCAGGCCAAAGTGTTATAACTTCTCGGATAGCACTGGTATACACAAATTTACCCCTTATGTTTAGTTTATCGCTTTTCGCTCATTAGAAGAAATAGCATAAGGAATATTCTCTGTCCCCCCCCCCACCAACTTTAGAAATTTTGCGCAAAAAATAATACAAAATGATTTTACTACCACGTTTTTCAACGCAAAAGGTCGATTTAAAAATGATTTTTTTTAGGGTATACATTTTCAAAATTATGTACAGTATAATAAACAATGATAACATTTAACAAACCCATAGGATATTTGGAATAAAGTACGACAAATATATTTTGTCACTCCCCTCTATATTTCATTTTTGGATCATGACAAATATCCAGTTAAATAGTCAAGTGTCGCCAATTAGTCAAGAAACTACACATTCCTTATAGCACGAAATCCTATTAGTAGTGCCATCATAATTTTTGGTACTATATTAACATTTCAAAAAATCGTGTATTGATATCAGCAGTGTTTTTCAAACATTCAATCTATTTCATAAAACCCCATCTAAAATATAGATATTTTTTGCTACATGTTTTAATTTGCATTTACCTATTTTACATATCTCAGATTGTATTTAAAAATCGTTAACCATTTCTTCTAACTTTTGGCGAAATGGTGTTTTATTAATTTATCATTTGATATCATTAGGGTTCTTTCCTGGTATTCAAAAAGGAAAAATACGTGTCGTTCAGTTATATTTTTCAATTTATCACACAATTTGGCCGCTGAATAGCTGATTCTGGTAGAGCGCCATCTAGCGAATAAAGTTGTAACTAAAATCAATTTCGAATTTTTCATTATTTGCCATAAAAGATCCCATTGCATCCTGAACCCAATGGTGTTTACGGCATTGCTCTAGCGCAAATATTCGCGGAGTTATTAATTTTTAAAGTTGTGCGGGACTTTTGGATCACCCTGTATTATAGAATCGTATGATTCTTCTACTGCACTTACTGCAATTGAAATATTAAAGGAAGGGCCTGACTCATCAGTGGTGAACCCTCCCAGCGGTTTTACCAGTTGTTTAATTTTTAAAGGAATCATACGCGTCTATAATAGTTTATAATTTTCATTTGCATCTATATTTCAAGTATAAACCTATATTGATCTAAATATGTTAAAATGTAGATTATTTTAATAATAGAATAGAAAGTTCAGATTATCAGGTGTTCAGATAACTGGAGCTGAGTTGAACAGAGTTCATGTGTGAGAGAACTCAATTGTATTTTATTTGCATCTATATTTCAAGTATAAACCTATATTGATCTAAATATGTTAAAAATTTAGGTTTATTCATTAATAGACTAGAAAGTTTAGATGTTCAGATAGTTGAAGCTGGGTTGAACAGAGTTCATGTGTGAGAAGTTTGAAGGAGATGTAAGTTTCAATGGAGCCCCGCAGTAAATATTTGTCTACCCCGTTGTTTGTTCTCTCGCCACAAGATTAATCCTCTCATCAAAATCTATCGTCTGAACATTTTATTCCATACTTACATATTTTGATGTGGAAGAACAAAATATTTGGCATAACCAATATCAAATACACCAAAACCTCATTGAAGGTAAATTAAACTTTAATATTAATAATTTATATAATTATAAAATTGATTTTAAAATTTCATAGCTTTAACCTGCGAAGTAACACATCTTATCAATTCGATAAAATAACCCCTTGTATCAATATTAAGGGGAAATATCAAGTCTCAAGGAATAAGTTTCTTTTTAAAACTTTTATTCACCAATCTCTCTAGCCACCATGTCCGAAAGCTAGAGATATTGGTGAATAAAAAAATTGGAAAGAAATTTAAGAAACCTGTACCTGGAGTCTTTTCTATGGATATCCTTTGAATTATTCATGAATTCGGAATAATTCAGAAATCAACGAGAATAGTTGATATTTATTCCTATAGATGGCGCAAGCCAATCATCAACTTTCAGTTGCACAATAAGAAGATGCCTTTTTCATAATGTATGCACCTTATCCCAGTACAATATCACATTTGCACTATTTTTCACATATATATAAACGAATAATCTTTATTTCTTATTAGAAAACCATTATTTATAAATAATAAACTCAACAGAGAAAGAGTGGGTTGTGTTGTGTTAAATATACACTCCATGTATTCCACCACCATATCCACAATATATATTTTTAAATAGAGAAATGGCTCTGACTGCCCTCTATGACAATAATTACTCTTCTTAAAAACACATCTTTATTTTCCACATAAAATTCTCTCAATAAAGTATACGAGGTAATTGAAATATATGTTTACTTGTTTATGTTTTTTTTGTGGCTGCTTTTATAATGTTTCTATCCGTTTATATGGTATATATACAGAATACCTTCATATAGGAAAGATTTCATCAAACTTCACTTGTGAACTGACAGCTATCTGGAAATCCCTTGATGTATGCCGTAACCAACCATCCCTGCATCAAGCAGAAGGAATTATAATATACAGCGACTCCAGATCCGCTCTAGAAGCAATTCAGAAGGACAATACTAAAATCACGCAGAAAATACACTCATTACTTACCCAACTGGAACCATTGGAGAAGAACTGCATTCTACAATGGATTTCTGTCTATGTTGGGATCAGGGGTAATGAGATGGCAGATGAGTTTGCAAAGGAAGCCAGAAATTTGAGCCAAAGGAATGAACAAATGTCAGTGTTTGACGCTGATTCTATGGCAAAATACAAGATAATTAAGAAAAATAAGAAAATATCAAATATGTGAAATAATCTCTGAGAGAAAACTGACAAAAACTATAACAAGACTTAGAATAAAACACTATAAAGGAATGACAAACATCCAGATGGCACAAGAACCAATAGGACATGCAACAAATGTCCTGGTGTGGAACTTTCACCTACTCACATATTCCCATGCCCAGCAATGGCCGCAGCCTTGCAGAAAATTGACATAGACCCAGAGCAGCAGCTTTACACACCCAAGATAGTGGACATTGCTGCTGCTGTGATAGAGATGTATGGAGACTTCTGAGATTCTTCTTTGGACACGACAACAACAACAACCTGCATATAGAAACATTATATAGTTATATAGCATGTTTTTTCTCAAACACCATTCAATTTTGACATTATGGTTACTAAATATTTCCTCACAATGAGTATATTTTATTTTAAATTTCTAGCTTTCAAGCGATAATCGCTCTTCAACGGGCTTTAAAATATCGACTATATCTAACAAGAAATACACTTGTACTTGAAATATTGTGCAAATAATATTTATTAAAACTTAAATACACTTGTATTTACAAATACAAACGCGCGATTATCGCTTGAAAGCTAGCAATTTAAAATAAAAAGATACTCATTGTGAGGAATTTTATTTTTTTATTTTATAGGTTTTTCATTCATCATGAATAGAATTGTGGTTACTGACAAAATAATGAAAAAATTGCAAGGTCATAAATATATTCTTATTTACCGCTTTTTTCCCTATCAAACTATATATATTCTATATTTGTGTTCATAAAATGGATTTTCTTCATTCAACAAAAATTTGAATTTTATTGACAAAGCACACACACACAAGAGAAAAATATATTTAAATATATATATATATATAATGAATTAAATATTTTTACTTTTTCTTTTTTATGGAAGAATATAAAGTTCGCGCACACGGCGTTACCTCAAATGCTCTTTTTAGACAAGTGTATGACACTCTGAAAGCCGAAGTATAACAAAGTTCCGTTGTTAAATATCTCCAGTTTGAAAATTTGAATATATAATTTTATTAATACTAATCAATAACGCGCCATCTATATATAACGAATGAAGACATTAATACGCGAATGTTTTTTTCCAATAAATCAAACTTCTACTGTCTTTACTGCGATGAAAAAATATATTAAGAGGGCTTGGCTCAACAGTGGTGAACCCTCACAATATATTTTTTCATCGTAGTAAGGACAGTAGAAGTTCGATTTATTTGTAAAAAAAACCTTCGCGTCTTAATGTTTTCATTTGTTGTATATAATTTTATATTAGGAAGCTCATTTCAGAAATTAAAATATAAATATACATAATAATATACATACATATATATACATGTCATAATTTGTATATAATTAAATGCAACCCCGACCCACTATGTATGTACCATGTATGAATTTCAAAGACTTAATAAAGAACAAGGTAACTGGAGGAAAGAAAGTAACAAAAGATATAGGAAGTAAGACCTAAGGCTGGCACGACTATTCTGGGCACCCCTGTGTCAATACTGCAGGGGCAGAGACCGGGCGTCTCTAGTGACCGCAGAAGTTATTTTAGCCAAGATTCACTCAATACTTCCTGACAAACAGGACGTGTCGAGTGACCAGAAGTTATAAAAGTTTGAGAGATATCCAGTACTTCCGGCAAAAACAGGACGTGTCTAATATCCTTCGAAACTATAAGCGTCAAGACACCAAACACTTCCTGACGAAATCAGATATACCAGGCAGGGCACAGCTTTCACCAAAGGAAGCCGCCGGCCTATCAGAAGATAGCACCTTAAGTAGGTCAACCAATAGGGAAAGATCATGTGAGATCTCTCAACCAATAAGAGAGAAACTGACTCGTGGTGTTAAATCGAAAGACAAGAATGGTTAGTAGTGATTTAGCTTCCAAGAAGGTGACATCTGCTCTAGACCTCTCTCCCTCTGCTCATCCCACAGCTAAGTACAATCACCGCCATGTGATCAACTAATTAATAAGTCAAATCGCTCCGTTCTTCTCAAGCTTTCTTTCCTCCAACCCGTTGCCTTATATTTCCAAACTCAATCACGTGTCCTGATTATTCCTAACTGTGTGCTTCACTTACCACTCAACGACTGCGCTTCAATCAAATATCACCATTCGCATCCAACAATAAGAAACCCCGCAACGATATTGCCACAGAACGGTTAAGTCGACAGGATTCTACAACAGTGTAATACAACAAATATTGCAGTGTAATAACAACAATTGCAGCAACATATTACACAGAGTCGACAGGATAAAGATTATGGAACTTAATCAGGATAAAGATTATAGAGCTTAATCAGGATAAAGATGGAAATTAACCCAGGCGCCAGCACAACAAAAGGCAATGACAAACCAAGAGAGAACAAACTGGCAACGAGCGGAAAGAAACTGACAACGGACGAAGCGACAAGACATACCCTGGCGACGGTAATTTTAGAACTGACCGCCGCGCTACAAGGGGCGAGATCCCCGCAACTGAAAGCGGTCTTCCGGAGCGCCGCCCTCAGGACAACCGCCGCCCGCACCGCCGGTACGTGTCCGAACAACCTGACGCCCACCGAGTTATCGCCACCCGCCATGCCGTACCAGTACACACGGAAGCAACCCACGCGACACGGACCCAGTGTACCGACAACGCGATCCACTCGAATGGAAGCAATACAAATGACTAGATTTCCCTTTCAATCGCGGGGACAGTGCAAAAGGTCCCGATCCGGTGCAACAGATATTCCAAGCCAACCACACCAAGCCGAAGACGCCACAATGGAGACTTTTCGAGACTAAGGTAGGCAATCCACCCAATGACATCATCAAATTAACTTTGGACTTGTATCTGACCCAGGACCTACCATGTACCTTTCTCATTGAACCAGACGCAGGTTCGAACATATTGCCGTATCATTTATACAATAGATTAAAAGCACAACTCCCCAATTTAAGTATTAAAAAACCTTCCCTTGATCTATTCCCCCTAAATAGTTTTACGAAAATAATAGGACATTTAACTTTCCCTCTGACAATAGGCCAAATAACCCGTAGAGAGAACTTCCACGTGGTAAATGCATCCTTGCCATTTGGAATTCTTACCTTAAAAACCCTTTATCAGTATAAATTAAAACTAAATTATAATCGCGGCACTATTTTCCAACTTGGCGTCCCATTGTCTAATACTATCTACCACTTTAAACATGTGTCAAATGAATGCAAGCACGGGCTAGACCAAAACCTGTCCCAAAGGACTCGCACAGCACCCAAA
This sequence comes from Cordylochernes scorpioides, assembly GCA_030710605.1. NCBI lineage: Eukaryota > Metazoa > Arthropoda > Arachnida > Pseudoscorpiones > Chernetidae > Cordylochernes > Cordylochernes scorpioides. The sequence continues at coordinate 14,075,772 of CP092863.1, forward strand.
GCTTTCACACATGGAAACCCTTGCCTGCATTCATTGCCCAAACCCCAAATATTTACATGCCACCATTCTAATCTCACACCACACAACTTTTCGCTCAACTCAATTGCCAATACTTTATGCCCACCACATATAAAGCCACCACGACTTCAATCTACAACTCCATTAATGCCCAAACAAGTGTCCGTACACCGACACAGCTCACCCACTTACCACACAAGATTCACACATGACCATACTTCGCAACGCCATAAACACGCAAATGTACCTCACAACACACGCACCCATACGTCGTCACACAACGGTAACACACACAACCCGCACAACACACGCAACACGCACGCCAAAAGACAACAACAACAAACAAACACATGCACAACCGTTAAGAATAATACAATCATCCCATCTACACAAAACATAGAAAAAATTCACGCCACCGAACAACCACACAATCGAAAAACCTTGCGATCTTTCCTAAAGGCTGTGAACGCCTATAAAGAGTTCATTCCGGACCACGCCCGCTTGCGGACGCCACTTGTCAACCTTCTAAAAAGAGATGTCATGTGGGTCTGGGATGACGAATGCCAGAAAGCGTTCACTAATCTGAAAGAAAACCTTACCACACACCCCACATTACACCTTTACCAGGAAGGTCTGCCATGCCAGGTGTACTGTAACACCTCAACATTCAGCATTACAGGCGTTCTTAAACAAGTCTACCCTGATGGGAAGACATACACCATTCAACATTTCAGCCGATCTCTGCGTAATCACGAGCGAAATTATTCAGACTTGGAACTACAATGCCTAGCCATTGTGGAAAGTGTGGATAATTTCCGCACCTGTCTAATGGACAGAAAGTTTACAATATTTTCTGACCATCCCGCATTGCAGTGGTTGAAAGAGATCAAAGCTCCGTCAGGCAGATTGTTTCGATGGAGGTTAAGATTGTCAAGATACGAATATGAGGTCCGTAGCATAAATGGAGTACAACAATATGAAACGGGCGTTGTAACTCGTATCCCATTTTGTGGCTTTCTAGATGCGCCACTCATAAAGAACCAACAATCTTCTCCACCGGGAAAATCCCGCGTGACTATGGATCCCAATAAACTGCGCACCGTCTCCCGAAAAGGAGTACTTAAAACTATAGTCCCAAATTCATTTACAACCAGACTTCTTAAGTCCGTACACACACAACACCACCACCCAAACATCTCCAAGATGACGAGACTCATCTCAGCACAATATTATTGGCAGAACATGACACAAGACATCGCAAAACAGGTAAAAACCTGCCCCACCTGCCGATTCGCTAGAAGAATCGATGAATACAAACAACCTGCACGTAAAAATACCGACACAGGTACCCAAACAAAACAAAATTCGTACATAAAACACAGCGTACACATAACACAAACAATGCCAAAATTACCACATCCACGTCAGAGAAAAGATCACACATTTCAACCTAAACCAATTACCGCCGACATATCTCTAATAAAACCATTGACGATCAAACAGGAGAACTGTAAACCTGACAACCAATTCAATCATATCACACCACTCCCCAAAGATATCAAACAGGAGAACTGCGAACCTACCAATCATTCAAATTCTACAATTCATAAGGTTCAAGCAAATATTTCAGAGTCCCCAGTTACAAAAATGTGGACGAACATGGGACAATATCCTATCTTTCATCTGATTTTTATCCTTTGTCTATTAGTTCTACCGTACAACTGTATTCCAATTTTATTCATTAAGTACTTGTTTATCTATGCTATGCCCGATCAGAAAATCTTCGAACTACAAGAGGTAGTTTTTAATTTAGGACAAGCAATTTTTCATTGTGGACAAATATTTATAAAACTTTTCATAATTTTAGGAACCATCTTCGCAGAAAATCTAAATAAACTCCGAAGAGATAACAGTGGCTGAAAAGATGACCAAACAATGTCGGAGAAACCACGCTCCAAAAACAAGCCCCGCACGCCTCGTTTCCGACTCCCATTACGCAAACAGGGGGTGGATAAATTTAGACCGGACCTCGTGTCCCCGACACGTCCCGCTTCGAGCGTCTCATTACAGGGCCCCGCTCATCCAAATTAGGTCACCGCTCTCCCCAGCCACAGATTTCGCTACGCCACCGGTTTTGTTTCCAATACGAGCTACATATCGACTTTTACAAAAAACATAGTTCAATTATATTCTCACAAGAAACTTAAGACACACAGACACTCCAAATGAGTTCACATTTCTATTCTTTTATTCTTTTAAAGACTTCCAAACTTTACATTTTTCACACTAGGCACAAATTCCACCTACGCGTAGACATCCCAGACCTTAGGATCTTGACAACACATAGAATTCGTTTCACACATTTCTTACACAAAAACTTCTAACATTTTTTCACAACACACACAAAGACAAAAAGTTACACATAATTGAGCAATTAAAACATTTATAGGGCAAAATGGAACAATCAATACATTTAGATCAGGGCATGTAGATACCAAAGGGTTCCAACCAATACATCTTATTTTTCATATCAATCATTTTATTATTTTCTCTCAATTAAAAGTTAAATATTTAATCAATTTATCAATTTATTCAACTTATTACCACTTTTTATCATTAATTATCATTTTTTTTTTTCCCAATTAGTTTATATTATCATTTTTATTTATCAATTATCATTCTATTTACCACTTGACTTATATTGTCACAACTCAATTATCAACGAAAACACTGGTTTTCGATTAAACTAAAAACATTAAATCACCCTTTATTGTTGAAACCTTTTTATTTTTCATTTTTCTTTTTTTCAAGCACTCAACTTTGATTTCGCTCAAAAAACTTTTATTTTATTTTTATTTTTGATTTCTCAAAAGCCCTAATAAAATTCCCTCGGTCTCCATTCCCAATTCCGAGCTAGAATATAATTAGGCAATTTTCCTTTTTTTCTCACCACGCACCAAGCATTCACTTTGATTCCGTTCAACTCTTATTTTTATTTTTATTTGATTTCTCAAAAGACCTAATGAAAACCCCTTCGATTTCATTCCCAATCTCAAGTAGGATAGTAATTAGGCAATTCTTTTTTTTTTCACCAACGCAACAAAGCATTTTCTTTTTTTTTCATACAACAAGGCTTTTTCTTTTTTTTTTTTGTGCAACCAAGCCTTCACTTTGATTTCATTCAACTTTTATTTTATCTTATTTTATGTTGATTTCTCAAAAGCCCTAATAGAATTCCTTCGATTTCATTCCCAATTTCGAACTAGAATATGGTTAGGCATTTTTCCTTTTTTTTTTCTCTCACCATTCAACCAAACACATTCAATTTTGATTTCATTTCACTACTCTTATTTTATTTTGTTTTGATTTCAAAGCACCTTATGAAATTTCCTCGATTCCTTTTTCTCAGAATTCGAGCAAAAAAGTAACTAAGCAGTTGTCTTTGTCACCATGCAACAAAATATTTTTTGTTTTCAACCAAACACATTCAATTTTGATTTCATTCAACTATTTCTATATTATTTTTATTTGATTTCAAAAGCCTTAATAGAACGCCCTCGAATTCATTTCTTAACTCGAGTAGAATTCGTTTAGGCGCATTTTCTTTTTTTTTGCCCACTATGTACCATAACATTCATTGATTTCTTACAATTAAAAAAAAATTTTTTTTTGATTTCTATTAATTATACTCAACCTATATCATCAACCCCATTCTATCTTACTTTTATGTCACCAGCAATGCTTGTATATAGACTCAATACCCACAACTAATTTTCCCACAAAATTATTTTTCATTTTACAGAATTCTCTCAGGCTAACCCCTTCTTGAATTCTTCACATGTAGGGGGCGCATCTGTCATAATTTGTATATAATTAAATGCAACCCCGACCCACTATGTATGTACCATGTATGAATTTCAAAGACTTAATAAAGAACAAGGTAACTGGAGGAAAGAAAGTAACAAAAGATATAGGAAGTAAGACCTAAGGCTGGCACGACTATTCTGGGCACCCCTGTGTCAATACTGCAGGGGCAGAGACCGGGCGTCTCTAGTGACCGCAGAAGTTATTTTAGCCAAGATTCACTCAATACTTCCTGACAAACAGGACGTGTCGAGTGACCAGAAGTTATAAAAGTTTGAGAGATATCCAGTACTTCCGGCAAAAACAGGACGTGTCTAATATCCTTCGAAACTATAAGCGTCAAGACACCAAACACTTCCTGACGAAATCAGATATACCAGGCAGGGCACAGCTTTCACCAAAGGAAGCCGCCGGCCTATCAGAAGATAGCACCTTAAGTAGGTCAACCAATAGGGAAAGATCATGTGAGATCTCTCAACCAATAAGAGAGAAACTGACTCGTGGTGTTAAATCGAAAGACAAGAATGGTTAGTAGTGATTTAGCTTCCAAGAAGGTGACATCTGCTCTAGACCTCTCTCCCTCTGCTCATCCCACAGCTAAGTACAATCACCGCCATGTGATCAACTAATTAATAAGTCAAATCGCTCCGTTCTTCTCAAGCTTTCTTTCCTCCAACCCGTTGCCTTATATTTCCAAACTCAATCACGTGTCCTGATTATTCCTAACTGTGTGCTTCACTTACCACTCAACGACTGCGCTTCAATCAAATATCACCATTCGCATCCAACAATAAGAAACCCCGCAACGATATTGCCACAGAACGGTTAAGTCGACAGGATTCTACAACAGTGTAATACAACAAATATTGCAGTGTAATAACAACAATTGCAGCAACATATTACATACATACATTATAATATATTCATAATAATAACACCTTGATAAAGGTTGGCGTTCAGCCAACTGAAATATTGTTAAAATAAATGATATTTTGATCTAATATATGCCTTTTAATTAAAAAAAAATGATATATATATATATATATATGTTAGTAAAATATATCTGCTATTTTAGAATATTATTGAGATATAGAATTATTACTTTCTAGCTTTTTTAAGTACATGAGTACTTAATGGTATTGTTTGCAGACGTGACATCTTGAAAGAAAACACAATAAATCAATTTAGATCAAATGTTATTTTAATTGGTCTGATGAATATAATTGAGAATAAAATAACTGATTTTAGGCGTGAAGAATAAATAAAAATAAAAGATTACATATTTACATATCTACAGAAAGATTTGAGCCGGCCAACGGGAAAACAACAACAATAGGTTTATAAAGGGAAAGCCGCGATATCTGGTGGTCAACTTAACAGAGTAGTGTGTTCTAGAAATTATAATTTTAAAACAAATTAACATTTTTATATAACTTATATATACCAAATATGATGCAAATAAATTTATTTAACTCAAATACACTTGTATTTACAGCTACAAACGCGCGATTATCGCTTGAAAGCTAGCAATTTAAAATAATAAGATACTTATGTTGGGGAAATATTTTGTAATTTTAAAAGTTTTTCACAATTTCATCATGAATAGAATTGTGGTTACTGATAAAATAATGAAAAAATTGCAAGGTCATAAATATCTTCTAATTTGCCGCTTTTTTCTTTTTTGTGTTCATATAATGAATTTTCTTCATTCAACAAATAGTGGAATTTAATCGACAAAGCACACACGCAAGAGAAAAATATATAAAAATTAAAAATAACAAAAAATATGTATAATGAAGAAAATATTTTTACTTTTTCTTTTTTATGGAAGAATATAAAGTTCGCGCACACGGCGTTTCCTCAAATGCTCTTTTTAGACAAGTGTATTTATATATATAAACAATAGAAAAAATGAAAGATAGGTGGGTCAGGTGTTGATATTAAAAATAAAGAAGACATTTCCTGACCACGAGCACATGTTCGTTTTAGATGGCAGTGTTACAGCCTACTCCAGGCTGACGAGCGCCAACAGCGCGAAACGCTTTCGTGGATGGCTTTTCTTGATTAATCAAGACATTGGGTTGGCCAAATATCACGGAGCAAGCTAAATAAACTTTTAGTTTATTTTTGCTCCACTAGATGACGCTCTGCCATCTAAAAAGCACATGTGATCGTGGTCAGGAAATGAATTCTTTATTTTTAATATATATATATGTCACATTCTGCTTATAAATTATTAATAGATGTAAATTTTTACGCTGTCAGGAATTATGTAAATATTTGTAACTATAAATAAAAGGCGCGTGATTGAAATAAAGTTAGTTAGTCAGACGGTTGATTGTTCTCTTTTCTTTACGCAAAACATCTGCATATTGGCGTGTACAGATCATCATAGAAACGTTACATATATATATATATATATATATATATATATATATATATATATATATATATATATATACACACTCATTCTCTGTTTCTTCAAAAAAACCCATTTACTTCTTATAATTATATGAATATATAATGATAAATACATAACAATATTAAATAAATAGAAGGATGTATGTCGTAATGAGAGGTCAAGGAAAATTCGATCATCGCTGATTGGATACAGCTAACGACCGATAGAACACAGTCCGATAGGGAGTTTCTTCCGGGCTGATGAACACATTCCATGGACGACACAATCAATAACGGTCGTTCTTTACTACTTCATAACATTATTTCATATATCTATGTTAATAACATAAATGTGAATAATCGTAATCTAACAACGTTTTTGCAGCGTTTTTGAATTAATAAATAATATATTCATGCCACGTTCTCTGTTCGTTTTTTGTAGTAAACTCTACACGAAAAGCGTCTAAAGGTTTTTTTTTTTTTTTTGATTGACCAAGACTTTCGTTTGATTGCACAAATTTAGGTTTAAAAATGTGTTTTTAATAAATTTATCTTTATCTTGTTGTTTTTTAGGTCTCAAAAAAAATCTATTTCTCTCCATTTTTCATCATTTTTAGTGAGCAATGTGTTTATAATCATTTGGAGAGAGTATTTACTTCTGGAATTTTATGATGAACTGAGCCGAACGAATTAAAATTCAAGTAGTTTTTAGTATGGATAGATTCTATGTAAATATTATTTTTAATTTAATTTTGTTTTTTCTTGAGTTTTGAATATCTAAAAATGCCAATGAATTGTTTTTTTTTTTTCATAATCGTGTGTGAACTTCAAAAATGGGTTTATATTATTCCAAAATCTTTTTAAAAGACTGAAAAATGTGTATTGATCTATTATCAAAACATTATATATATCGAAGGGAAAATAAAAAAAATCGAAAAATAGGAAAAACGGTTTGCACTCCACTTGATAAGATTGGAAGGGTCTTCTGAGCCAGCACATAAACGTTTTCTCTCCGGCGGTGAAACATTAGATGAATATGATAAGGCCTTATCAATAAATATGAAGCTTTATTTATTATGTCGAAATTATGAATATTTCCCAAATAATTTTTCCAAATATTTTTAAATGGTTATATTAACCTAAAATGAATTTAAAAAGCATTCTTGGAAGATTGAGGAAAGAATTCAGAATTTTAAAGGAAGTTTCAGGAATGTGCGGTATTGAACTGTATACATTTACCTCAGGGGGCAAAGTTTCTGTGAAGTATCTGAGGAACCACTTTATTTAATAAATCGTATGATTATTCCTAATATGCATGTTTATATATTATTGCGCTATAAATTATTTTATAATCCTCTTATCTCACACCTAATAATACTTAGTTCTTGAAAGCCTCTTAAAATACATTTATTATAATAACTATAAACTATGGCATACCTAAAATACAAAAATTTCTTTCTTTAATAAATTTCCCGCCAAAATTAAATCCTGCAGACGAACTCTCGCTACAATCTGAATGTAATTTAAATTCCATGGGCCCTTTCTATTTCAAATATTTCTACTTCAAATTAAATAGCTCTGAATTTGTTAGCATGCTGTTTGTAAGGCCAGAAACTCTGGTGATTATTATAGCCTTTGTAATTTGGTGGGAAACTTTCTCAGCTCTCGTCTGCTATATTTCCAGAAACAAAAGGATTGTTTAATATAACGAAAAAATATTATTATGCAAATAAAACCGGAATGAAAATTTGCATGACCGTTTTTTTTTTATATTAAAGAATCCAGAACTATTCTACCACTTTTAAATTACACCACGCAATTTCATCGAATTTTTAAATTTTATATATTTCAAAAATTACTATATTGACATTTTTTCGAATTTTTAAATTTCATTTTATGTACATATTATTTACTTAAATATCTATTAAAAACAAATCCCAAATTTTAAAATAAATTTTAGATTGATTATTTAGAAAGCTCTCTTAAAATATGGTACAAATATTATTCTATGCCACATTTATTTTCATAATAAATATTTGAATTGATTACCCATATTCTTGAATCACAAAAACACTGATTTTAATACATATACAGCTTTATTAAGACCACCGGTCGTATACAGATTTACCACAGGAAGGAAACATAGATGGAGCTCCTATACTCCAGGCAGCGCAGAACCCAACAGCCTCCAGGTCCGACGCATGTCCACAGAATCCACTGTACATAGGTTAGCGTATCACTGAAAAGGCGAGTGTGAAATCAGCCGTGTTTTAGTCTTTGCTTTCCTCGTCCAAACGGACCACGACATATGGCGATTCTATTAAATTCCCCCGAACGGTGCTGCGGTCTTTTAGAATTTATACAAACCAAAGACCTTGATCAAAAATAATTGTATTCATCCAATTAAATATTTTTGTTGACTATCGTTTGAGTCAAGCATAAGTCGCCCAAGAGTTCTTTTATCTGATACTCCAAGCAAAACCAACCAAATATTGTATGCATGACAATGATATTAATAAAAACAACGATATATTTTCAAAATAAAGTATGGCAAAAATGATTTCATGAATATAATATGCCTTATATTAATGTTCCACATCACCTAGTATACCCCTACCTCCCATGTTAGATTATGTTACACATCAACGTTCCAAAGCTATGTAGATACGGCCTAATGTTCTTCCCTTCTAGTCTGGGATGAATCCCAATTTCCATCAACATAATGCCCGGCCGTAGAGTGCAAGAGTATCACTGGATACCCTACTGCATGTTCTATAGATAGGGCCTAATGTTCTCCCCTTCCTGTCTGGGATGAATCCCAATTTTCATCAACATAATGCCCGGCCGCAAAGTGCAAGAGTATCACTGGATACCCAATTGCATGTTCTATAGATAGGGCCTAATGTTCTCCCCTTCCTGTCTGGGATGAATCCCAATTTCCATCAACATAATGCCCGGCCGCAAAGTGCAAGAGTATCACTGGATACCCTACTGCATGTTCTATAGATAGGGCCTAATGTTCTCCCCTTCCTGTCTGGGATGAATTCCAATTTCCATCAACATAATGCCCGGCCGCAAAGTGCAAGAGTATCACTGGATACCCTACTGCATGTTCTATAGATAGGGCCTAATGTTCTCCCCTTCCTGTCTGGGATGAATACCAATTTCCATCAACATAATGCCCGGCCGCAAAGTGCAAGAGTATCACTGGATACCCTACTGCATGTTCTGACTCTTCAATAGCCAGCCCATTCCCAGAACATTTCTAGCATTAAACAAGTGTAGGAACAACTGAATAGACCATGATAGGCCTGATTTAAAATATCCCGTCTAAGAAATGCTAATCCTTTTTAAGAGGACAAGTTCAGATGTATCTTTGATTCGCTGTCTAACCAGTTGCAACATGAATCGCAGCAATTATGACCATGTTGACAGGTGTATAATAAAAATATCAACCTGTAATGTGTCTTTTTAAATTGTATGAAAAAAAATACATTTTTATTCAGTCTGTTTATTTCTTCTTTGAACACATATTTAATTGTACGTTATAGGATCAGATTCACTCAAGCTAATTTTATATATTTAACGGCTAATTAAAGTTTTTCATTTATTGCCTTTGAAAAATAAATATTTAAACTTCTCAAATTGGTTGGTATGTTAATTTGTATGAGATATTAATACTCGAAATTATCTTTATCATATAAAATAACCTTATTCCGCCCTTACCTTGATAAAAATACATATATATTGAGTTAGTCCGGCTTATCTCAGTGTTGAACCCTTCTAGCGATTTCTACTGTTTGATCTAGATAGGAATTTTAGAATTTTGGATAAAAGGGAAAATTCGTTCTGAATAGTTCATTATCTTATATATATGACACACTTAATGCCTTAGTATATATGTATATAGAATACACACATAACTATTGAGATCGAAGTAAAAAGTCAGAAAAAAAAACCGCCCTATTTACGCAATTAAACTTAGGAATATTAAGATGATGTATTTATAATTGAAAACACGAGAGATGAGAGAATATTTTAAGGATCAGAGAGATTGGGCACAGAGCCATAAAGTCATTATAAAGTTGTGGGCTGGTTAATTGCTCGTGGTTCAAACTTGGAACCCTGCGCTCTGTATCAAAAGATTCCAATTAGTCAGCGAAGCCTCCTTGCGGCTTGAAAGGAATTGGACGTGTTGATTCAGTTTACCTGAATCAGATATAAATGTGCACAATATTTAAGTAACCAATACATATAATACACATAACGATGAAAGTATATGGACAAACTGAGACAATGGACTTGACGACTCACATACGAGGAGATATGAGGCAGATGGCGGGAGATATGGAAAGACCACGTGGCCCACCCTAAGTAGAGGAAGACACTGAAAGAGGGAAATATGGAGAGACCATGTAGTTCACTCTCTGTAGAAAAAGACACTAAAGGAGGAGGACATAATACATAACAAACCCAATAACACTTTACCATTAGAAAATAAGGTTACAATGCTTTGTCACATACACAGAATGAATCATGATAAACTCACCTATAATGCCTCACCTAATATAATAAAGGAAATTAGGAAACTAAAAGGACCCAGCTGAACAAAACATCAAAACAGCTGCTTACCTGGTGGTCAAACAGAGGACTTTACAACAATGCCCAAGAGAGAATTTCCCGAATAGTCAATACGGGTGACGACCTCCACACTTCTTTAACACGGTCGAGAATAAAATAAATGAATTATATAATAAACGACATCTTAATTTAAACCATATCCTACAATATTCCTATATGAAAAAATGAATACACCGAAGAATATTATATAATGTTTCTTATAAAATCGTATCAGTTCGTCTATATCAGAGGTTCTATTTAAGGTTTGACACTTCTACATCTTTAACTAATCTATTTATATATATATATTAGATAATAAAAATGCATATATTGGATTTAATAAAAGATTTATTTTGCCAATATTTGGGCTGGCCGAACGCCAACCTTTATCGAGGCATTACATTTTAGATGTAATGCCTTGATAAAGGTTGGCGTTCGGCCAGCCGAAATATTGGCAAAATAAATATTTTATTAAATCCAATATATGCCTTTTTATTATCTAATGAATTGAATATGGATTGCTCTATTTTCAAAAATAAAATATATATATATATATATATATATAACAGAATGCACACAGCACCTAAGAGCGAAAGAGAAAACTACTTTTTAAAATAAAATAAACTATTCTTTGTCGCTCTCATTCTCTTCGTTACATATCCAGTTAACTCTCAAATAGTTCGACATGTCTATAAGGTCTCTGGCATTGTAAAAGTGTGGCGCTATTCATGGATCTATTCCTAAGAATCAGCATAAAATATAAATAACAATGAAATGTATAGTTTAAAGTTGGACCTGATAGTTTTGAAATCATTCGTTTGTTGAAATTCGCTTGGAAAATATATGAATACTAGACGAATGGCCCGGGCAACGCCCGGGTTTTACCCGAGTGCGAATATATTTTAAAAACGTTGTCTTGGGTGGTCGCTATAGACAGGGTGGTCTGTATAGACAGGTGTATGTATCACACAGCTGATAACAGGGTTGTCTAGAGTGGCCGCTATAGACAGGGTGGTCTGTATAGACAGGTGTATGTATCACACTGCTGATAACAGGGTTGCCTAAAGTGACCGCTATAGACAGGGTGGTCTGTATAGACAGGTGAATGTAACACACTGATGATAACAGGGTTGCCTAAAGTGACCGCTATAGACAGGGTGGCCTGTATGGACAGGTGGATGTATCACACAGCTGATAACAGGGTTGTCTAGAGTGGCCGCTATAGACAGGTGTATGTATCACACAGCTGATAACAGGGTTATCTAGAATGGCCGCTATATACAGGGTGGTCTGTAAAGACAGGTGGATGTATCACACAGCTGATGACAGGGTTGTCTAGAGTGGTCGCTATAGGCAGGGTGGTCAGTGGTCGCTATAGACAGGGTGGTCTGTATAGACAGGTGGATGTAACACACTGCTGATAACAGGGTTGTCTAGAATGGCCGCTATAGACAGGTGTATGTATCACACAGCTGATAACAGGGTTGTCTAGAGGGGGGCAGGGAGGACACGTGTTCGCCGGCAGCCAATGGGCGCGCATTCTATCCGTGAGCTTCAGACAGAATAAGGCAATTATATATATAGATGGACAAAATTTATATATTATTTTTATTTTTTAATTTTTTCAAAAATCTCTAATTTTTGGACACTTTTTTTTATCTCGATATATGCATATACGTGACATTTTACCTGTATTTTAGAAAACCGTGTTCGTATATAAGTAGAAAATAGGATTGGAAAATAATCATTCCCCTGAAGAAAGTGACATCGAGTTACTGAAACATCGGGAACTAAATTGAAAATTGGTTGATATAAACATACTAGAAGAATGACCCGGCTTCGCCCGAGAAATCCCCCGAGTGAAGTATCCTTCATACTGAAAGTACATCAATAATAAATAGTAGAAGTACCATAGAATAGCAATACAGAAGAAACACATAAACTACAGGAAAAAAGTGTGTAATGGCAAAAATTGTATTATATTAGTGTTTAGGTATCTGATTTAATTATTTTTTTTGCAATCCATTTAGTTGTTTCAAAATTAATATAGTTTAAATAAATGAGTTTTAAAAATTGTAAAAGAAAATGCATCGGCCGGGAATCGAACCCGGGCCGCCCGCGTGGCAGGCGAGCATTCTCGCCATTGAACTACCGATGCTTATAAGAAATGGCCATATTTGGGTATTTATTCCATTCACAAAAGCAAACGGTGACAGAATTAAGAATTGATTGATGACTCTGTGATACTTGTATATTTTAATATTTTATCAAACTTCCAACCATCAAATGAAAGTTATAGTGTTTGTCGATGTTTCCTATTTAACATTTTAGACTAGGAAAAACACTGGACGTTTCTTCAAATGTTATGTTTACTATGCTATTATAGACGTTTAAAACATAGGAATCTAAAGTTTTGTATATATGCCAAAAAAGTAAAATAATTATTATACTTATAACATTATATAGTATAAAGAGAGGTGAAAATTTGAAGTAAGAGTTTAAAAATCGATATCAGACTTTTAGAATACTTAGTACACATATTTAGAAATAGAAATACCTTTTTAAAATTGTTAGAAATTATCAGAACTTACTTTCAAAATGGCACATTTCAGGTTTATACATGGTTAAAAATAATTCATTTCTGTTAATTATCAACAAAAACATAGCTCTTATTGTGTAATAAAAAGTCATAATCAATAACGCTCAATATATTTTAAAGATCTGTGTGTTTACATTCAATTTTAATACTCCCGTAAATCTCAGAAGTAATAAGTGAGGATTTAATAATAAAAGGCAAAAAAAAAGCAATTTAGAGTAAACTAAATAAATTTGACATCTTTTTTAGATCCATTATCTTAATGGATTAATCGAAGAGAGAGTTCGTTTTTTATTTATTTTTTCTGAGAATGACATTAGGTAAATGGTGTCAGAATCTATTTATTCTATCTATCGTTTTATTTAAAACATTTTTATTTATTTATCCCAAGTACAACATGTGGTACAGGCCATGATATAATGGTGGGTAGTTTGCGACTGCTTTTACTGTAAGTGCGCCACATGTCCACACTTGCACTCGCTGGTAGGATTGGGCTTTGTCAAGTATCGGAGTCCATTGGAGTATTTATTTCACAAATAGAGAAAAGTGCAGAATGCGCGCTTCGATTACGGGTCGTAGCGGGTGAAAACCAACGGTTGAGACCACTCTTTCACCGACACCTTTAATATTTAAAACCTTAAATATAGAAGCCTAAAATAGCAAAAATGATAAAAAGAAAATGATTGATAGTGTGCAGCTCAATGCCAAAGAAAATCCATCTCCCTATAAGAAAAATTTATTATAAATGAATGTTATATAGGTATGCATATACACGTATATTTTCTTAAAAGAATAGACATGTGACCCGGTATTGCCGGGTATGCAAAAAAGGCGTATTATTAAAATTACCCCGTTATTGGACTAATTTAGATATTAGACTGTTGAAGCTATGACAGCGAGTTCTGTTACATTTGATTCATTTCCCCCTTCAACTTTCATTAATATGTTTTAATATTGTGGAGACCTTTCTCGAAAAAATTGGCTATTCGATTTAGCCCGTTATCGGAATATTTGCATATACTCATGGAAAAAAAAATAAGAAAGTTGTATCATTTAACATGTATATCGTGATTCAAACATAAACTCTGAAATGTATTCGATACACAGTGATCTTTATTGAAGACACAAGAGATAACCAAGTGTAAATAAAATTGCTTCTGTTTACTAAAAAAAAACACATAACCAGCTACATCAAAAAGTTTCCGCTTTCTTAAGTGTCGTCCATGAGTGTATTAAGGATTTAATTATAACTCCTCATAGTACTAAATCTGAATGTTGTCAGATTTTGATCTAGATATGCCATGTATTGTGGAAATGTCTCAGGAACCATCAAATACATTTTTATTTGCTTATATAAAATTCCAAAGCAACGTCCTACCACAGAAATCTGAAATTCAGATAAGCCTATATAAACTTTTTATCATAGAAACGCTTTCCTCAACAAACATAACTCATTATCTCAATGAATACTAAGTAACTATAGATCGTTTAAAACTTATTTTTTTCATAGCTTCCCTTGTATTGTTTGGTATTCAATTAACATTCCCTGTTTTCTCGTAGCAGATTCTCTCAAAGGAGAACCAATTATGATATTATAACGGGAAGTTTAGAAAAAAGGAGAGAAATGTCTTTCC